>KK499769.1:1237638-1641287 GCA_000688715.1 Glossina pallidipes
AACTACCTTTCTTCTCGCATCATTCCTAAACAAATTTATTTTTGGTCCATAGCTCCAAGGTATAAATTGAAAATTTAAGAGCAAAACAGCTGTTCTCCAAATGTGCACTCACACTGAAACGAATGCACCATCGATAGATGCAATGGGAAAATTTTGGATGAATTGAACTTCGAATTGCTGCCCTAGCCATTGTATTCTCCAGAGTTGTACCGCAACGACTAGTACGTTGAAAATCTCGGAAAGGATTTGGACGAAACGAGTATCTCATCGAAGGATTTGAACCGTACTTGCTGTCTTGACAAATGATTCTATAAAGATGAAATCACAATCTTAGACAAGCGTTGGACTGATTGTATGACTTTTGCAGTAACAAATATTTGCTCTTACTTCGTCATAGGAATTAATGACCGATGCATTGTTTACTTGCGGCCCGTTGCCGAATTTGTGTTGGCGACCTCTTTGTTTCTTTTTTTTTTTTTACAGCTTATAAAATGAAATAAAATGTGTGTTTTATTTAAATTTTATAAACATTTTCTGGTTGTTTGGCACGCTATGAAATGTTAAGCATTCTTCGAAGTGAGTAACAGAAAAAAAAAAACAGAAAATAATACAAAATTAAATAAATACAAAGCATTAGCCCAGATGCTCATCTCGTGATTAAAAAAAATTCTAAATTTAAAATTACGTTAAGCAAAAAAAAAAAAAGTTTGTGAAAGAAAAGTTTTGCGTTAGAGCGTTGATCTTTTTCTTGCGTAATATGTATATATGTATATGAAATCTTATGCGTTTGCATACTTGTGCTTGTGCACAGGTATTTTACGAGGAAAAAGTAATGCAAACTGTTTTTACAAAACAAAAAAACAACAACAAAAAGAAGAAGAAGAGAAAGACTCGCTATTCAGATATTTATACGCCTTACGTCAAAGATTTATTTTTCGGTTTCGTTTTATTATTGCCTTGTGTTTACCACAAGGATTAAGTGAGAATATTTCGCATTTTTGATGTTGTTTTCATTAAATGTTTTCACTAATTTCCGATTAATTTCATCAAAACGATTGATTTACACAAAAGAACGAAATAATTCTGCACAGGATGATGTATTTAATGGAGCAAAGTAGGTCTGTTTTCTGATTTTGTAGGAATCTCGTTTCAAGTAGCGAAGAGTGGTCATGTACCATCGAGGCGTAATATTCCGAAAAGCTGATCAGGTTACGTAGCTTGCTTTCTTTCGCTTGTCCGTCTGTCCGTTCGTATATCCGTCCTTTCATCTGGCTCGGTTTTTCTCTTATCTTCCCATTCCTGGATCGGCCTGTTCTTTCGTTCACCTTTGTTCCGTTTTATCGCTCGTCCATCTTTCCATTGGCCAGCAAGTCCACTCATCTATCTGTCTGTCTTCCAGCACATCCGTTCATTCAAATATCCCCTCATTCGTATGACCAAACGTTCGATCGTTCCCATCTCGCTTTGTCTCGCTTGTTTCGCTCTTTTATTTGGTGAGTTTGTTAATCCTTATATGGAAAGCTTGCAAATGAAAAAAAAAATTATCAGAAAAAGGCGAAAAGGATAATTAACATCGAAGAATATTTTCAAGTTTTCTCTTTTGTACACAAGTTTGACTTACGCATAAGTCTTATTCTATGGCTAATCCGTTATCTTTTCTTGGCACTTATGCAAAAGTTTGCGAAAAGGTTCTTCTGCTTCTTGAGGAACTAAATGTACTCCATCTCGTCTGCTTTTGTTGGTTTTCTTGTTTTCTTGTTTTCCTTTCCCATATAATGGAGGAACAAAGTTAACTTTTACTATAAAGTTGGCTTCATTTGCTTAATGGCAGCTATGAGTTATTTTGTTTATCTCAGTTTTTTTTAATAATTTACGCAGTATTTTTCATTATGTGATTTCAAGTCTACGAAAAAGATTAAGAATTATGTTCTTTTTATTTTTTTATTTTTTTTATATAAACATTGTCTTAACCATTTTTCATGATAAAGAGGAAAACAATGAATTTTATTTATATATTTATTCCATATATATATATATATATAAATACACACGCATTTGTATACATATTCAAAACGGTTCATTCACTTTGAAAGAGAATTATATTATATTTTATAAATATATGTAAATTTATTTACTTGCATATACACACTAGACACGAATGTATATAAATATATAAATTTTGAAATTCTTTGAATATTCTATGTAAGTGCTTTTTGTTTATTTGTCATATTTTTCAAACTTTGAAAAAGATTCTTATATTTTGCATGTGTTTGTTACACGCTGATGTGTTTAAAATAAGTAAGAAAAATAAAATGTATATATATATATATATATATATATATATAAATATGTATAAATAAATTGTTTTCTAGAAATTTAAATCGATAGTCATTTGAAGGTTGAAGGAATTGCTTTATAATAAACGATCGAGTTCATTGTGTCAAATACTTGATAGTTATTTCTGTAGGAAAGCAAAGTAATTAAGTTGAATACATACACAGTAAATGAAAAGCTTGCTTTACTTTTGCCGAATATCCATCATATACGATTGGAAAAAAAGAAATTTAATATATTTTCATCCTTGGATGGTAAAAGTTCTATATATATCACCGACTATCGCCGAAGGATGAGAGATATATTCATTTGTCGAAACGTTTGCAAGATCCAGAACGAGGCTTCAGAGATCCTATAAAGCAGCATAAAATTCTCAATCAATTTAAGCGTGTCCGTCCGTCCGTCTATCTAATGTTTTTTAGAGGCAAAAATTAAGCTGTTGTCTTCAAATCTGCGAAGAAATTTCAAAAGGAGTTAAACCTACCAAAGAACACGCCCACAATGCAAAATGAAGACATTTAGTTTCCGGGTTTTGGGCTCATAACTCGTAAGCTATAAGAGAGACGGAGATCAACAAGACCAAAGGTCGGCACCTACAATGCCACACGAACTGAGAACAGCTTTGCTTTCGTTTGAAAGTTGGTACTGTCCAGAAATCATACGGGTCTGCAAAGTAAGTCGGGATTTTTATTTGATTACTGTGATTATTTATAAAATACAGCAGACACAACGATCAAAATTTCCCCATATTCCATTGTTAGTACATTCGTGCCGATACTAAAATGGAAAAAATCAGTTGTGCCCACCCAATATTATAGAATATAAAAATTTAGTTTATTGCTTTTTTTTTTAAGTCTTGTTAAAATTAATAGTGATGGGTATAAAAGATCCAGCCAAAGCTAAATATAATTTTCATCGTTGTGCGGTTTAATCTTCTTCTTGGATTCTGTCTATTTCTATGTATTCTGTAGTATACAAGGAGTCTTATTACTTACTATTTTTTACTATATATAATGGCTATTTAATCGACCTAATAAAGGTATAAGCTTTCGCGTCAAATTTCAGTTCGCTATGTATTGCAGGTATTAAGATATTAAATAAACTGCTTTTGACCGCTTTTCGCAATATATTTCGTTTAATTGTAAGCATGATATTGATAAGAAACGATTAGGTTGGTAGAAAAGTCGGGAAGAAAGCAATTGTTATGGTATTTTCAAAAACCGCAGAGAAAGTCTTTTTTTTTACCTTTTCCAGTGCTTTCTTTATTATCGATGGATTTTGGAATCGGAAATTTAGCTATGGATATATGTATGTATCAAATATTAAGTTTCTTGTGAATTGTTACGACTTTGGAGACAGAAAAAGACAGAGACGCAGATTTTGATGGGAACAAAGAAGCTTGATTATCTTCAGTTCAATTTAGTATCAAAAACTTATATATATATTTTATGGAAGGATATGCACGTATGTATATATATATGTATCTCAGATTAGCAAGCACGTAATTTGACTAGATACTCAGGCGATGTTTTCTGCTCGCGCAAGCACGTTGGTGGTAAGGACGGTACCGCAGACAGCGCGGAATATTAATACTGCATTTAGGTCTAATGCTATTATGCCGCAGGTAGTATTCAAAAAACCGGAAGTAAAAACTTCTCCGTCGATAGACAAAAGAAAATGCGACCATTCAACTTAGCGAAGAAGCCGAAAGAAATCAGGGAACAATAAATGTAAATATTCCGTTATAAAATTATCTTTTGCTTTATTGAATTCAATTTGAGTTTCGATTAAAATGTTTGTTATGAATTACTTATTATAGTTTCGTCATTAATTTGGATTAATTTCTCAAAAAAATTTGCTTTCAAAATAAGGGAAGTACGTTCGTCCTTGGGTCAAAACGCGTCAGTGTACAAAATTTCATCGAAATATCTCAAAAATTACGGCCTATAAGATGGAATAAGATAGGTGGACGGACAGATAAACTCAGGATTGCTTCCTCTAACGATCAGTATAGTAAAAGGTGGTTCATCTCAGGTGCTTCTGGACGTTGCATACATCCGCACAAATTTAATATGCTCTTCCAAGTGGTGTGGGGGTATAAACGTTATGGTTATTGTTTTAAATTTTGTGTTGAAAAAATTGACCAAAATTTAGTAAATTTTTGTACGAATAATTTTAATTTTTGCAATAAAATGTTTTTTTTTTACCTTAACGTTCATTAAGAAATATAATCGTGCACTCCGATATATCAATTGGCCACCATATTTAACATAAATTTTATGTTACTTTTTTTATTTATTTTTTTAATCTTTTTTTTTTACTTATTTATTGTATTTTATTTTATCATATCATTAAACCGTTTCGCAAAAAAGTAAATAAATAAAAAAAAAACTCACATTTACAAATCTGGTTATAAATTACAATTTAATTGATTCATACTTGAACATACATACATGATCCTTATAAAGAGACATATGCACATGAGTGCACATAAAAATATATAACCATATATACATACGTTGATATATATATATATATGTATATAAATATTCACGAAAATCACGAAAATAAAACAAACACAAAAAGCGACAATTTGTCTGCTGATACTTTCGTACAAAATGCTATAAAATTAAAAGGAAAAAAACAAAAAAAAAAAAGAATGTGCACTTACATATACTGACATATATATATCTACATATGGATATGTGGTATATAGATGTTATGTATATATAGGTGTATCTTTATATATATATATATATATATATATATATATATATATATATATATATATATATATGTATATAAGTACTTCAGTATAATAAATAAATACATTTGCCTTAAGCAGAATCTCGAATACTCGAATACGGGTAAATGTAGAAAAGTTTCCCTGTTCGTTTGTCTGTTTATTGCGGGTTAAAAACGTGATTGTAATCATTCTTTTTGCCATGCTTTAATAATCATTTATATTAATATTTATGTTTATAAAATACGTACTCACGCATATGACATCTTGTACCCTTCACATGAACTGGCCCTTTGTTTCCGTTTTTAACGCTTTAGATGAGCGCCTTGAGGCCCTATCAAGTGTATATGTTTCTGATTAGTATACAATTTGAAGTGGAATTAGGCATGTCCATCTGTCATATGCAACGACTAATGTAAACATTTTTTTCATGTTGGTGTATGTGCTCGCAGATGAAGTTTGAAAATGCGAATGATCAGCTCAACACCATGCCGTCGTTCAAATGTAATATAAACAAACAAATTATGCATTGCGCATAAAAGAAAACATATGAAATGTAAGAGAAATCGTTGCAACTAACACCAAGTCGATCTACTTTAAGGGGAAATTCAATTTCCTTTGAAGTTTTTCATACTCTTTTGTAAAGGATGTCAATCCAAGACAGAAATATCGAGTATTCAAGCGGTACTCAGTCTGCTCCTATACATTCGACTCCTTTTGTACACGGTAGATGCGTTCCTTAGATATCCGTGCCACAAACAAATCGTGTACAAAACTATACACGACATATGGTAAATTTTGGGATATGTTCCACAACTTTAGAAAATCGTGTAAGATGAAACAACCCTAAATATTTTCCCAAAAAACCGTGTAAAAGAAGTAATAATGATGTCCATATTACATATTTATAAATACAAAAACCATTTAATTTTTTTTACAAAAAACAAATTAAACTTTGTGTATGGTGAAAATCAGTCCATACGTACAAACAACGTACATAAAGTGAAAGTGAAATGAGGGATAAAAATCAATTTCCCACCTATTCATTATCGCCTTTAGCGAACAGTGATATGAAATTTACTCTGAATTCTTACGATAAATAAAAAATTACTTTCTTTTACAGAGTGTCTGTCATGTTTGTTCAATAGTTGTGTGATAAAATTTTTGTAGTCTCCATTTTTTCTTATGTAACCTAAAGTTTACTTAGGGCATACGACTCGACTGACTAATCAGTCGATAAAGGCATAAGGCTTGTTGATAGATTCCGATCACCAGCTCTCTTCCATCACTCCTTTCTGACCCTTCACATCCCCTGAGTGACTGATTGTATTTAAAAAAAATTTTTTTCTTTTGAACTCTCCCTGAAAGTGTCCATTTGTATGGCTAACCAGTGTATTTGGGTTTCGAAATTATTGAAAGGCCTAGAAGGAGCTTCAAATAATCTATAATGTGTTTGTAGACTTCTGAATCCATCTAGGCCTGTTCTCGCATTCATCTGTCCTGCGATAGGTTTTCTCCTGGTAGAAAAAGTTAGGATAACAGTTTCAAATTCAATCGGTTAAAAACCACGTCTACAGATCAACATAAACTGGGAACTCAATCTTTGCTTTCATAAGCAAAACAAATCCGAGTTTTTATTTATGACTATTATCGGTATTCGTACACCACAACAGATACATCGATAAAAATGCAACGATACCAAAATGGGAAATTGGTCACGTGCACCCTATATTGCAGGATATCGACATTTAATTTTTCCTGTATTTTTTTTATCAGCAGACACTCCTTCTTCCGATTAACGCGACTTAGATTTGTATGATGGTACGACGACTTATTGTTTGTAAGACGATATATACCTAGGCTGAGAGGTAGGAACCTGATTGGTCTGTTTTATTCATTTTGTCTGAAAGAAAGGCATTTTTGATTGCAAAGAAATGGACCAAACTAATTTGTACTCCGCGTTTGTTCCCTTTAGCTGTCAGTCGGCAAAAAGTTGGCTGAACTTTATGCATATATTTAACAAACTGATATGGAAATCAGAATGATCTGCTTAAAGAATGTGCCTACGATATCGTCTGAACGGAACTCAGGCAATATGGGAAAATCGTATTATGTTAGTCATAATTTATAAACTTTGGGAGGTGTGGTTGTTAAGTTAAATCGAAATGCTTATCAAAATTCATTAAGAAATAGTTCCAATCGTCCTATGAAAACATCAACATCAATTAACACACAACCTAACATACAAGTTATTATTATACTGACGATAACAGATACGCGCTATTCTTGCTTTTCCAATATACTCTTTATCTTATATTTTATTAACCACTCAGATTAAATTCAATGTAGGGTTCATATCGCATTATTTTTAAAATATGACAACATAGACGATAGCTGTCATAAGGTGATAGCAATTTGTTCTCTGTTTGTGTTGGCATACACTTGAATGTTTGTATTGGCGATCGCTATATATTTGCATTTATTCTTCTTAGCCCAAAAAAAAAAAAAAAAAAAAAAAAACTATAATCAATTCGGCTTCCGTGCGCACTCTTGCCGATCAATTACTTAATGAAAAGAATAATGAATGAAGAGAGCCTTATAATTGCTTCTCTTCATAAGTCATGCATTCTCATACTATAACTATGAATGACGGTATTAGGCTTACTTATCATAATTTTATAGGGCAGATCTAAGTGGGAAATCACATCGCTCACAGACGGCTCTACTTCAACAAAAAGACACAAAAGCTAAAAGCGTTGCTGTCGTTTTCATGGTCACATCTAAGCTACGACATTGCTAGATGAACACATTTGCCTTGCAAACACGGATTTGATTGGACGAGTTTACTCTATTTTTCTGTAGTCTATTCTTCTTAACCAAATTGCATGTAGATAATGGCTTCTTTCCCCCGTACAACTTATGTCTCCTGAATAATGCTTTTTTAAAATTTATTGTATTAATAGATAGTTACACATATTACACTATACAAGGCCAGAATTAAGGAGTTGACAAAGAAGGGATAAAGCACGCTTTGCTTTGGGATACTTGGTCTTAAATAGCTCCATATTTACGAAAATAAACGAGTTGGCCGAATGGTTTTACGCGCTGCTTGTGCTCTTTGCTAGTTTCTCCTCAAGCTGTATCCGCCTTATAAAAACTAGCAGACGTATTATCATGCGCCGGAATAGATTTAATTACCACCTTTCTCTTCAGATCAGGCGTTCGTATATACCATAAAGAAAAGAAACTTATACTTTTGCTTTAGCGGACGGGGTGTCGTGGACGTTTAGTGTACACCAATCTTTGTCGGTGCTCGATTTACATCGTGTGGACCAGACCAGACTGGTTGGACTGGTTCTAGATACGTTTGGAGTGTTCTCCTCGTTTTACCTTAGAGTCATCCGAGAGTTATTAAAGAGCTAGTACGAACGGCACGATCATCCACGACGCACTCAACCAAAAGGGGAAATGAAAAAAGGTTAAAGTCTCGTCGTATAAGGCCATATACTGTCACGATGCATTTTCCGTTCTTTTTTCGTGGCACAAGGGCTCATCAGGTTTATGAGGATATATGCAACACACAGAATGACTTCGGATTAGTCTACGCTCCAAGGTACCGATCGATTCAAAGCCACCGTTTAAATCAATCTAAGCTTGTGTATTCGTCTGTCGGTCCGCCTTGTTTTCTTGGACTGGACCTACAGGTCTGAATTTTCAAGATATTTTAATGTAATTTGGTACACCGATATTCTATCGCCCAAGGACAAACCGTGTGGAAAAAGGTTCAGACCGGACCACTTTTCCTCTGACATCTTATTTTGAAAAGTCATTATAGGAATAGTTGTAGAGCGCTGACCGATATTTAACGTCATTCTGTGACGCACTAGCGTTTGCACTACTTTTCTCCTCCACTTATTGCTGATTGACAACACGTTTCTCATAAGAACTGTTGCAACTTGCTCGACCGTTCAATTTGTTCTCAAACTAGGCGTTCAAACACATAGCATAGAAGAGAGGTTTATAAATGGCCTACTCACAACAACGCAGTCGAACAACGTAGAGTGTAACAATTAAAGATAAACTTTTTTTTTAAATACTGCTTCGCACATGTAATTAGCCGAGCTGTTTTTCTGCTTACTCTCGTTTCTGTCTTCAATTTACTCTATTATGATTTTCTTGTAACTGCTTCTTCTTCATTTAAATCTAAGAATTTTTCTTGTTATCGTTTGTGTACATAATAGATAAACACTTTAATGCCGACATAATTCTTCGAATTATTTTTTGATTTCTTGTGCCGCGCGTCCCTACTTAATTTATTTTACTCTACTGCTGTGTAAGTGTTGGTATAATTCTTCGAATTAGTTGTTATTTATTATTATTATTATTCTTATGGATGGGTAGGCTCAACGAAAAGAACAAAATTAATAACACTTTTATTCTGACCTCTGCGTTCTTCAAATTCGTTTTTGTGAATTCGTCTCCATTCTTGGTAAAATCATAACTGTATGTATGGCAAGACGATGACTCCATCCATTTCGATGTATTTTACTTTCACTTATTTTTGATTTATTTAAACCATAACAACAACAACAACCAGTAGCAAAATTTGTTGCATCCAAAATAAGGAAAAAACAAAAAAATAGTCATCTGTTGCAAATATTTTTAATAAAAATCTAAATTTATTGTTGTGTGTGCCTTGGTTTTCCTATCATTTTTGTTTTTTGTTTTTTGTTTTTTTTTTTGTAGTTAAAGTGTATATACGTACGGATCATTAACGTTAGCAATATTATCATTATCATCGTAATTAGTTACCGCATTATCGTCATCATCATTATCATTATCGTTAACAAACCAAGAAAATAAGAACCAAACAGAAAAACAACTTCTTCAACATTAGCCGCACAGATGTGCGTGTTTACACAATACACCAACAACAACTAACACCGTTTTTGTTGTTGTCTTTTTATATTTTGCCTTTTTTTTGATAAAACAACAAAATAACACTTTAAGGCCGTTTTGTGTTGTTGCTGTATTTATTTTATAGCTTCAATTTGCGGTGACAACATTTAGCATCTGCTGCCAACAAACCAGATTTGTTGTTTTTGTTTCATTTGCTTCTTTTTTTTATCATTATTTGGCGTTATTTGTGTTGTTGTACTTTATAAGTTGGTTCGCGTTGTTGCTGTTATTGTTGTTGTTGTGCAAATGTTTTGTTTTTGTGTTGTTTCGTTGCAGTTTAGCTTGTTGTTTTTGTAATTAAATGTTTCAATTGCATCAGTTTTAAGTAAATTTGTTAAATCTTAAAACGCGCAAAGATACATTATACGTAAGTAAATTCATACATCTTGGATGTAGCATACATGCGTATAAATGTTTTAAACTTATACGACATTTGTTAGGTTCATATGTAGCGATATAACTATGTATGCACGCGTTTATGTATGTATGAGTAGCTAGCAAGCAAGTGCGTCAAGTGTTAAAATAGCAATAAAAGAACGAGTGAGCAAAGAAAACGAAAATCTCAAATATTCTGCCGCTTATGCGCAACAACAACAACAACAATAACAATGGCATGTACATACATTCGTACACATACATGCATTTATATACACATACAGTCGTACGTAGTCGCATACATCAATTACACAATATTTCAATTGATTTGCATGTGGTTACGTTTGTACTGCTCTTCTACTGCATCATCTATAACCGCATTTTCGCCGGCCAGCCACAAATACACATACGCACGCACACACACACACACACACACACACACACACACACACACACACACACATGCACATACATCTCCAATTTGCATATATTTACATTACTGACTCAAACTAAACGTTCCACTAAATGTACCATTTGCCGTATAATTCTTGTTGTTGCTGTTGTTATTATTGTTCATCTATTTATCTGAATCTTCTGCATAACATCGTGAGTTGTGTTTTGTTTTATTTATTTTTTATTTTTTTTATTTTTTTATTTTTTTTATGAATTCATATGTGTAAGTACAAGTATACATATACGTATGTGTAAGAGCGCTACCGCACACAACACAACTGTCTTTCAAACAGCCTGCTGCCTAATCAGTGTGGGAACTTTTCATGCTTTTTTTCGGTGCTTTTTGTGCTGAAAATCATTTCATACATTCATTCTGAACATACACGTCGTTCAGATCGGTTCAGTTTCATACATTTATTTGTTCGCTTTTATAAAAAGAAATTTTTTTCAAAAAACTTTTTTCATTCGTTAAAAAAAATAAAAAGTGTTTTTAAACGTGTGGGTGACGTTTTACGGCAGATTTGTTTTTTCTTTTCTTTCTCTAAATATATTTTCGCGTTCAAAGCTCTTTGTGGTGGCGCGTGTGTGTCTAGAGATATTTAACTGACTTTTTCAAATTACTATGAAATTAGATTTGTTTCATATGTCGTTTTTTACACAAGAAAAAAACAAAAAAAAAGAATGAATTAAAAATTTTAAAAAGAATAGAATTTTACTAAAATAAAATTGTAAGTATTTTCGTATACAAAAAATGAAACAATTATAGCACTTAAAAATATTATTAAGAATTTTATAATTAAATTTTTCATTTAAAAAGGAAGAATTTTTTCTTTTTGTTTGTTTTTACAAATATCGAAAGGGTTAGTACCCGGAACATTAAGGAGTAAAAGACTTCCTAAACAGAGAGAATCACGTTAGCTAAGCGTAAGCACGAAAGGACTTCTTAACCAGAGCGTTTCAATTCACGTTACTTAAGCGTTTTGGAAAAGTCCCATTACATTAACAAAATAGAATCCTTACGCAAAGGCATTCACTAAATACAAAATTGATTCCTTTTATCTTCTGATTTTTGGGGGAAAAAGATTTTAATAAGAGAAAGATCTGTTTGTCCTCTCGTAAGGATATGCAAAAATTTTAAAAATATTTTCATTAAATATTTCATCAGTTAATTGCCTATTATTAATTGTGGACCGTGCGAGAGTAGTGCGATCGGAAACATTTCACTGGTGCTTGTAAATGATTTTGACAGATTTTAAAGGGAAGCTTATGATCGATTGCAAGTTATAGATGATAAACCTTACGGATGTGTTTTAGGTAATCTTGGAAGTGCTTGCAGTTGAGTTGAGTCAATGAGAAGTGTGGTGTTATGAATACCTACAGATTGAATTGAATAGAATTGCATTACTCTCTTATTGTGTGTGTGTGTGCTTGTCAATCACCTTATCAAACTTGAGCTGCGATTTCAATCCATAACCTATGTCAACTTACCGCGTTCTTTCTAAATTTATACGATCGTGATTCTTTCACCGACAGCCTATAGACAGATGGACGCACAGAATGATAAGCATAAATCTGCAATTTTGAAGAGTGTACAAATTAATTAAAGTGTCTAACTCATATATGTACGTACTGTCATACATATATATATACACCTCTTACATACGTACGTACGTACATATTACTCTTAAAGAAACGCTTGAGGAATTATTTCATTTGAGAAGAGTAGAAAAGGTTCAACTTCAAGCTTTTCTATAGTCTTCTATATTCGATTTTTATTTGTTACATCTCCTTAAATTTGTAGTGCCCTCCGATACCGCGTAAATGTAATAATAAAACGGCGAAGACAAACATATTGCAATTTTCGTTCCTCGACCTCGTCTAATACAATTCTTTTTCTATATCCATGACAGAGCACCGAAAACTATACTGATGTGCTCCAAGTTTGCCAAGATTGATTGATTCTCTTAATAAAGATTTGATTATTGTTCTCTATGGCCCACTGGGAGAAAAATAATCGCAAGAACTTGTCTTGGCCCCCCTATTGCAGCATACCATTGGATCGTTAGGAAATCTGCTCCACCTTTTTGCAATTGTAGCCAAAATATTACCATTAAATATTTTTTTGTGAAAGCGAAAATCTTTCTAAGATTCGAAGACATGCTTTTGGAGTACCTAGACTAACCGTCTTGGTAACCTTTTAAAAAAAACCGATAATTTTAGATCCTAATGCTCAGATTAGTTTTTAGTCCTGCAATTTATTTGTTTCGCCCATAACTAAAGTAATAATAGTCAATAATTATAATCTTCATCTATTTTCATCCTGGAGTGCTAAAAAACAGACTCTGTTGCTTTATGAAGACTTACTTTCATGACAGCCCTTCTATGGGAGTGGGATGTATATTTTAAATTATTGTTTAAGGGCAGTTCTCATCACAAAATATTGTAAGCCCGATATTGTCACATTATGTAAAGATTTACTGTTCGTGCGAATCCTTAAATGGAATGAAGGACAAAAAATGGACCTACTACGTAGTGTAAATTAGTTATAGTTAATTTGTTTGCGAAATTATTATAATGGATTAGCGTCCACTATGAAATATTAGTAGTCAGTCCATATTGCTGTATAAAGGCTTCTCTTTCATAAGAACCCTTTCAAGTGGTGGGAATACAGTAAATAAAAGTACTTGGACCAAATTTGATATATTTAATTTTAACGGAAAATTCCCATCGTGGACAGTAATTCAGCACTTCGTAAGATTATTGTTCATTGATTTCATAATTAGGCGTTAAACTTCATCGGTTGCCAACAAAGCTCGTCCTAGGGTTCAAATACATCCGTATGCCAGATTTTGCCAAATTGTATTACAAATTTTAAACTACAGACTGAACAGAATACAAACAAGATAGACATCAGACGGTTGCAAGGGTGGACGGACAGACGAATAGACAGACAATTTTAAATCCTTATGATGAAAGATGAGCGAATCCTTCTCGATGTTACAAACATCCGTCCAAACTTAATGCACTCCGTAAGACAAGTATTGTAAGATAAATGTTACTAGTAGCGTAAATCTATTAATTATATATTTTGATAAAAACAGATTAACGGTCAAAATGTTTACTAACGATTCGTAACAAAAACCAAAGCAAAATCAAAAACAAAGGCGTTCAAGCACAAGCGTATACTTACTTGAAACATACATTTTTCTTTGAATACGAGTTTCTAAAAACTTCTTTAAAGATATTTTCGTCTAGAGATGATTAAATTTCAAATTTTATTGTTGGTAATAAAAATTTTTTATAAAAAATTGTTTAGGGCACGAATCGCAAAGCATAGGTTACAACTGTACATTGTCTTCATTGCCATGATTGGAATCTATCGCGATTTATGGTGATTTCTCTATCAGTTAGCATTTGATGGTTTGAGTATAGCGAGAGCTAAACATTGTTCTTTCTTTTTTTCTTTCGTTTTAAAAAGAAATAAATAAAAGAACTGCTGACGACCAGCTTTGGTGCTTTTTTTTCATCTATCTCCAAAAGTTATATTCAAAAATGGATGCGATTTGATTACAATACATTTTCGTTAGCATTTGTTACAGTTGATCTTTATTATCCCTACGGAAATTTCGATATTCAAGACGCACTTTACAATTGGTAAAGCACTTACAGAAATATTGAAAGAAATTGTGACAAGTTACTGTCACTCACGACGATGCCAAGAACTTAAATATTTAGCATTAATCGAAATCACCCTCGGAAGCCTTGGCTTTCTTTCGGAGCCCGCGCGTGATTTGAGCAAAAATAATTTATCGAATTCGTATCAGTCAATCTCCGCAAGGGGAAATCAAGCGGACCTAGGAGCACCTTTTAAGGGATCGGCAAAGAGTAATGTAGGAAGAGGATAATCTCGCACTGTAAGTGAACGGGGACAACACAACTTGCGGGATACTTTCATCGAGAACGTATAGATAGTAGATACATGCATACTATAATGTTGCTGGAAACAAAATGGAATCGTGCAAAACAAACCGCTGGCATCAGGCAATCCCTGACTGTCTATAGCAGACAATTACAACGATTATAGATAGTAACGTTCGAGAAATACTCGGGATTTATTAACAGAGAATGCGTAAATGCTGAGCTCGTTTGATAATATCACCTTTTAGTGACTCCATAAGAATTCAAATAACTTGGCAACGAAACTCCGAATCCGGCCCGTCTAAAATTTCACATAACTCGCACGTAGCACTGCTGCAAATGGATTGTCTCTGCTTTCACTACCGGCTCAGCTGTGCAGCTATCAAATGTGAAATGTAATGCCAAAATTGATGCAGAAGGTCGCATTCTTAACAATAGCTGGACCTTGTTGTGGCTATCGCCGTGATATGAGAGCTAAAAATGGCTCGTTTACGAAAAAACTTGCCTACTCCTGCTCTGAAACATACACCGTATAAAGGAATATAATCCGTTAGATCCAAGATGTAGGACATTTGAAGCCATTCTCTGTAGAAAGCCCACAAATCCCTACAACGTTGTCACTTTTAGACTATCGAAGAAAACTTTTAAAAGTTATTGACTACTATGGACGAAACGTTGTGAGACCGCATTTTTCTGAAACGCTACGGTAATAATGTGTATATTTTTTTGATGGGCTGGTATGAGAATCGTGAACAGTTGACATACATTGCGAGACACGTGCCTAGTTGGGTTAGTAATAGCAGCGTTCTTTTTCCTTCACACAATCTTCCTGTATCGATTTTTTCCTTGATTCATTTGTAGGACAATGTTGACCAGATTGTTAAGATGTTTCCCTTTTAAGTTCGTAGCCAGTACATTTCATTCAACATATTCAAAACAACTAAAAACAAAAGGAGAAAACACGTGAGACGAGGACAAATCATCCTTCAAATTGATTGGTTTTGATCCCTTTTGTATACCAGCAGTACCAACAATATCTAAAAGGTCTCTTTAAGTTAATCGGCGGTACAAGCTCTTTGACTTTGTTGATATTTGTACCGCAGATTCTTAATGAAGAAAGAAGAAGATTGAAAGATATTCACTGGAAGCAGGTTTAAAGAAAATGTTACATGGATCTAACATTTTTCGAGTCACTCTCTGCTGAATTACTGGAAAGGTGTTAAGTGGAAGTCAAAAGATACTTTAGATAGCAAGTGTCTCAAATATTGCGGCCACACACAACAGAAGTCTTGTTAGCCAGGCATTAAATTTCGTCATAGAGCAAAAAGTCTTTAAGAGTAACCTCGCTAGGGTGTCTGTAGAATTTTCCACCTTCGTTTTTTAACTTGAAAAGACGGATCTAAGCATAATTGAGTTTCTCAACCACAGTTCAGCAATCATAACGGCAATAAGGAGAGGGAAATAAGATAAGATATTATATATGGAATTAAAAAAAAAAAAAAAAAAAAAAAAAAAAAAAAAAAAAAAAAAAAAAAAAAAAAAAAAAAAAAAAAAAGTTTAGCAGAAATAATACAGAAAATGATTGCGCCAGTGTGAAGCCTTTGTTCATCATAAAACTTTTATATGCGAGCGAATGCACGAACGAATGTACTTTAATCTAAACAACGGCACTTGGCAACAGGCCAAAAAGTCAATTATTATAACTTAATATAATTTTGTATTTATGTATTTACTGTAAGCGAAACACGTACACAGCGCATTTGAATATTAATAATTTAATTAATTGATTAAATTTTTTATATAATTAAAATATTATTTTTATATATATACACATATATATGTATTTTTTTTTTTTACATTTTATTTCTGGTATCTACTGTAGGACTACTACGTCACAGCCTACGCGTACTAATTAATCCCTTCGAATTGAGAAAACCTTTCGAAACTAAATAAATAACCCTTCAGGAAGCTTAATTCCAGTTAAGGGCACTTAAAGGTCTTCGCTTGCAGCAACACAAGCAAACAAAAAAGCACTTGAAATTTGAAGTGAAAATAAAAAAAAAAAATAATAAAAATAAATAAATAAAAAATATATACAAACGCGCCTGCCATCGCTTCCTCTTGCTCTCCTTGCTCTGTTCTCCTCCTCGTTGCCCCCTCGTTGCCACGATACGGAGTTCTTAAGCATAAAACTTGTGGAAAATACAAATGATTACAAGTAAAATTCAACAAATTTATAACGAAAATTCGACTACAACGATTGCTAGTAGCGGTAGCAGCAACAGCTTCCACTTTTATAATAACAACAATAATAGCAATAGTAATAATAATAATAATAATAAAAGGAAAGGCGTACAATTGCAAACGCAATCATTTGCAACAGGCCAGCAGCAAAGGCAAAACCAATTGCAACAGCGACAGCAGCAACAACAACAAAAACAAGAACAAGAACGACAACAGCACCAAGAACAACGTCAAAGGCATATCAAAATAAAACGTGAAACCTATACATACAAACGTTTAAATCACGAGCCAACAATAACAGTAACAGTAATAGCAAAAAAGTTAAGAACAAACGATAGAATAATCATTACGAGCGTTTGCTAGTTCGAATCCCAAAGGCGCATAAAGCTTGGGACTTGAAAATGTCAAATTTGAGTCGCTATAACGAAAAGTGACGCTGACAGCTAACAAGTTAAAAACAGTCAAAGACTTGGTGAAAAATTTATCGTAATCGTCGCTTACCTTACCTTACGAGACAAGCAGCGGCGCCGCAGCCATAATAACAAATCCAAAGCGTACAAGAGCTACAGAAAGCTATAGAAAAACTCTTTGGCTAAGGAAAATAAAACACCAAAAAAAAAACTAAATAAATAAATAAAAATAATACAAAAAAAAAAAAAAGGTTTTGAACCGGTTAAAGTGGTAGTAGTCAAGTTGTAAGCCAGCAATTATTACACATTGTTGTTGTATTATAGCAATCTAGTGAAATTTACTTGAAAGTCAGAAAACTTCTAATACCGAGTTTAGACGTGAAACGTACTTGTGTGTGGGTTTGCTTTACGCGAACCATTTAAACTGTGTCCCACTTCGAAAGAAAAGAAAAGGAGCAAACAAACAAACAAACAGACGAATAAAAAAAAAAAAATACAAAAGAAAAAACTTAAAACTTAAACAGAAAATTGGAAAGAGAAAAATAGTTACAAGCCTTAAATCGCTTTGATTAACTTGACGTAGCAGTCATAGTTGTTGTTCCAGTGACCACTGACAGCATATATTAAACATTTTGTTTTCTTTCGTTGTTATCTATCGACTGACTTGAAAACCACTCACAACAAACAGGTTCGTGTAACATATCGAGTCGACCCGTGGCAGCACCAACCATACCTTTGCTTTTGGTAATAGTAGTAATCTAACTGCTACAACCATTAGAGAGCCCGTTTTCGTGTGTGCGTGCTTTTCACTGTGCCTGTATTTGTGTGTTGTTTGAAAACAAACAAAAAAAGAAAAAAAGAAAAAAAACAAAAGAGAAAAAGCGGGCTTTGGACTTCAAAAGAAGAAGACGAAGGAGAAGGAGAAGTAACAGAAGAAGCAGAAGAAGCAGAAGAAGCAGAAGAAATATAGATAAATTGAATTTATCAACAACAAATGTTTTCAATGGTTGATTATTACGCAGATATGGGACAAATCGGTCAAGAAGTGAGTATAAACATTATTTTTTATGTTTTATTAATGCGCATTTCACATACACTGGCATCCGTAGAAAATCCTGTAACTATAACGCGAATACATGCATTTTCCGACATTTAATTAATATCTTTAGAGCAAAAAAAAAAAGCTTAAAACTTTCATATGAAAAAAAGGAGTTGTTCGCGCATTCACTGATTTATACATAAATCATCAATTTTTAGCGTATCGACCTTATGCCTTATGCTTAAATGAAATAGTATTTCTTTTTCTCTTTTACTTTTCGCTATAATTAAGAAAATCTCAATAATTACAAGAGTTTTGATGGGAAAAGTAATTCTATTAACTAAAATTTTATTTTTGCTTTATGCAAATCGAATCGGGTTAAATTGAATTGAAATTGAAATGAATTGACTCGAATTAGAGAACAAACAGAAGCACTATCATGACGGGCTACGCCACCTACTTTAGATACCCTACATCACCCTACAGTCGTTTGTGCAACGGCTCTTCGAAATAAGGTTTTATATGAGAAATGATTGAAAAAGTGGTCCGATCCGAACTATTTTCGATAGCCTTCAGATAAGCTTTAGAATCAGATTCTGAATCGATCGGTTTAATAAAAGGTGGTTCTATCTCAAGTCCTTCTAACCGTAGCATAAATCCGATTACAATTTTTTATACGCTTGTGTTACAAGTGTTGTAGGCTGCAGTAAAAAATTATTTCAAAAATTGCGGCCTTTTTTTCAAATTTGCGGTTGAATACAAGAAAAAAAGACGGACAGGCGGACAGACAAATAACAGACTCACTTTCTGAGTCGAACGGTGTAGTAAAACGTTTCTCTATCTCAAGTCCCTGTGAGTATCGCATACATCCCCAAAAGCTTAATATATTTTCGTAGTGCAAGTGTTGCAGGATATAAAACAAAATTATTTCAAAAATTGCGGCCTGTAGCTTGAACACCAGAAGAAAATACGAACAGCCGGACAGATAAGTTTCGGGATCACTTTCTAAATCGAGCGATATAATAAAATGTGGGTTTATCCCAAGTTCTACTGGATGCAGCATACATCCTCACAAACCTAATATGCCTCTGTGGTACAAGCGATGTACGGTGCAATCAAGTAAATAGATTAGATAAAATTAAAAAATGAATTGAATGGAATTGTTCATGGAACTACAGCCTACTTAACTTTACACGTCGGTCAATAATTTCCATGGCTGACACATAGGTCTCGTAACTAACAAAAAAATCATATTACTTTTGGAAAGTGCCAAACCTCACAGGTGGTATCCGAATTTCATGTCGGAGACGTAATTGAAGAAAAGTTACTTTAAACAAACGGGAGAAGCTATTATTACTTTTCATGTCATAAAATATCGGGAAAATAACACAATTTGGTTTGCTGCCCGCGCCTTTGCAATTCAAACTCCGTATATCACATCTGTTAATGAGGATTGGGACGGACAGATAGAAGTCATTTTTAGCAACAAAGAAACTGCATAATTTTTAGACCGCGCCAAGGCTCGAATCGATGCCTTTCAGAGCTTCGTGTTGTTTCGATCATTTGTTTACAAGTTACGTGTGGTTTTAGTGACGCCACGTTTGTTATATTCAAAGCAATGAAAAAATCCAAATTTGCTGATTAAACATTTTTTTTGATAGCACAAAGTTCGACATCTTCGTTGTTTTTGACATCCAAGATATTTTCATATTACGGCTGCTTACTGTTATCAGATGTCCAAACGATAAAAAATATAATACCACGTTAGACGTGGCGGGACTTACTGGTCCCTGAGAACTATATACTTAAGTATTTAAGGCTTTTCAATTCCCGTCGGAGACCTTAGCCATCTGTAGTGTGAAGCGTATATTATCCTCACTATTTGTGGCTTTTAAATAGGAGCGGAAAAAATCAGTTTAAGCTAATTGTCTCGTGTATGTGTTTGGTACGTAACTTGTTTCGAGGAGCTTAATTTTGTTGGTCATTGTACTGCAGACTGCAGAATTCACTATTACCTGCAAGCGCAAGACTTCAGACCATCGAATTCAATTTAAGCTTTTTTCCCTCACACTCGTTGGAGATACTTTTATAGAGGGGTTAACCATACAGGCTTCCTAATTACCAGTCTACGATTCCTTTCGTCCACTCATTGTTTCTTAAAGTTCATGCGGATGATTTTCCGTTTGCATTGATAGCATAATGTATTAATTAGAACTTGTTCAGAAGATCAAAAGGTACTTTAGCATCTTCCTTTTCCGGAAGGACAAACAATGTATGTAATCAAAGCTAAAGGGAAGAGGAAGGAACTCAAATCTATAGAGACACGACTTGAAGTGGCTACACCTTGCCCGCATGAGTAGGCGAATAGATAAGAATCGCGACAACCAGGTCAGTGTTCGCCGGCTCAAATCTCAAATGCGGAAGAGTTTGCTTTGGTCGCAGTCATAGTGAGTTATTAGTCATTAGTCAGGCATAATACTACCAATTAAGCGCACCACTCGCTAGGCTGAAACTGCTTTCTATCTCTTTCCTTACTTCTTTGTGACTATGACCGTGTTACACAGATAGGCGGCTTTCCCTGAGTAATTGTTCCCTTATATATGTACACGCCCACTATTTTGAATGTAATTCAATCAATTGCGTCACGCTTTCTCCGACTTTGAAGAAAAGATGTAAAGCGTAAAAGGAAACCCGCCGAAGGAGTACATTAACCTTATACTTCGATCATTTTCTGGAAAATACATGATGGGCTGGGTAAGGCGTTAATGTAAACTTTCTTCAATTTTTCAATTTGCTCTGTGCCTTTTCTTTTCCTCACTTCGTCAGATGTGGCAATAATGGGACGTGTGCGACATTCAAGTGTATGTTAAAGCCGATTGCCAAAGGCTTACGTGCACAAACTATTCTCTATTCCCTAGATTGATAACATTCCTCTTAAGCACTCAACTCAATCGCTATGGACTTTGAGAAGAACAATAATCTCAAGTTCCAAGTTGAATATATCGAATAAATAAAATATATTGCATCTGACTATCGTTAATATTTGTTTATAGTAACATAAGAAATTTCTTATTTTGCTGCCCGCAATACGCTCGTCGTTCCTGTCGCCCCCTTACTGTAACTTCGATGTTGTCAACAATGTCTTATGACAAGATGACCTTAGACCATAAGAGAAATATTTTTTAATAATAGATTCATAAAATTCTGTTTACAATAATATATAATAATATATTCAAGTGTTTGTATTTACATAAGTTCAGGTATGCAAGTGTGTGAAGAGATTTGTTTTGATTGCTAGATTGAATTTTTAAACCTATATATATATTTTTGTTGATTTAATTATAAATACAAATTAAAAGTATTATAATAAGAGCAGAGGCGATGCAAAACACGAAGAAGAGGAAGAGGAGGAGTAAGAAGACGTGTATAAGGGCGAAAGTATAAGTATTTTTATAAAAATAAATCCATACAAATACCTGCACATGCATATATATATATACGTGTATATGCATACGTAAGCACACTTTTATATAAGGTTTTTAAAACAAATACAAATAATAATTATTTACAGAAAACGTCAAATAATAAATGACATAAATATAAACAACATTAACAAAAACAATAACAAATTCTTGGCTTTATGCCGGTTTGCTTTCTGTTTTGGTTGCAATTAATTAAACAATAAAATTTTAATTAAAAAAAAAAAACTTTTTTCTTTTTTAAATAGCTTTATATGTTTTCATTTTGTCGGTCAGTTTGTTGAACATACATAACATTTATGTATGCATGAAAAATGTACATTATTTTCTGTTGAATATTTCTTAACTTTTATGATTTTTGTGCAATGAAAAATGAAAATGAGAAAAAAAAATTGAAAAAATGTAAGCCATAATTTTTCTTGTTAATTAAATAATAAAATTGTACATAACCTCAGACAACAATATTAAAGTGAGGAATTAAGAAAACAAGCGACAATAATAATAAATATGAACAACTGATAGAGCTACATATGCTTTAGAGCGACTTTTGGATACCCGCCATCTTTGCATAGTGATGATTACATGAAAAGCGAACAACTGTTCGTAGAGGACCCTAAACGTCATCATATATCGAAATGATATTTCATGTAGATCGAATATCCGCTAAAGGAATCGGAAATCCCCTTAAACGAAGATTAGTTTTTTTTCGCTTTCGTCAACTCACTTGTGCTCACGCCTATTTTCAATCTTGGCTTTAAGAAATTGGACGAAGGGACATGTGGTTTAATGTAGGGACTTGGAAAGGAATAAGAATTGGCAGATGGAAGATCGGGTAAATTAACCACTACGAGGACCAGTTTTTTTCGCTATCGTCAACTTACCTGTGCTCAGGAGAGTTTTTTTGTTTGGCGTAAGAAATCGAACGAAAGAACGAACATACGGACTTACTTGGGATTAGGAAAACGATAGTAAGGGGCATGGATGGTATAATCAAAGAGCGCATGAACTAGTAACTACTTAGCATCTTACTCTGATCAAATACTAACAATTTACCGGCAGATTCTATTATTGCTGTGGTGGATTAATATTGAAGTGTATGCGGAGAAAGGCCTTTAAAGTGCAAGTATGTCTTCACGCAACTTTTTTTTCAAGCTTTGACAATAATAACGGAAAATTTGGTCCCGCCTTTTAGCACCGCACACTTATCATAGTCGTGAATAAAACAAATCTTTTACCAGGATTTCCGCATATTCTTTGGCGCGCGCTATCCAATTCAAAAACTGAAATACTGAAAGAAAAAATGTCTAGAAAAGTAACTCAACACTAGACTGTGTACAATTTCAAATTCGACCGTTGAAATTGTCTGGATGTTAACAGTTCACCGATCGATAGTCTGTTAATAGCATGTTTTGTCGCCGACCCTTCTCAATCTCTAACAGCTGGTTGTCATGCCTATAATTAAGCATTGGTTATAAAGGGTTGAGCGCCAGTCTACACAAGAGCAGAGCTGCACCTGCGGTCGGGCTATCGTTTGGTAAAGTGTTGCGAGAGACTGAGTTCGAGAGGACAGATTTGGTTTGAGATTAGGATTCCGCTGCGTATGTTGCAAACGCGATGACAAATAGAAATACTTTTGTACCTTAACGACCGGTATGGAAATGTAAAGCAAGTATAAATATGAATGGAAATATATATGCATGCATATAAATATGCACATATTTATATATAGATATTGGGAGAGGCAGACTAGTAAAATTGTAAAATTGTAAAACGAAATGTTTGTTTTTAGTGCTTTTTTTTTGTGTTTTTATTATTTGTTGTTTGTATTTTTAATTACTAACGTATGAAAATAAAGGTAAACCTTCATTATTTGTTGGTTGATTAATACAAAGCAAACAACGTGTCAAGGCGTTATAAACAACAAGTAAATTGTTCTTAATGTGAATAACATTTTTTACATAATTCTCTAAACATTTACGTGTGTCGTAAAAATTTCTACAACGTGTTTTCATATTTATTGGCGTAATTTGCAGGCGTTTTATTCAATTCATTTAAATGTGTGTCCCGAGTGTGTGTGAGTGTTTGTGTGTGTGTGTTTGTGTGTGTATGCAGGTATGCATGCATGCGTGTGTATTGCGGTAGGTGTAGGTGTGTGTATGATTTATGTTTGCTTTTTTTTTTTTTATTACAAATATTTTTAAATCCAGATCAACAGCCGTCATAAAAAATCTTAATGCATTTCATCTTAATTGTTTTTAATGACGACGACAACACTTCTAAACGAATATATACACAGTTATAAGCGGTCATATAAATAAATAAAAAAATAAAAAAAATAAAACGCTGATAATAATAATAAAAATTACAGAAATCAATAAAAAGAGTAAACGAATGTTTATGTCTGTGGCGGCGCATACATACATTCATATCTATGTATGTCTATATGTTATCAGTATAATTTTTCTACATCAGGTCTTAAGATTTTTAATTATTATTGTTGCTATTTCAAAACACTTACGTTTTCATTTATACCCAAGTAAACATTTACATAAATTCTATCTCACTGTTTATCTTATTTTTTTCCTTTTTTTTTTATATAAATTTTATAATTTTTTATGCAAAATATTTACGTCATATTGATAATGCTTATAGTGCTACCAAAAGGAGTTGGGAAACATGAATTTACTTGCTTAGCAATGTGATGCAAGAAAAAACGATTTTCCTGTGAATTTTTGCGACAAGCTTCAGAGACCCTTTTAAGTGTATAGTAGCGCAAAAGGCTTTCTAATACTGCAACAATGGCCATTTGTTCGCTGGCCTGTTCAATAGTCAGTCTATTCGTCCATTTACTTCTCGCTATTGGAGGTTCAAAGTTTACGCGTTTCTTCCCCCAGGCCGATCAACAGGTTTTCTTTGAATAAGGTTGCGAACCATCGTGTTGGTGACGCCTCAACCTTATTCTCAAAAAAGACAATTGCAGCCATAATCATATGATGTTGACTCGAGGTCGGCATACGACATGATGCAACAAATAAAAAGTAAATATATAGTCGACGTAGGAGCGCGAAGGACTCAAATTCAGAAAGAAAGATATTTTCAAAGTTCGCACAAAGCAAATTGTTAACCACCTTCATCTACTAAAGAGATCGTGCGCTCTTCAGAAATCACTGCCATGCTTTGAATAGGAAGGATGTGAAAATAAACTCGAATTTAAGTAGCAAACACATCTACCGAAAATGGGTTCGATCGGTATAGTTGTACGAACTTTTCTTATTTAACACTTTATTGCGAAAAAGGCGTTCTAGGGAAAAAATTCGCCATTTTTAAAAGTTTTCAACAAAAGTCGGTAAAAACTAAGATTTAGTCGTATATTCTAAGTGGAAGTGAACGCTTTGGCTGGGATGTAGAGTCCTACATTCTTTCATAAAATAAGTTTTTATAAGACAACGAAGATACTTTTTAGTACTTTATGATGAAAATTTGTTCACAGAACGCACATGAAATTTTCTAGCGCTGGACCACATACATACAGTGCAGTTTTGAATGACAACAAATTTTATAAAGAAAGTCTGCCGGCAGAGCGGTCATATAGTTTCGTGACCCTGGACCACGTAGGTGTAAAGATTTTCATAAAAAATTACGCCTTTAGACGACAACAAAACTACTTTTTAGTATTTAAAGATGAAAAGTTGACCACACAATGGACGACGTGACTTTAAGAGGTTTTAAAAAAAAAGTGAGGTTTTATATGGCAACAAGGTAACCTCTGAGCACTCAATGATGAAAATTAGTCCACAGAATGGACGCACGGTTTATTAAGTCTGGACGACGTGACTGTAAGAGGTTTTTACAAAAAGTGAGCCTTTAAATGGCAATAAGGTAACCTCTGAGCACTCGACGGTGAAAATTAGTCCACAGAATGGACGCACGGTTTATTAAGTCTGGACGACGTGACTGTAAGAGGTTTTTACAAAAAGTGAATCTTTAAATGGCAATAAGGTAACCTTTGAGCACTCGAGGATGAAAATTTGTCCATAGAATGGACGTATAGCATATTAAGTTTGAACGACTAAGAGATTTCATAAAAAGTGAATCTTTATTCGGGGACAATATCCAATTTTTAATATTTGTGTTTTATTTATTTTCATCAACTTTGGCTTGGTAGTGGTGGGCAACAGGATGTCTACTGTTTCACTCACCTACCATAATGTTTTAACTTTTTCCTTTTTTTTTTTCTTTTTTTTGGGTAATAACTACTGTAGGTTAAGGTATTTCGTCTTCGTCACGGAATGTGTTTTTTCAATATATTATGGTGTTAGTTTGCCCATGTCGTGTTCGTTAAAGAGAACAAATGTTGCGTATCGTCAAATTCGCTGGAAGCTAAATACAACTTCTTTCTTCTTTCAACCTGGACTCTTAACCCATATACTTGTATACATACATATATATATATAACGCATATATATGACGCATTTTTATGTCCATTTGTAAAGCTATTATAATTCTGAAGGTTGTTCTTAATTACCTTCAACTTACTTTAGCCTGAAAAGTAATGAATTTTTATATTTATATTTGTAAAGCTAATTAAAATTAAAAAATTATCTGACAATAAACAAATAATTAACATTTGTACGCTATGTTTACGCATGCAAATATTACATGTTTTTCTGAATTACCATAAAAAAACAAATGAAAAAAATTTGCTATATTTTCGCCTTGAAACGAACTTTGAATACCTGCCTACCTATTGCTTGCTAGAATTTATAGAAAATCGAATAATTTTCTCCTGAATTCTTGCACAGTGTTTATGTAAATTTGAAAAATTCCACAGCGACATCTGGGATATAAAAATATTTATCAAGTTCTGCGCCCATAGGGAGTGCCGCCTATACATGGGCCATCTTTATGTGAGGTCGGATGATTTGTCTGGTGTTATAACAGTAGATCACAAATGTCCGCAAGGTGCAGCACTTGAATCAATATTCAAAGGAAAAGTTTTTACCACTCCCACCAAAAACCTAAGTGTTATTGCTTGTAAAGTGAAAAATGTTTATTTATTCATTCAAATCATTGTCATCGCCTTACTAACACTTTGGCCCGGAGGAAGGAAATCGGAGTGAACAACAACACGATAATAGAAGGAAATTTTAACACCATCTCGATTTTTCAGCGATTTTGAAACAGTTGTTCCGGTCGTGGCTCATCGTTCGCACGATATTCGCTTGATTGATCGGCTGTTTCCAGATCGTATACATAGACCCACGTCTCATCTTCGCCAGTCTTGTTTTTCATGACATTTTGGTCGCGGTATTATAAATAATTTTAATCTTGACTTTTAAAAGCTCCTCCTCCTTCTTTGAAAACTCCTAGAGAGATCGTCAAGTACGTCTGATGAACCTAAACATCAGACCGGCCCGTCTGTTACAAAGAGAGTAGCTCAGTTAAGGTACCTTTGGTCGACTCGAATAGTGGTTAGCATAAAAGTAGTTCCAGACTTTGAACTTAGAAAACTGGTTCAGCTATAGTTTGATTTACATGAACTATGAATAACAATTAAAGCAAAAAAGAAAAAAATTAAATACCAATAAATATTCTAATAAGTATTTAAAATGAAATTATTTATTAATAAATTTATTTATATACATTATGTTAAATGTTGTAGAAATATTAATCAGGCAGAAGCAATGTACAACAATGTAAAATTGATAAGGAATTTCAATATAATACAATATATGCATGTGTGGACATCATTTTTTCACATTTATTTTAAATGTGATAGTAAAGTGATATCTCTGTACCCTTTTTTCTTGCATTGGGTTACTCTAGACAAGGCGGTAAGAACGCAACTCTGACGCTCTATTCATTTCTGCAAGCATGTAAGCATTAGTGGATATCGTACAGTCGCGGCTTGTAAATATTCCTTTAAAGATTATTTCAAGCTCGTCGCGCTAGTAACGCACTTGGATCAATATTCAATGAGAAAGTTCTGACGACTTTTATGTTCTTGTGATAACTTGCTTCCAATAGACTAACAGACGTTAGTAAATCATATCACTTTGTTAAAGAAACAAAAAAAAAAAAAAGAATGCAAACATTGTACGGTCGGCCACTGATAAAAACTTATGCGGAACGACATTTAATGTACGCAGTGAAAAAAAAGAAAGCAAAAAACTTTTCATTATACGGATCACTTAACATCTCATTTTCACTGCAATCAAGTTCGAAGAGAAGCTTACGATTACTTTTAGAAGGTATTCGCGAAATTGTAGACTCTTGTAATAGAAGTCTCTTCTTCCGTATTCGGGGCATTCTTGAAAGTCTTAATTACACCGAATTTGAAACCAATTGAATCGACTATGATGATGTAATGATTTATTATACCCTACATAAGTTGTGGCATAGGGTGTATTAAATTTGTAGGAGCAACAACACAGCTCCACGTTTTATTATACCGACCGAAGCGTGCCTTTCTGTCTGTCGGTCAGTCCACCTGGTGTTTGCCGTTTTTTTTTTTAATGTTCAACTTTCAGGTCGCAATTTTTGAGATACTTTGATGAAATGTGATTGCACGAACACGAACGCTGTTCAAAATGCTTCGCTTCGGATCACGGGCCACTTTCTAAATAACGGCGTATTTTGAAAATTTTTTATATAAATAAATTTATTAACACGTTGATGTAAAATATGTCTGTAAATGTTCTTGTAGATGCACGCGTAGTCTATGGCAGTCGCTCATCCTTAGCATTATGAGAAATTGATAAACATGTGCATCACTGCTTAAGTTATTACCCTCTAATTCATGCAATGTTCTTTTAATGAAAAAATCTGGGTAGCTGGATAGGCCCACTATAGTATTTTTACTTGCTTACCATTTGTTTCGTGTTACAAACGCGTGCAATTTTCTTGATTTTGCAAAAAATGTCCAAAATCCGAGAAGATCTTTATCAGGCACAAAATCGACTCCCGAAGGTGTAGCCGTAGCTATACCACTGGCTCTCTTATAAATTATTTGAATACCTAATCTTTTTATCTAAGGAGATGAGATTCTTTATTTCTTCGTTTTTGACCACTATTTTACAAATTCATGCTCCAAACCTTGACCACGAAAAAACGAGTACATCGACAATCGTGAATTTCGTGGCGTTTGTTGAATGTGGAAAATGAATGAATGAAAATGGAAAACTTTGCTATCAAACCAGGCTTTTGGAAGACGCGATTACACAAAAAAATTCCGAGCAATTTAAGTAGTTTTTATTTTCCCGTCGGTCTTAGTTTTGCGCAAAATTTGTCTACGGTTGTGTGCCGATTTCGCATGGCCCTCATATCAAAAACAAAAAAAAATCTATTTTATATTCTACGCCAATATAAAACCAGAAGGAGTTGAGATGGACTCACTTCTTATTATACCGATCCTGAATCCTTTCTGAATGTCTGTCCGCCTGTCCATCTTGTTTTCTTGAGTTCAACCTACAAATATTTTGAGGAAATTTAGTGCAACGACCTGGTTCGGCCCAACAACAAATGTTATTTGCAATATGGTTCGGGTGGGGACCACTTCCCCAGTAAAAAGGTATTGTTTTGAAACATCTTTACATGAATAACTAACTGTAGGGTGGTGTAGGCTGTGGCTCACCATAGCGTTTCCACTTGTTTCAATTCTTTTAAAATTTGCGAATGAATAAAATTTTTCGAACTTAAGATGCGAAGGCGATCCAATAATATCGGGATTTACAAAGGTTTAGTTCCTTCTTTGTACGACTGCCGTGCTTTGTAACTACATGGTAAAAATAAATGCTATGATAGATGGAAATTCCCATGCACAGACCATACGAGATCTTATAATTTATAGAATTGCCGTATGATGGCGTTGTCATATTTTCATTAATTATTTACTTATGCTATTTAGTAATTTTTGCAATTTCTTTAATATTTCTCTATTTCAATGGCTTGCGCTTGGCGTCAGCCCGATGAACGCAATAAATACATTGTCGTTTGTATATAAATACGTAACGAAAATTTTGCCATTATTTCCCTCTAAGTTTTTTATTTATTTTTATTTCTTTCATTTGAATCGTCGTATGTTGAATTTTATATGTGCTGTCTTTAATTAACCGCAAATAAAAACAAACAATAAAATTGTTACGTTTAGCAAATTGAATTTCCGCAATTTATTTTTCTATATTTAAACAGCAGCACTTAGCTTTTACTCAAAAATGCATTATTTAAAGCAATTTCCTTACAATTAACCCAAGAAACACATAAATTGAGCATAACATTCATAAGCGAGAACTTGATAAAATTAATAATGCAGAATTTCTATATAATTTTAACTTCATGAAAATTCATATCAACGTATGAATGACTACGTACACACATAAATATGTGTGTACATATATATGAATATGAATATATATGAATGAGTTGAACGCGAGAAAATTAACGTTTTATGATAATTAAGACATAAAAATAAATGTTTATATATAATCTTTAATAATAATAATGATACACTTAAGCAAAGTGAATTAAAAACTGACATTGAAATCATTGCTGGGCCTTTTCGAGCATAGTCTAAAAGTGGTTTCAATGCAAGAAAATCAAATAGAAACAAATCAAAATACTGCCGTAGTCACGTCCCGCCATTAACTACTGTACATCTACTCTACTCTACATCATCTCACTTTTCGAAATAAAGCATTATATCGGAAGTGATCGAAAAAGGTGTCCGATTCGAAATATTTGCAATAGCATTCGTCTCTGGGTCAAAACATGGCGATGCATGTAGCAAATTTCATCATCTACATCTATATATGGCCTTCTGTAGGTTGAACGTTAGAAAAATATAGGGGCAGACGTCGGATGGACAGACGGACAGATGGACAGGCAAGCCTACGTTCTAGTAGAAGGTGGCTCTGTGTCAACTTCTTCTCGATGTTGCCTGCATCCGCGCAAACTTATTATACGTTTCTACCATGAGTAGTGCACAGTCCCGCTATAGTGTTTTTCCTTGTGTTCTTATTATTTTTTCTTTAATTTTGCCCCTCCACCCTGTTATCTCTTAGATATTAAGTTTCCGTTTTGTTTTAATTAAAGCTAACACCTTAGTATCGATCCAATGATCACTCCAGTGTACAAATTACAACTTGACTGCAAATACATTCTTATATCTTGAACATGTGGTACATTCCTTTGCAGCATGGCAAAGATCTCGCAAGAATATTGAATAAATATCTTAATCAGCCTGAGTAGCAGAACTTTAACTATACGTCTGCGTGCATTAGAACCACAACTATGTGGCAGTCCCGTACAGTTGGAGAGTAAGTATAAGTAGTTAGGCGTACGTAGAAAATAAGGAGGAGTAAGTTTATTTTAAGCGAAAAAGTACTCATGAATAAATGGAACAGAAAACGTAACATTATATGGCAATATTTTAGCTGCGAGCACAAATAAGTTTGAAGTACGATACGGCATGTAGCCTGAGGATCAGCGGATAGGTATCGCTATCTAAAAATAGATATGGCGCCGACGCGCCAAATCGTGAGCCAAGAGAGTTTAATAGCAAAAAGGTTTTATTGATCGATCATAGCTCGACAGCCAAATTATGATTTCATTGGTAAATTGTGACGCTTGTATACTACTCCTATGGGTAGGTTTGATATGCTTATCCTAGCTAAGGATAAATATTTCCAAATTCAAAACAAACTATTGGGTTACCATTGCTATCTTTGCACTTATTGTTACTGCAAAGCTTGTTCGTTTATTTATTTACTTTTTATTGATTCTTATTGATTCGCGTAGACCTTGTCGTCACACTAAAATATTACAATTGTTATAATCTCAAGAAGCAAATTTGCTTTAATGTCTTTTCTTTTCACTACCCTGATGCAAGCGTATGCAGACCATGCTTTGATAAACTGCGTTAGATACTCACATTTATTAAGCACGTGAGGTACGCTATCAAATCCACCGTTACGCACAGTGTTCGTTAAGCTTCTCAAAGTATATTTTACATGTAATCTCAATAGCTGTATGCGTCTCCTTCTCTTCTAATCTAATCTTCATTAACGAATTAAAAAACTTTGTTGACATATTTAATGTCTTCTTAAATGTGTTCTTATACCCTACACCACTTGATATACACGATATACGAACTTGTGTAGCATCCAGAAAGGCTTAAGATAGACCTACCTTTTATTACACCGACCTAAGTTTGTCCGTCCGTCTGTCCGTCTAATAACAAAGTAACGTAAGGTGTCTCATGGTCTGCATTTACCGACTGCAGCATTCTTGTTTCTCACACTGTTCACGTTGAGTTTCAAAACTTAGCTTAATGGATGCAGAGATACTCTTACGATTTTTAAAGGTTTTTAACTTCGTTAGCCATCCCTGGGGCACTCTCCTAGTATTCTTTTTTAGATTTCTTACTCGTTGCATTTTCAAATTCTTCCTATGTTTTTTATGCCAACTTTATTTTGTACTCTTTACCAGAAAATGGTGGATATATGAAGTTTCTGCCATAAGACATATAAAAGATTTTTCGTTGTAAGCTTTTTTTTTTCGCTAAAATTATCTTTATTCAAATACGTAAACCACATCTCTGAGATGGGTCAATAATGACGCTTTGCTGTTTTATTTTTATCTGCTTATTCTCAGCTTCTTAATGCAAAAGAGTAAAAGACTCTTTAGTGATCATTTTATTAAGTATTCATTCTCGTGTTTTTAAAGTCAAAATACACATTATAATAATAAAAAAGAAGATGTATACAAAAGGTATAAAATTAACAAACATTTAGACGCAAGCAACGTTGGATTCCAAATGAAAGTTAAGAAGACAAAAAATTGTATTCACTTTAAGGCGACCTTCCTAAGCTCGACGAATATCTTGGAATTCCAAAATGTATTGTTGTGTTAAATGTGAACGTTTCAGTTAATCGATTGGGATCAGCTCTACGCTGCTCCTTTAGTCTGTCCTAAAATATATTAGTATCAGTTTATTCGATCAAGAGCTTTAATAAACGCCAATGTTTTTAAACTCCCAGTTTTTCATGATAATCGTAACTATTTTTACAAAGCTGTGAGCCGGTTGCCGTTAACTTTTGATTTTGATGTGTAGCCGGCGATAACTAGTATATACGCTAAGGTTCAGTTTCATTCACAATTGTTCGGAACGTGGCATTTCGAATAGCGGAGGCCAGATGTATAAATATACAAACGGAATTTTATGGAATTTTAGACCGATTAGGTATAGATGTATGTCATATATGTTGCGTATTCTATTAGACTGGATTTAAGTATGTCAGATGATTGGCTTTTACTTTGGTGCCTTGAGAGATGCTAAGAAATATTTCTATCGGATCTCGTATAGGATGTGAGTCACAGCTAGACTCGTCATGCCTGTTTTCCAAATGAAATTTCGATTAATCTTCGTAAATATGCGTACCGTGGGCCCTTGCCGGTAGATAGACGGACAATTAAGTTGACAAATGTGCAGAGTAGAAGCCTACTTAACTCCATTTACTGTTGGAATCGAATGTATCTATATTTGCATCAATGGTCCTTAGGTACGATGAGGCCAACGTCTTATTCTTGTTTAGAATAAAGATGAGAATAAGAATAACAACTTAACTACTACTACTACTACTAACTGTATTCTGAACAACATAAGGCCTTTTTGTGTTTGTGGTTTGCTTGACTTGACAGGTTTTCTTTATGACGAAATTTATATTGCTGTGCTTTGCTGCGACTACTTCTTCGGAATACCAAAATTGATGCAAAGTTAAACAAACTGCAACAAGAGCGAAGACAAGTCGCATCGGTAAAATATAACCCCGAGAGTGAGACTAACAATAAAAATACTAAAAATAAGACTAAGACGAATTGTGCTGCAGTGATGAACGACAAGTATATGAATAAGAGTAAAGAGTAAGACTACGACTAAGACTAGGCCTAAGAGTAGAACTAAGACTAAGAATAAGGATGAGACTAACAATAACATGTCCAAAATCAAGAATAAGACGAGGACTTAGAGTAAAACTGGGAACAAGACTAAGAATATGACTAAGACCAAGGCTTAACCTAAGACTAGAATAAGAATGAGAATAATCTTAGGAGTAATGATAAGAATAAAAATAAGATTGCAATCAAGGCCAGAGTTACTCTACGAATAAGAGCAAGAGCAAAGCTACGACTAGGATTGAAACGAACAATAAGAACGAATATAAGAATAAGACTAAGCTATACAATAAGGCTAAGAATGACCTTAAGGATAAAAAAAAGAGGGAGTACAAGTATAAAAATACGAGCAAGAATAAGAATGGGACTAAGACTAAAAGCTTAAGACTAAGAATAAGACCAAGAATGATTCCACGACTAGTAATACACAAAACAAGGACAAAAATAAGAATAAGAGCAAGAGTGGAACTAAGAATAGAAATAAGAATAAGACAAGAACTGAGAAATAAGAAAACACCGATAAGACTAATGGACTCATGCACAAGTAATTAATAAGACCAAGAATGATTCTATGACTAAGAATAGGAATAAGAGTAAGAATAAGAAAAAGACCAAGACACTGTGACTAAGAATAAGAAGGAGAGCATGACGATGCAAAGAAAATATAAAAAATATATATTTTTGGAGCATAGGGAAAGACAGTGAGTAGTGGTCCAAATGAAATAGAATAACGACGTCTGCAACAATTGTATGCTTTATCGTACATTCAATCTTCTCGTTGTTATATTCAACAAATTTGATGCCACAACTAATATTGCCTACCCTAAGAATGTCAGGCACAAAAAAGACTATAATCAAAAATTCTTCATTTGCCTTTGTTTGAAGACAACTTCTCTAGTTTATTATAGATATGAAATAACTTTAAGATAAGCTGAAAGAGTAGACGAAGAAAGCGTAGCCTCTTCAAGTGACAAACAGATACCGCACTTATGTACATAGTATGTACGTATGTATGCATGTATATATCTACGCTTGTACAATACGTTCAACTCTTTGTAACTTGTTTAACCCATTTACTTAAATATGTTGATTTGTTTGTAATTTGTTATTTGCTTCTTTGTATGCCTATGTGCGTGTATGTGTGTTTGTGTGTTTGTCTGTTTTTACTTTATTATTATTATTTTCATTTTTTTTAATTTTTTGCTTTTCGTGTTAGTTTATTGCTCGAGTTTATTAGCATTTCATTATCTGTATGTAGTTTGCTGCTTTTGCTTTTTTATTTTGTTTGTTTTTTTGTCTTTTTTTTCATTTTTCATTTTTTCTCTATTGTTTGTACTTTCCTTTAGCATGTGTGTCTACGCTCGCTAACTTATAACATACGTATGAAATCTTTTTGTAGATATTTATTGACCAACCTCAATATTGTGAAAAAACGAAAAGTTAGAAACAAACATAAAAAAAGAAAAAGAGAGAAAAAAATTGAAATAAATATACAGATTAACAACAACAATCACATGACGTGACATTTTATTTCGAACAACAAAAAGTATATCGCGCGATACAAGCTCCCAACTGATAATGATAAAATAAAATTTTCTTTTTTCTCTCAAGCAACGCCCAACAGTTTTAGACAAAATACTATACTACAAGCATTGCTGTTGTTGTTTTAATATTTACTGTTCAAGTTTACTTTAAGGGGGTATCATTTCTTCATCAGGCCAAGCGCTAATAAACGTAAGTGTTTTCAACTATTGATCAAGTTATACAAACAAAGATTAGGTTGTTAAGTCTCCCAACGGAATATGGGAAACGATGAGAAAACTTTGCGATAATCGAAAATGAAATCCACAAAATTCATGTCCAAGTAATAAATCCGACATGTCGATCCTAATCTCTACGTCGAATTCTCGAGTGCGCTGCAAGTCGATGAAGAACATTGTGTTGTAGCAAGCAAATGCAAAAGTTTGTTGCTTTTTTCGCTTTTCTTTTATTTTAAATAAACTTTATCGGAGCAAATGTGGGTCATTGTGATCGATAACCTTTTCTGCTAAATTCATTAAGTCATAACTAAGGAATTTCTAAAATTTCTTGCCGACAAACTGAACTAAGTGATTTTCATAGAATTCCTTTGAAGTCTGCTCCACGCCATTAAGAGAGCTTAGCAGTCTCATGCAACGACTCAAACGAAAAGATGTACCGATCTTTCTCGATATTTTGAAGAATTTCGTGGGTCTTATCTCATGGAATGTCTCTCTTATCATGGAATGTGCAGAGTGGAAATGTAGTAGAAATATTTTCATCCTGAACACCATTAACCTGCGAGGCGTTATTGCCGAAATGAAGAAACTTTTTTAGAATTTTGGTTGACCTTCAAAACGCAACTACTTCCGAGTAAATCAGCAACTTGCAAATTTTTTTCTCGTTTTTACTATGATCAATCATTAAGAAGATGTGCCCTAACCGTGCAATACGGTAACTGTCAGAAAGAAGTGGAAAAAGAGAAAGAAACAGAGGGCGGTCTTAGCATAGTGAGGGGTGAAGTTAATCGTGCAATGTGCAGAGCACTCACTGACTATGACCAATGCAAAATCTATTGCACTTGAGATGTGAGCCCGCGAACACTGGCTTGATTGTCGCGATTCTTACCTATACGGCTTCCCATACCGTTTATCACCTTTCGAACGCACTTCCCTAAGTTTGTAGAGGATTAGTATTATCAAACTTCAGGTTGTAGCAGCTATGCTCTGACATTGTCGTACAGTAGGCAGGTACCTACACACACTTCTTGTGACTTTGTATCAAATTTGATATTCCAAGAGAATAATCACGATAAAACTCGCTATAATCAAATTTGCATTAAAACAATTTCGTTAAGTCACGACAATCATAAGGAAAAAAGTGCTTTTGACTTGTGATGTTCGGCAGAATAAGGTTGTAAAGGTATGTATTTGGAAAAGGCTCACAAACTGTTGCGGTCACCAAATACTTTGAAACTATTCTGATCAAGTTTGATGATCGAACCGTAAAAGTCCTATAAAAACTATATGCTTGGAAATCATTGCAAATACACAAACGGACTCATTAAGAAATCTGGCACAAATTTCATGCCGATTGAATAATTAACAAACTTATAACTAATAAAGGAAACAAAAATTGTTATTTACTTATTTATTTGTTCAATGCAAAAATTATCTGTAATTAGCATATAATGATTTCTGCCTTGTTATATCCAAAAGTAATCTGGTAGTTTAAAGTCGAGGCGGCAGCTTGTTACTTGAAATATATTCACAACATCATAGACTAAAACCATATGTCAACGACGTTAAGGGACTTCAAATGGCTGTTGTTGTGATATTCAATTCTGCCAAAGGGAAGGTAACATTGCTCAGGAAAAAAGTATATTTCCTCCAGTGGAGAGAAAATAGAACACTGGATAGATGGCAGACAGCCAGACTGACATGACTGAATCGATTCACGAAATGATTGAGATCGAATAACTTAATAAATCTCCGTCAACACGACTCCAATATTTAATGCATTTGTCTAAAAATTTGAAGTTTAATTAAATTAAAAAATATCTTTAAAAAGGAATGAAAGAAAACGTATTTCTCTTTTTTCTTTGCTTTTCAAAACCATTTCTTCAAGAATTGTTTTGTGTTATATACAAGAAAATCTCTTTTACACTAATTAAAAAACGTTTATCAATATATGTAAACAGCTATACATACATACTACCTATTTACTTCAGACAATTGCCTGTATGTCTACATAACCGTCACAATAATTGATAACATTGTTGATATTGTTTCATTGTCATAAAATAACGGCACACTCTGTTCATTATTCCGCTGGTAACGTTAACACAATTGAAAGCATTCAGAGTATATTGCGATAGATTTCCTCTCCATTAATACATTAATATATTCAATGAAAGATTGAATTGATTCATATTTATCATGACAAGCGGAACCAAAAGGGTTGAAAAGTTAGAAAATCTTATTAAATATTGACTTACAAGAAACCCAGAGTTGATTCATCGCTGTCCTGATAGGAGGAACCGGAGGGTTTGCAAAATTAGTAGACCTTATTGAATATTGACTTACAAGAACTCCCGAGTTGATTCATGGCTGTCATGATTGGGGGACCCGGAGGGACTGCAAAGTTAGTAGACCTTATTGAATATTGACTTACAAGAACTCCCGAGTTGATTCATGGCTGTCATGATTGGGGGACCCGGAGGGATTGCAACATTAGAAAACCTTATTAAATATTGACTAACAAGAACCCCAGAGTTGATTCATAGCTATCATGATAGGATCAACGGGAGCGATTGAAAAGTTGGAAAACCTTACTAAATATTGACTCACAAGAACTGCATTGCTAATGATTAGCATTAGGATTACTGAGGTTTCTTTATCATTAAACAAAAGCCAAGATTGTACTAAGACTTATGCAGTGAACTCAATTTCGTCTATGGTGCACTGAGTATGTTAAGTGATTCCGAACTCACCCAGTCGTAGATTAAAGCTTTTTTTATTTATTTTCCGTTTTACTTTTCCCCCTAACCATAGTTTGTTTACTTTTTTCTTTATTTTCTTTTCTAATCTGTTTTCTTTTACTGTCGTTATTGCTTCCACACATATAAGTTGCAAGTACTGGTTATTAATAATTCTAATCATATTATAATAGTTTATCATCATGTCTAGACTTTTTGTCATTTATTTATAAAAAAAAAAAAAAGAAAAACTTGAAGTAACTAAACAGTGTTTACTAAATTCAAGCATTACTTTTTTTCTTCTAATGAGTGATCTAATTGTTTTGTGTTGTTTTTCTTTTTTTATTTAATTTTGATATGTTTAGTGTGTAAACCGCACCCGTCGCTGCGAATAGATGAGAATAAATTTCAATATTTGTTCTCATTATTTTAATTTTCACAAGACTGTCAGCGCATTTGAAGTGTAATGCATACTTTGAAATATGAAATTGAAAACTTTAATAGAAATGAGTGAACTTAATAACTTTGCGAAACTACTCGCATGGGTTTTTCCATTAGCAGTGCTTCTCATTCAATTTCGCTGTCAATAAATTGATTCTTTGGTCGCCGGCTTCGTTTTCATTTTTTTGCCATTTTATTAAAACCACCATGCGATAGACGAAAATCAATTCATCCTAAAAATAGTCGTTAATCATGAGGCGAAAGCGATCGCTATTGACTGCTTCGAGTTGGCCGTCTTCGTTGAAGCAAGACTATCTAAAATTCCATTTCATGTAAGGCTTCACGCTGCTAGCTTGAGTAAGCTCAACAATTTTGCGTGTAAATGAAACTTTGTAAAAGAGAATTTGGACTGAAACTGATCCTGTGTCAAACATTATGTGAATTCTGTCAGTCTAATAAGCATATCTAACAAAATTTTATAGTTAGTTTGTTAAGCAAATGTAATTATTTTTCCAGGAGAATTTAGTCATTGTCTCTGAAGCTTGAGAAAAGGTTAGCAATAACCTATCCTCAACCGATCGCGACCTACTGTTTTAAAAAACATTTCTTATTAATCATAAATTATACCTTTGCCGAGACAGATTTTGTGACTTTTTTTTTTTGAACACTGTTTTAAATAAAATTCAACTTAAAATAGAAATTTGTTTAAAAAAGAAATTCTTTTTAAATTAAAATTTTTTTTTCAGTTTTCTATTACAGAAAAATAGGAGATTGTTTTTAATTAAAAAAAAAAAAATTTCTTTAACTGAGAAATTTTCATTAACTAAAAATAAAAGAAAATAAGAAAAAAAAATTTTTTTTGTATAAAAATTTAATAAAAAATAATGAAAAACTTTTCTCAATGGAAAAAACGGTAAAAATTGTTTTCAATTGAAAGAAATTAAATATATTTTTTAAATAGGAGAAAATCAGAAAACTTCTTACGAGTTAAACAAAATTAGAAGAATTAGAAAAATTAGGCAATTAATTTAATTTAAAAATATTTAAACATATTTTTCAATTAAAAGAAAAGCTCCTTTCAACTAAAAGAAAATTAAATATTATTTCAAACCTAAGAAAAAAGGAAGGAAAAATTCTTCTCAACGAAGAAAAAGTGAGAACGTTTTTCAACACAAAAACGAAAATAATAGATAATCAAAATAAAAATGTTTTATCAACTTGAAAAGAAGAGAAAAAATATTTTTCAACTAAAAAAGTTAAAAAATATAATTAAAATTTTTTTTTACCTAAAGAAAGTGGTGAAAAATTAATTTCAACTGAAAAAATTATTCATGTTATTCAACTAAAAAACAAAAATTAAAAATGTTTTTCAATTAAAAGAAAATTAAACATTCTTTTCAACTAATAGAAAATTTGAAAAATTTTTTCAATTAAAAATTGTTTTTTTTTTTTTTTTAACCAACAAAGTTTATAGCTTCATATGGGTAGGTTGTTTAAACGGAAAAAAAAATCAATAATAATAATAAGAATTGAGAAAGTTAGCAGAAGCAAGACATACACAATAAGTTGTGTTGCTTGTTTTAATAGCAAAATTACCATAAATGTATGTGCAAGGTTTTTTCTATTATCAAGGAGCTTACGTTACATATATACAATAAAAATTAGAATTTAATTTTCTAATCAGGCAGGCATTTTAAAATAAACACGTTTCTTCCATTACCTTTTTAAAACGCCTCGGGTATAAAAATATGTGTGTGTTTGTATTCATGCATTTAGATGCGTACATTTTATAAACATAAGCATACATAACATATGTATATGGATTTGTGTGAAAACACATAGATATGTGATTTTGGTGACACATGTGCACGCGTTTCCAAATTGTAATTAAATTCTTTTTTATTCATTTTTTTGTTTATTAAAAGCGAAAAAAAACAAAAAGACGAAAAGTTAGTTTTTGTTTTTCTCATCACAATCCACTTATTCTCTGATAACCTGTAGCGCCAGTTTTATTAGGATCAGAGCCTCTTAACTTGTTCATACGTCACCGTACAATCAAAATCTAATACAATCTTTGGCGACACACCTCACTTAATAAAAAGTGATAATAATAATAATAATAATAAATAAAAATAAATAAAAAAAGAAAAAAACAAAAAGCAAAACAAAAAGAAACATCAAACAAAAACAATTTTATGCTCATCATCAAAAGGTTGAAGGTTGGTTTACTACTACAATCCATCCATTCGTTCGCAACCACTCAGAAAACTTGAAAAATTCTTCTTTATGTTTTCATAAATTTTTTATCATTTCAAAGTAATGGAAATTACTTGTATACGTTCTTTCAGCCGTCTATCTGTCCATTCATGTAAGCTATAGTGAAAATCTAAAATTCGAGGAAAGTCTATTACGAATTTTATAAAATAGCTTCACATATAGGTTTAATTTGCTTGAAAATAGACGAGAAGGAAAAGAAACCAAATTCTCATTAAACACCAGAACCACATGGAGAGCAAAATAGTTCCCATCGGTCCGTAACTTTACTATAAATGAAAAGTTATGTAATATCGATAAGTTTATCTTCGATAACCCCTCTCGATGTCTCAAATGAGAAATGACTGAAAGAAAGAAGAAGAAATGTCATCATTTTGTGCCTAAGTCTATCTAAACATGGTCGTGCGTCCGTTCATTCTATTCTGGGCTTAAGTAGGAAAAATTAGTGAAATAAGAACTTGAACTTTACCATAAGGCACGTAGTTCGCAGTATCGGTGGCCATCACAATTGTGAGAATTGAATGAGTTTTGATGTCCCTTCATTTGCAAAATTCGTTCACTAAGATGGCCCGATCTAGGGTATATAGCAATGCATTAATGGCTTGTCATAGTAAAGCAAATATATTGTGCACGCCTACTATCAAAAAAAAAAAGACTTTGAAGATTGCTTTCATTCAAGTGCTACCTCTCGAAGCGAATTAAGTTTTCATTTATGCTTTTCCATAGATTTCCTAAGCAAGTTTACGCCGTGCAAGTTTAACTCGAAAAGATTCATTGCGAGATATCGTCTTGTGCTATACAGAATTAAGAATCACTGAATTTCATAGTGGGCGTTGTTTTCTCGTTCTCTTGTTTACCGAAAATACACACAAAGATGTTTACGCATATATTTACATATTTTTATATAATTATAGACTTGTTTGTGACATGTTTTTTTTTTCTTCTTTTTTGGTTTAACTCTATAGGCTTTCGCTAATGTATTCAAATCCGAGAAAAAAGAAAACAAAAATTAATAAATTCATAAATAAATTGTAAGTTTATTAAACTGAGTAGAAAAGAAAAAAAAATATGTTCATTAAGTTCACAAATAAAATGGATTAACAAATGATGTAATGAAAAGGGAAATTATTCTCATTAAAAAGGTATAGCATTGATGAGAAATGTTTTTGATCTTTATATAGAACCTCTATGTACAGCCATCACTATTATTACTTTAGATGATTAGTGTACCATGTTGATTGCTACATCAAAAAAAAAAAACAGTTAAGAGTTCGATGTGAAGGAAGCGAAGTGCCATTAGTCGCCTTCTAACTTCCAATGCTAGTAATATTATTATTTCTATTTACCCTCTCAACTACAAACCTGGCCTTACATTCCAAGATTATTCGTGTCATAGGACAACGAAGAACAGATTCTGGCGGAACTCTTACAAAAGTCCATAAAATCACTGCAATCTACCCTGCTTGTGGTACAAGGGTATATCAAGTTTGTGCTGATGTGTGCAACACCCACAATGCCTTCAGCTACACTCAACTTTCATTATATTGGTGTTTGTCAATCTGTCTGGCTGCTCGGTTTGTTTCCTTGTGTTCAACCTAAAGATATTTGATAAAATTTGATAAACTGACATGTTTTGACCCAATAACGCAGGCTATTAACAATGATTCAGATCGGCCCACTTTTTCGATCATCATGGAACACTTTAATTCGAAAAGTCGTTATACGAATAATTGCAGGGCTGGCTAGAGTATCTTATGGTGGACCGCAGCAAACTGTAGTCATGAATCAAAAACTAAAATAAAAAAAATCATGTAGATATCACGTACAGTTTTGTTTTTATATTTCAAAATAAAACCAAAATCTGTCATTTGATCAATATAGTCGGGGAATATAGGTTAAATGGTAGGTGGCTAATCAAAGGCTATAGTTAAACAAATTGGAGCTAAACAACAAATTTCATGCAGAGAGCTGCTTAACAGCTTAATCGTGCTTTTGCCCAGAAACTCTCGAGGTGATCGTCTGTAACAAGTCCAAAAATGGCCAATGTTTGTATGCAACCTGCGCTCTAATGAGTAAGGGGTGAAGAGAATTGATGATGGTCGATCGATCTTGGAAGACTACCGTACCGAATGGGATGATTTATTGGACTGTTTGCTAACTGTGCGGATGGGAAATTGGATCTACTACGAATCACATATCAGCCCTCAACAAGGAGAAGTCGAACTTATTATCGCAGCGATATTTTAAGAGAATATAGACACGGCTTTCTGGAATAAAGACGAGATCGTGTTTAAGGACTTGTCGACAACACAACTGGCGAATCGAATTTTAAAGCGACGACTATCTTGGTCAATTTTTGTATAAAAAAATTCGAAAGAATAAAACCTTTTAACTCGTACGTGCATTCGCATAGTTTACGAATTTTACAAAAGTGTTACTGAACTTAAAGACTAATCGCTGCACGAAATTTTCAAAACGTTGTCAAGTGTTTAAATTTCCAGAAATAAATGCCATTCAATTCGCTTTAACGAAGGATAATTTCCATTGCTTGCCACTTGCTTTATTGGTGACTGCTTACGATTTAAAAAAATTTAATATTCATTTGAGTGAAACGGCCATGTAAAACTAAGCAAAACTATTTAACTAAAGAAATAATTGTTAAGTTCTTTCTTAAGAAACTTCAACTTGTAATCGGAGTTGGCCGTTTAAATAGTACGATTAAGTTAACTACTTTAACGTAATCACTAGGGGTTTATTAGCATTAGACTTTAAAGCACTCTTAAGGCTTCTTTGTTACGTTTTAGTTGTAAAACAGTTATATTCGCCAGAAATTGAAAAGCAGTAAGAAAACAATATTCGTCTTAGTCTGGATCTGATATGCTTCTACGATGCATACAGTAAAACAACGATTTTACTATTAACTGTGCTCTTGTGTTGCACAAATTGAAAAGAATTTTAATATTTCTAAGCACATGGTAAACGGTTATGTCAACTGTACGTATACTTCAAGTCGCTAAGTATTAGTAAAGAAATCGCCAAAGGTATTCTCCTGGAACTGTCTCAATCCAACAAGTGAAAAAGCTGTAAAAAGGCAAGGGGGACTATGAAATAGCTTACACCAGTTCGCTATCAATAATTCCAAGTTATGCAGTGAATCGAAAATATATTCATTTGTCCAAAACTTTTGTGACACCTAGAAAGAATCTGCTTCAGAGACCCCATAAAGTCAATTGGGGTCTTGATCAGTGTCAAATTCCGAAACGTCGTAGGTATGTCCATCTGTCCGTCTCTAATCAGTCTACCTCGAGTTAAAAATGTAAAGTTTGTGAGTCATGATCAAGAAAAACCAGAAAACCTAGATCTTCTCCGTTTATGTTACACTGTCGACGTGCCCTTTCACTGATTTGGTCGATTATCAATGGCAAAGTGTGTTCAAAATTTTTCCAATGCTTCTGCTAAATTTGAAGCTGTTAGATTAATTCTTGCGCAAACAGTACACAGACGGGTGGAAGGACAGTCGGACATGCTTAAGTCGACTTGGAATTTGTTCTTGATCAAGAATACATTACTTTGTGGAGTCTCTGAAGTTTCCTTCTGAGTGTTGCGAGCTTTGTGTGAAAAAATGAATATATCTTTCATCCTTCGGTGGTGGGCGTAAACTCAAAAAAGAAAGAGCCCCCTTATTTGGAAAAACTTAATGCTCTAGAAATTTTAAAAATTGCAGTTTCCTTCCTTTCCCTTCCTCTCTCTAGCTCGCCATCTTTCTCCCTTTTTCCCTCTGTCGATCTCTCTCACTCCCTTCGTCGTTCTCTACATAGTTCTCCATCTCTTTCCCTCCATCTGTCCCTTACTTTCTTTTTTCCTGCTATCTTCCCGTCTCTTACCTTTTCTCACTCTTCTATTCGTAGAATCATATTTATAAAGGCATTTTAGGCGTTAAGGTCTTTATGGAACTTTTTTCTCGAAACTTCTAAAATATTGAAAAAAAATGTTATCAGCAATTTACTGGTTTTTTAATCTATTGCCAAAGGATTATTTGTGACAAGACATTTTTTTATAATTGCCTTAACTTTAACACACGTCGAACTCTAATTAGTGTTTTTTGTCTTTCGCAAACAACAAAACACAAGAATAATATATAAATAAAATTTGCTTTGCGCTACGAAGCGGTTAGTTTCTTACAAAGACTTTTATGCCTATTGCGTGGCTCTCACGAGACAATTCAGTTTGAGACGCTTGCCATAAGTACTTAAAGCCAATTTCAGATTTACATCTACTTTACGTCCGAGTGTCACTGCATCTCGACTGACAATTTGACGGTTGTGGGTTCAAACCTGAAATCCGGTAAAATTTCCAATAAAACCGATAGTCTTAGATGCTAATGCTTTAAGACTTTAGTCTTCGAATTTATTTCTCCGGCTAAGTTAATAATAATGACAATAATAAGAATTGTGGCGAAGTCGTTTTTATATTTGCCTACATTCATATATCGGTTTAATTAAAGCAGTTATTTATTTCACAATATCTGCACGATTTTTTTCAAGTTGATTTTATGGATAGATTGTCTTTTAAACTTAATCTCTGGCCGTCAAGAGCTTGCATTGCGTTTGCGAACTCTGAACTCGAAGTTTTCGATAGTGAAAAACAGATAGACAGATAGACAAAAGCTTGTTATTAGTATTTTTACAATTCACTGAGACCAAAGAAATAAATTCCAGGACTAAAAGTGGGATGAGCACTAGCAACTAAGCCTCTCGGCTTTTGTTTTTTATTTTTTAAGGTACTTTAGATGGCCAGTTTAACAAAGTCAAATATTTTGTTGATATTAAGGTCGCCAGGTATTTTCAAGATGTTTATTGGGTTAGATGCTCCGGAAACTAATCTTTGAATATTAGAAAGGTTTTGGCAGTGCGCTTTCATGCAAATGTTTTGATCTTTATCTTCCCGACGTTGGTTGGACATAGAGACGAAACGATCAAGCAAACAAGCAAGCAGCATGGATGGATGGTAGCGCTGTCGATCTTCTTCCTCAGCTTTCTCTTTAATTCTTTTCCTAGTATACTTTCGACAAACATTTCCATTAGCATATTAACTTGATGTGTTTTATAGAAATTTGCTGAGGCACACTTTTAGCCGTTACGAAGGCAATGACAGAACTAGTATAAGTAATGGGTGGGAGAGATGGGCATGAATATCTAAAAAGGTAAAAAGCAACCATTAAACAATAAATAAATTGGCGGCAACGACTGTACCAAATAAGTGCAAAACAAGTTAAACTTTTTTGTTCATTATGGATGAACTCTAATACGAGTATAGTAACCCGCCTCTGCCATTATCATACAATAGATATACGAATATATACACATAGACACACATTTAACAAATTTGTACTCTATTCTAATAAGGAATTTTGGCACACGTACCTGTTTTGATTTTTTAATATTTTTTATTTCTATTTTTTATTTTGTATTTTTTTTTTTTTCTGAACTTTTTTTGTATATATTTTTATGTAGTTAGAAATTAAAGAATTTGAAATATTTTGTTTTTGTTAAATATTTATGCGTTTAACTAACCTTAAATGTAAATATAAAATTACAAAATATAATAATGAACGTACAAACAAACAAACAAACAAAAAAAAGAAAGAAAAAACGGGAAAAATAAAAACAGAATTTTCAAATGCATTGAGCCGGGAGATAACAAGTTTTGAAATACATTTAATTTCATTTTTTTATTCTTTTTTTTTTTTTTGTTTTTTTGCAACATGGAAACCAAAAAATGTTTAAAAAATAAATATAAAATTTAAGCTGATTACTCTTAGTAACAAAAAACAAGTTCAAAGGCGGTCTTTTTGTTTTGTTTTTGTAATGCTTTAACGTTCGTACGCATTAAACTAAGTGAGTTGCCTTCGAAGCAGCATGAACAAGCAAACAAGGCAAGATATTAAATTATGGTGGTCGGTTATGCGATACAATTACAAACTTAGAATTTCTCCACGCATAAAAGGCATTTAACTCTTTAAAGTGTAGACTACGTAATTGAAATGTTTTCCAAGCATTATTTCTAAGGGCTTTAAAGAAATGAATAGCAAGTATGACTTCTTTGAAACTAACGTCTCTTTTTTTTGTTATTTTTAGTGTTCCGTTCACGAGTACAATATGGCTGATCTTGAATTGGATCAAGTGACTAAAGTAATTGGTTATCATCCCCGATTTCTGGATCATTTTCTGCGTACACAAAATTTTATAATGAAAGGCGATGGTCCACTGCCTTACGACTATCGTTATTATTTGGCCATAATTGTAAGTATCAAGAATTTTTTTTCGAAAATTTCTGGAAAAATATTACTGCACCAAAAAGAGTCTAGTTTCGTTTTTAATTACAAAATTATTACAGTTTCGTTGCGTACTTTTAGGTATTCATTAAAGGCAGTTTGTGTTGCCTGCTTCTACGCATAAGATAGGAAAGTTGCCTATTTTAGTGCTTCACTGCTAAAGTAAAAATGTGGTCGTTGATTATCATTATTGACATTTTTATACCCTCTACCACTTGGGGTGTAAAGGTGTACTTAGTTTGTGCGGTCGTAAGCAACACCCGCAAAGACTTGAGATAGACCCATCTTTTATTATGTCGATCGATTCTGAATAACTTTCTGAATCGGTCTTAGCTTTCCTGTCCGTCCGTTCGTCTTGTTTTCTTGTATTCAACAAGCCGAAACTTTTGTAATATTTTGGTGAAACTTGGTATACCGACATGTTTTGATCAAAGGCGAGAGCTATTGAAAATGGTTCGTATCGGACCACTTTTTCGACTGATTCTCTTATAGCACCTTACTACAGAAAATCATTGTATGAATAACTGTAATAAAGCTGTAAGGTGTTTAGCGTTAGGTCGTCGATTTTCCTTTTACTTTCGGACATAAGCAGGCTTCTGAAAAAGGATAAGCGTTGACTCGTTTAGAATAACTGCATGCTTATGCGTTTTTCGTAAGGATACTCTATTTCCATTTGCTTCTTTGACAACTATGGCATGACACTTATTTCTAGTTCTTTGGACGTTTTAGTTGGAACGCACCGTTTATTATGCGCTAGTGCCAATAGATGTTCGATAAGCTCACAACCGTTGGCTTCTTTTGAAAAAATTCATATCAATGTGTATTCTTTTCGTTGCTCTCATGCCCAACGCCCATGAAACTCTAAAAGGTGAAGAAGATATTGCAGCTAAGCACAAGAGTGTTAGTGATGAACCAATTGGTTATGCATCATTCTCACGCAAATTTTGTTTGTTTCGTTCGTAAGTAAAGTGTCCTAAAAAGTGAAGAGAAAATGCTGGAAAAGGATCGATTTCAAATCAACTTGGACGAAGGACGTCTTTAATTAAATACGCACTGCATATGTATTTAAGAGCTTTTTGCGTTTACTTTTTTCTTTTTTTTTTGATCGTAAAATATGAAATATTTTTATTAGCTAAAATATTAAATATATTTCGAATATGAAGCGGAAAGATAAGCGATAAAATCTAAAAAAAAAGAAAACAAAAGACAGACAAAATAGCCGCTATTTTTAGGTATCAATATAAATGATTCATTTTCCGGTTTTTAAATCGTATGTGAATATTTTATAAATTTGTTTTTAAGAAAACTATAAATTGTTTATTACGAAATATTTTATGAATTTTAAAAAATGCGCTTCGTGCTGTTCAACTTAAAAAGTCAGAATTTGAAGCAAATAAATTACTGCTAAGATAACTTCAGATGAAAAAAAATTGGTAAATAAATCTATGGTAGGAAAGTGTAAAGTATATCCAGTAGTGTAAAGACAGCATACAGTCGTTAGGGAAGATGCACAATTTTGTAAAGAATTTCAACAAAATGATATTATGATTTAATTGCTTATCGAAAGGCGTTTGCACAATGAATTGCAAGATTGGATGAAAACGCAGCTCAAACTCTCAAAGAACTTGCGAACAGCTTACCTGTTGATGAATCAACTGTTTCTAGAAGTTTACTTGCGGTGCGAAAGACTCGAAAGGAGAAAAAATGGAATGGTTTCAACATCACGGTTTCATTGCTTCCGGTCGCTGCTTGTGGCGTACTCCTTATCTTTTCGTCTTTCAAAAACATATATTTCTTAAACATCACTGCTCTATGTGACTTGGTCACCTTAAAAAAAAAAGGTCGTAAAATATCGATATAAAAATGTTCATATAATGTTATCGCGAATTTTACGATTCTATCCAACCATTTTTGAGGTTAAGTTCATACCACTAAATTGTCATTTTTAGGTTAACTTAGGTTTTATTTACAAGAGAAGAATTTACGGGGACTTATATTTACATTCCGTTAATCTTCTTCTGATGTTGTCTATCTGAATATTATGACTGAGTTCTTGTGACTCGACTAGCTTTGCCTTCCGCAAGTGCTCTGCTTATATACATTTTTTATTAATCTTTTCGCCGATAGCTGGTTGCATGAACCTACTTTATTTTATGACATAGATCCGCATTTGGTTTTACAATATCATGAACTTCGTTTCTTAGAAATTCGGTTAGAGGTGTGATTTTCGTAACAACATATTTGGTCAGTGCTTGAGGCACACATTTAATCTAATTTGTGATACAAGGATATTATCCTTTTGCGATATGTTAAGCTTCTGCCAATTTACGCAACAAGCAGAAGGACCTGAGATTAGCCAAATTTTTATAGTACGTATCTGTCCTTCTCTCTGATTTGTGTTCTTGCGTACACAGTTTTTGAGATATTTTGAAGAAATTCGGTATTCCGTAATCGGGCTACTCGGGTTAATCTTCCATTACCCAATGAAATTTTGGCTTTAAACCACAGTGTTTTTCTTTTCGTATGGTTTCTAACGCTTGTCATGGTATGGGATTGCGTCTTTTTAAATTGCAATTCAAACTACATCACTTCTGACTCTTCCTGCCCATGCCCTTTTAAGTTAACATCAAAGTAATCTTTTTCATGTCAAAACTTGAGCCCTTGGATTTTTACCCCAGAGTTTCCTTGAAGTGTATTTATTCTTGATCAGCATCAAATTTTGAACCGATTTAAAGATGTCTGTCTGTCAGTCTGTCCACATAATGTCTGTGGTAAACATTAGTCGCTAACATGAACAAGCGCTTTCTAATTTAGCAAAAATATTGGAAGTTCTTGTACGTAGGGTACACTGCACTGAAACATAAACTGTACGGAACTGCGGCTCTCTAAGCACACATTTGTGGTTTTTTGCTTATTACGACATAAATTGTCGGTGATAGACAGAATATTAAAAATTATTCTGTAAATTTCGCACACGATAATAGATCTTATCTGCCTAAAAATGTTTAAATTCTAAACCGGTGAAGCCCACAACGTGGAGGTTTTCTCTCAGCAGTATAATTAATTGGGGACCATATAAAAGAACTTGCAAAGGTGTTCCTGTACGTGCAACACAGTGACGGACAGAAAGAAGTGAGGAAAACGAAAAAAATAGGGAGTGACCGCAGCTTAGTAGGTGCGTGCCCAACAGTTAAATATTGTACTTTACCGGGTGGTCAATCAGTTCAGCTACGACCAAGACTGGCCTACCGCACTGAGATTTGAGGCCGCGAACATTAATTTGATAGTCGAGATTCTTATGTATTCGGCTAATCAGGCGAGTGTATTCTGGAGCAAATTCTCAAGGGCTGATCTATATAACAGATTATATAAACTAATGACAAAGTCGATTAAAAAAATTTCCGATTCATTTTTTCTCCTTATGGTGAGATACCTAAAGAATTGAGGCTAGAAACCCTTAGCCAGCTTAAATGAAAACTTTGCTTCGAAATGAATAAAATATCTGTTGATTTACCGTTGAAATGTAAATAAAAATTAGTACGAAAATTATGAAAAAACCTCGAATTCAGCGAAAGCAGACATATCTCGTTCTTAACTGTCGATGTTTACCGAACTTTTTTTTTTTCATTTTTCCATACATTTACACAAAAATTAATAATAAATTAATAATAAAAAACTTTTCATTTAAAACTTTTTCTTTTGTTTTTTTATTTACTAATTTTCAAGTAAAAAAAAAAAAAAAGCAGAAAATTACCTTTTTTTTTATGCATTAATTTTAATAATATTATACTTAATCAAAAGAGAACTCAGTGCAGTTGAAAATTGAACAAAAAAAAAAAAAAAAAAAAAAAAAAAAAAATAAAATTTTTTATTAATTAATTCTATTGTCATTATATTATTACTATTGTTGTTATTATTGCGGCTATTGTTCTGTTTTATATGCATTATACGTATGTATGTTATATGGCTTTTATTGTATTTGATCGGTTATATTTATTATGTGTGTGTTTGTGTCGATTTTGTTGTCACCACAATTGCTTTATATTAAAAATTTTACTCATGATTGAGGGCGTTAATGGAGGTCATCTCTCATAAAAATAAAATAAATTTCATATAACGTTTATTGTTTTCATAATAAACATATATTATTTATTTTAATGCGCTTGTGTGTGTGTGTGTGTGTGTATGCGCCTTATTAGCATTTAAAGTATATGCAGCAATGTATGCATACATTTAATAGAATAGTTGATTATAATCCTAGCCTATGCGCTTGTGTTTGCAAATGTGTGTGTGTGTGTGTGTGTGTGTGCACATGCATGTATATATGTATGTATTTGTATGCAATCAAATAAACTTGAGATTATTTCGAATGCAACATTGTGCCTAAGTGTAACAAAAGTGGGGGGCAACGTTCTTTCAGTAGCCATGTATTAACTGCAGCTGTAATCAATAGTTGCTCGCTTTTTCAAACACATAATATATATATATATGTATTGAATAGATTAAAAAGTATTGAGCCACTTCTCTATGCTAATATGCTCCTTACATTCTTTTCTATTCACATTTAAACAGAGCCAACTAGCATTGTAAAGCCTTGTAGAGCGCGATATTTTTTAGACTATAAACGCTTATGGACTTATATGCATATCAATTTGTTTGTGCATAAGTAGAAGTTCAAAAATGCTCGTAAATATAAAGCAGCATATGTTACTATCTGCATACGCATGTGTGTGTGTGTATGTATATGTGTGTGCATGTGTGTGCATATGTGATATAGTTTATTTTTATAAATGTCATAAGTAGCGCTATTATTTATTATTAGTATTACTAAACATGTGCACATATAATGCATATATATATATATATATATATATATATATATATATGTGAATATGTATTCTCGTGATGTGCTTCTGATAAGACAGATAAAATTTCAATTAGATGCTATAACAATAACAATAACTGAAATGTAATAAAGATTAAAATATTTACAATTAGCTTTGAAATTTTGTTGAAAACATTTCACATACATACATATATATAGAAAAAAACTGGCGTCTTGTTTACCAAATGTTCACAATGAAAACAAATTATGCTAATGTGAAATTTCTAAGACGTGTTTGGCGTCTCAGTAGCTTTGTCGTGTTAGCCCTCAATTGTTCAAGAAATAGAAAAACTATTGATATAAAAAAAAGATATTTATATATAAAAAAGATATTAATTTTTTATCTAAATTTATTTCATCCTCCTCGAAGTAATTCCTTCCCTCTTAAAAACTTGACACCGGCATTTTCTCCGCTCTCCAAAGCATTTCTAGTATAGGTTTTAGAGAATACCCAATGAATTGGCTTTAGTCAATTTCTGTTTGTCTTTGGCGACCAGTCGCTGCCGGGATATCTTCTACACACGTACAAATAGAGTCACGGGAAGGGAGAAAGAAGTAGAGAAAAGAGAGATAGCTTCGGTGTAGGTGTTATGTCTTTACTGGTCCCACACTAATCGTAATCAGAATATGGACGGCCGCAATGGAAATTGAGAACCCGAGCAACATGGTAGTCTACTTCTTCTTGTCTACTGAACTACGTAGTAGTAGCCCGGTAAATTATGACTTAGAACCGTAGTAAACGGTGAATATCGTGCTTGTGGAAGTACATCAGTTTGATTTTTGTGGAAATGCTATCGCATAATGACAGTAAGCGGACATGAAAAATCGTGATAATAAAAACCAAAAATTCTTTTTCCATATATCTAAACGTTTCTTGCGAATAAGTTCACGCAACAAATATTGAAGGCTTGCTGCGCTGTTATATAAATCTATATTCCATCAGAACGGGTAGACGGGCAAACACTAGCCTCAAGTGCTCAGCCAGATTATATATCTGCACTTTTCACTAATTCAGTTAACATTATTCGGAGGATCCTTAAAATCATTCCTGGACATAATTAGGATTAACTGATGGCAGCTCTTGGAAGTTACATACGTGAACATGCGATCATTAATGTAATGGAAAAATATTTGGATATGAAAGAAGACTGTGTTATAATGTATTCCACATCCACAAAAATAGCTTTTTCATTTATTTCTCTCTCAAGTCAATGCTCAAGATCGATACCTCTTTATAGTTGGTAAAGTTGCCCATCAAATCTAAAAGCTACTAGACATATCTCGCATATTAACCATAGAAAGCTCAAGAGCTTAAGACTAAGAAAGATGTTACGAAGAGACGACCTCGCCTATGTTGACCGAGTGATCTGATTTTAAAATTCGGAAATTCTCTCCAATCACTCTCTGTAACTAAAAACAAGTTCTTTCATTTGCTTCACTTTTCTTACTCTTAATCTTAAGGTTAACATAATTGCATTTTTCTTTACAAAAAAAAAAAAAAAAATTCTTTAATAAAATTCATTTTAGTTTTATATCATTGCGCTTCTAGAGCACTCTTCACTCTTATGCCCTCGGATTATTATTAAATTATATTAAATCAATTCGCAAGAACCGTTGCCTCTCGACCTTTGTCAGGTTTTATTCTCAAGGCATTTAAAATTTAGCCATTATTTGATCATTAGGTGGAACCTCGTTTGTTGTTATTATATTAAATTTAATTACGCTTCGTCGTTACGTTATGTCGTTCATGGTTCATTGCTTTTTCAAAAACGATTTTTTTTTTTTTTTTTTATTCTTTAATGCATGTAAATATGTTTTCTTGATGTGTTCATAAGCGCAAAATGATTACAAAAAATAAAAAAAAGATTTCGTTATTCTTAAAATCTTTTTGTTTTTCTGTTAGATTTACATAAATTTTGTAAACATCCACTGAGGCAACAACAATACGAAAATCGTGCAATATGCGTATGAAAAGCCATTAATTTCTATGTTTAATTAAATGTGATTTATAGTACAGTCAATTTGCATTTTAGGTTAATTTGATCTATAACACCCAAGCAAGAAATAAACAAAAACAAAAAACAAATAAATAAATAAGTGAAGAAAAAAAAAAAAAAAATAAATTCTTTAAAATACGTAAGAAAACGAAAAAAATAAATAAAATTAAAAATAAAAATAGAATTTAACTATTTTAACGGATGTGTAATAAGCACAAAAAAAAAAAACAAAACCAACAAACATACGCACGTCAAAGATAATAAAGTGCGATCTTTACAAAATCCTACACAAGACCATTGCATTCGAGTATAAGCGTTCGAATGCGTGCAGTGACGGAGTTACGTCACCTCACAAGGGGACTTAAGCAAGAGAAAACTTGTATTATATAAATCCAACATTTTTTTTTTACATGGAATTGGATACGCTCGCTATACACAAGGGTCAAAATATATTCTCGATCAATGTACGCGATAAAGTGCGGGGCAGCTTAGAATCGAACGTTAATCATAAATATACGCCGTGTTGATCCTCTAGCCGTTCCTCCTCCTCTGCCCCTTTTATGTTGAGAGCTGACGGCAAGCCTAAAGAAACAAAGAAATCTATTCTTCTAATATTTTCCCACAATTTCCGGTGGGGATTGATTTCCCAGTTGCTATGAAATTGCTACGAAGCTTTTGTCCCTAAACCAATCCCAAATTTTTCAACAAACTCTTATTACCGTTTCTAGCCCACGAGCCTACCTTGTCTTTCACCAATTACCTACGAGTTCCATATGTGAACGAACAGTCTTTAATCTTTCAAGTTCGAAGCTCAAGTTATACCATTGTAGCGTATATATCGTTGAGATCGACACTAGATCATTGTTTTAATAATGCATCGCTTCGAATGTCGTTTCAAATACGTTAACAAGTTAACTGTGTGTGACGAATGTATATATCGTGATCCGTCCGTCCGTCCTTGTCCTTGGTTTTCTCATAAAGTTTTACGATTATGAATGTGTATTCGCCGTAATGATGCATTTTAGAAAATATTTTGTCATTTTGTCAAGTCGTTTCATTACAACTTAATTTCACAATATAGTAGATGCTTCCGTTCGTTTTGGCCATTTCATCACTTGGACAAGGCATTTATTGAGAAAAGTTGGTACAATGTGTACTAATGTGAATACTTTTTATCACTTTCTACACATTTGACCGCATTTCTGGCAGCATGGCGATATCGTGACGAAAGAACTTATATTGGGTTGGCACGCATCCAACCATAGACCCATTTTCGCACTTCCTCAACTTTGCGGAGCCATGCCGCTTCGATCTGAACAAGGGGTAATCAGAAGGCGCCATATCTGATGGGTACGATGGTTGCGGCAGAATTTCTCATTCGAGCTGCAACAGTGTATTCTAGCAATAAGTTGACAAAAAATGGCATTTTCAGGCAATTTGTGTCATCGTTTTTAAATCGTATTGAAACCAAAACTGACAATTGGTATTGGATGGAGCAGCATTACCATAAGCTTCTGAACGTGTTTAGTGGGTTGTGGCAGCGGATTTCTTCAAATTGAGCAACAAAAGTAACGAACCATGATTAGTGTCGGCTTACGCTGAATAAACGAATAATACTAAATGGAAAACTGTTATTTTATGTAGAGAAAGGTCAAAATCATCGAATTTAACGGTTGGGTACACTAGTATTTCGCATCAATTTATCATTTCTACTTGGGAATGTCAACATTAACGGAAGCATTGCTAAGACATCGCACAGACGGACAGACAGACATTTGATTCTAATCAAGAATTCTACCTACTTTGTGGGGTCTCTGAAGCTACCTCTTGGGCATTGCAAACGTTTGCTCATCTGTGATGGGTGATGGGTATAAGAAAGTTTATGGATAAATTCACTTGAAAAATCCCACATTTATTGGGAACGTGTAAGCATTGAGTCTTAGCAAGAAGTTTGCTGACTTCATCTCGAACAATTATGAAGCCCGCTTACCACGACTCTCTTGCGATAATCAAAAGTTTCTTAAAATACTTCAAATAGTTTTTTCAAAGCTAAGCAAAAGGTGTATTTTAGAAAAGTATCTTATGTGAAATTAATGTTTGATGTAAATCTTCTTCTATAAAACTTACAAAAAAATGATTAGCCAAAGGCCCGATTGCGTGTACATTACGGCAGCCATATACACCATATGTGTTCGTTCGTATGTGCACAGATTTTGAATGTTCGCTAACAAGTGCATCTAAATGAGCTGTAAAAATCCTCTTTGCAAAAGGAAAGAAAAAGGCAGAGAAAAAAAAAGAAGAACGCATGAAATGCTTTCACATGAAATCATCTGAAAGAAAATTTACACAAGCACTCACGCACTCAGGCACGCACGCACGCACGCACGCACACTTCATTTCTTCTATGTAGTTTAGTGTGTGCATGCAGATGTGCGTGAATGTTCATAAATATTAGATTTGCTAGTCATTAGTTGTTTATTGGGAAATTCTTAGAGAATGCGTTTAAGAAAAACATTTCATAAGAAAAATCATTACTCATGACTTAAATTGGGGGCGAGATTTTTAAAATAGATGATGGGTCTGAATCATTCGATTGTTTAATATTAGACTTTGTTTTTTAATGTATTTTTGATTTCTTAATAACAAAAAACATAAAATAGAAAAGCTATGCCTATAAAAGCAGGAGGAAAATAAGAAAATCAATTCTGTATAAATAAAATGTAATTTTAAAGTTGTTAACGTTGTTGCGTTCAGGGGCGGAAAAGGAATACAAAACACATCAATCAAGAGGTCATACCAAGTTAACTTAAATTGAAGTTAATGGCTGCCCTTTCACGGATCATTTATTCAGTTAAAAGCATTTCCAGCGCTTTAAAGGCATTCTATGCAGAAATCTTTTCATGGTTCGTTAATGTTCAAAGTTTGAAAATCACTGCTGCCTAAGTCAAAATAGAGCCAAACAGTCTCACTAATCTCTATAGAAACAAATGCTTTTTTCATTTTTGTTGTTATTTCTGGTGGAATTAAGTAAATACAAAAAAACAAAAACAAAAACAAAGTATATGTAACAAACAACTCATTGCCAAGAATTGTGAAAAAAAGAAAAGAAAAGAAAGCACAAATAAAAAAAACAATTCTAAGGAAAAAAATTCTTCACATGTGACACGATTCAAAAATAAACCAAAAAAAAAGAAAAAAAATAATAGCAGAGCACGATATCAAAATGATTCAACTCGACTAACACTATAACAACAATTCATTAAAATAAGAAAAGAACAAGAAAAAAAAAATAAATAAATAAATAAAAAACCGAAAAAACAAACAAACAGATGTAGAAATGTTTGCTACTCAACAAAAACAAGTTGAAATGCTAAAGATGACCAAATCTGCATCTGTTTATGGTACGGGCTTTAATCGTGCAATCGTTTATTTTTAAAGAAAATGCTGTGAAATTTGGTTAATTTAAGTAACGACCTTCGCCGACACTTTGTTCGAGAAGGAATGAATGTTTTTTAAAAAGCGATTTTCACAATCTGACCGACCTTCGCCGCCAGCGACAATTTCAATGATGATGAACTTCGTTACATAACTTTCCCATATAATGAAATGTTTAAGCAACCGTTTCTGTTAATAGAACAAGTAAAAACACTACAGTAGGTGGCGGCTTACCATTAAATACCCTACGTTGATCTACAGGAATTCATACAATGACTTTTTAAAATAAGGCTTTATATGAGAACTGATTCCAATTGATTTCGTCCTCAGGCCGAAGCCTGTCAGTGCACCAAATTTCATCAAAATGTCGCAAAAATTGCGGCCTGCAGGTCCAACATCACAAAGCAACCAAACGGACAGATGCACAGACAAACTTAAATTGGTGTAGAAAATTATTCGGAACCGATTGCTCTAACAAAAAGTGAATCTATCTCAAGTCTTTCTGGATATTGAGCACAAGCTTAATACGCCCTTGCACCACAGATCACGTTGAGTCAGAGATTTTGTTAATAGTCACAAGAATATCATTATAAATAAAAGTAGCAACACTGCTCCCAACTGTCTTTCAAGACCGTTTAATTCCCATTCTAGGGATGGAACTTTGTTGGTGCACTCGTGACCACGATCGCTCATCACAGCCAAACGTGCAAAAGTGATGATCATAAATAATAAATTTTAATAAATTCAATTACGTTAGTTTGAGCAAAGGTTTACTCATGTTGCTAATGATTATTTTTATTGGTATTTTAAAAAAAAATGAGCAAAGTTTTTACGATCTTCTAGTCATGCTTACCTTTTGAATTCAAAGTAAGTGAGAACCAACTAAGAAGGGCCAACTCTAGCTGCCATACACCACTCTGCCCTGTATAATCATTTGCTCGTTTTGGTAATAATACTCCAAAGGTCATGCTTTTCCGCATAGTGGAGCATGTCCATTGGAGCATCATACGACGTGTCATCATTTAGCAAACCTAAATTCCTTCCTAAAAATTTTATATTTTTCAGCTTCTGTCATAAAAGAAGAGAAATTACACTGTCTCTCCATATAAAAGCTTCCTTTTGTGGTAACTCCTATACAAGTTGAAGTCTAAAAAATGGACCAATGTGATCCAAATTCCGTATCGTTAATTTTTCTGCTCAATTTCTGCTACGAACTCATTTTCATCATAAAACTATAACGGGCTTACTATTCATGAGAAATCTTATGTGAAGTAGGGTCCAAGAAACAGACCAGTGTGCTTCAAGCTTGGTTCACTTAACTTTTACATCAAATTACTATCATGGACAAATTTTCATCGTTAACAACTAAGTCTTTTTAGTACTTTCTACTACGAAGCAATTTCCACCATGAAGTGGTGGAAATTATACCTTTTCACCAAATAAAGAAGCAATTTTCGTGACATGAGAAGGGATTCAAAAAATTGCTCGAGCCAAACCCAATCATTCACAGCAATTTCACAGCGAAGTTTGTCGCAAAAATTTTAAAATTGGAATTTCTTTTCCGAAGAAGTGGACCGATCCGAACCATTTTCAACAAATTACCGAATTTCATTAAAACTGTGGGCTGTGACGTGAACACAAAAATACATGGCCAGACATCAGAAGGGTAGACGGACAAACGAACATTCATTTTCTAAATCGTCGATTCGGAATCATTTTCTGAACCGATCGGTATAACGAAAGGTGGGTCTATCTTAAGCCCTTCTGTGTGTTATATAACACACTTACATAATACACAATGTATTCCATATAACAAGTGATGCAGGATACAACAAGGCGTTTTACGGACGGCGGTCGAAAAAGCCAGTAAACTTGTTGTAGTTTATCAAACCGAAACGAAATGATCCTCAGAGCTGATATAGCTTCTGGATCACCAACATCTTATTCGAATAACATAATGATTATTGGCTATTCAATGACGTCATAGGCGCCCTTAGACCTTAATCTGTACGCATTCCTTCTTCTCCAAATGTGGTGATTATCGATAAAGCGCACACAATGGACGATTTTCGCTTGGAATTAGTAGAGTTTTTTGTTTATACAATCAAACTGAAGCAATTAAAAAATATTGTTTAAATACATGCACGCATTTAGACCTCCTGAAGGCTTAATGTGTTATTAAATCTTTCACACATTATATACGCCCGGATAAACACATTAAGCTTTTGTCTTATGTAAGTAACACCTTCCGTGTACGATTGCTGTTATTATACGCTACACCGATCGTGGCGGACGAGGGTATTAAGTTTGTGTGGATGTATGTAACCCCCAGAGGAGCTTGAGATAGACCCGCAATTTATTATACCGACTTATATGTCCGTCTTCTTGGCTTAGTTCCTTGGTGGTGTTCAACCTATAGGCTGCAATTTTTGTGATATTTTGATAAAACTTGGTAAGCGTACGTGTTTTTGTCCCTAGGACAAACACTATTGTAAATAGTTCGAATCGGGCTACAACTTCGATCCTTCGATTCCTTATTTTGAAGAGTTCTTATATGAGTAACTATAGGATGGCCTAAGCTATTTAGTGGTGCATCCTGGCGCACCATAACGTTTTTATCCCGATTTATACCCATCGCCGTTTGCGAACCCCAGAAAGAGGCTTAAGACACCCTACACAGTACACATATTCTTGATCGGCATTAAATTCTGAATCGATTTAAGCATGTCCGTCTGGCCGCCTGCCCGTCTATGTAATGCATGTTGTAAACATTCTCCTGGCCACAAAAGCGAAGCCATCATCTCCAAATTTGGCACATTGCATTTTGAACATTGGACGTTCTTGCAAATGACCTAACCCGGTCAAAGGAGACGCCTACAACGCCTGCATGCCTTTGAAACAAAAACTGTGAACACCTTTGCTTTCCGTGTTTTGTGCTTGTTACTCAAAAAGTACAACACGTAAACCATATGAGTTTCCTCGCTTTTATTCTGAAAAAGGAAAAAATCAGCCGCGCCCCTCTGATATTGTAGAGTATGAAAGTTTAGTTGTTTTCTTTTTTTTCAGGTGAGGGGTGTAAGAAGTTCGGTCACGACCGAATACAATTTCCTTACTTGCTTGCCTTTATCTACATTTCGCCAGATACGATAAGCCTCTCTCTAATGTACATTGTATTTGCATAACTTTTAAGTAAAAAAACGAAAAATGATAATAAATAAAATATTTAAAGTTAAAGGAAAAAAACAAATGTGTTTTTCCTATCTATCTATGCCTATGCAACGTATATAGCTTTTGGCATTAGTTTATGAATATTTATGTGATTTGCATTTAATTAACTTTAGGAAATATTTGCATTTATTAAGTTATTTATATAAACTTAAGCACTAAGATGCCTACTAATAATAAAAATGTAATTTTTATTTTTGAATAAATTTTTCCTTTTTTTTTTTTTTGATTTTGTTTACCTTGGACAGGCTGCTGCCCGCCATCAATGCCCGTATTTGGTGAAAATGTATGAGAAGGAATTTCTTAATCAAGGCGGCAATCCGGAATGGTTAAATGGTCTGGATTATATACCTTCCAAGTTACGTGCCATATACGAGATAAATAAAATTTTAGCACATCGGCCCTGGCTGTTGCGTAAAGAACACATTGAGGTAAATTATGAAATAAAAAAATTGAAAAAACATTTTTATTACAATTGTTTTCGTTTCTGTTTGTTTTTTTCTTACAAACATTCATCGATAAATATGGATTTTATTGCTTCATAAATAGAGCGTTTAATTTTGTATAACGAAAACGAATAAAAACGATTATGATGTTTTAATAAACACGTATGTGTTTACATTTTCAGAGTCTGACTAGGAATAAGAACAGCTGGTCCTTATCGGAAGTGGTGCACGCTATGGTTTTATTATCGCATTTTCATTCGCTGTCATCGTTTGTATTCTCCTGCGGTTTAACACAGAAACTTGACGGTCTGTCTAGTCCTAAATTTAAAACGGCGCAAATATCGACCGCAACGGTTAATGTTGGGGGCGTTACAACAACAATACCATATCAACCACCACAACCACCAGTACAAATTCAACAAACTGTTCAACCACAAAAGACTGTTTTAAGCGAAATAATTCTAAACAGCAATGCTGCAGTCATTGCCGGTGAATTTAACGGCAGCGGCCTGACTACAAATGTTAGTGTCAATAATGTTGTTGGAGCCGGCTCATCGACCGCTCTAAATGGTGTAAACAATAAGAAGAATGGTAATGTTCTCGTTTTTTTCTGTTTCATTAAAATTAAAGATTACGTACTTACAGCACTGCCTAGTGCTAGTGTCGAGGTGTTGATGGAACGTATGAAAGTTTTATCGCAGAAACAAGACGAGTGCACTGAAGCTGAACTGAGCAATCGCTTTAAAAGTGTTGAAATGCAAACTGCCGAACTGTCAACGACCGCACCTCAGACGCCTGTTGAAGTGCCACCGGTTATATCTCATTATGTAGAAGATCCAAATTTTACGTACCAAGATTTCGCTAGACGTGGTGCTGAAAATATACCAAATACATTTCGCATACAAGACTATTCATGGGATGATCATGGCTATTCACTAGTTAATGGGTTTGTATTTTTGCTTGAAGTTGAAATTATGCTAACGAGGTTCATGGGTTCAATTTTACCCAAAAATTCTACAAATGCAGTAGCACTGCCTGATAGTTTTAAGCTTCACATCCTATGATTGATTTGTATTTTGGCTTTGCCTTTTGTTATACGTACCAGCAGCCCGGTAAGGTAATTTAAAACTCTGGCTCAATATAGTTCTGGTCTCCATGTTGACTCGACGGCTTGTCTATCAGTCTGTCCATTTGCATGATTGGCTATTGTTATCATAGTCACTAGAATTATCGACATTTTGCTTATAACTGTTTCTGCCCAAAAATTTTTATGGGACCGCAGTCGCGGAAATAAAGATAGGAAACAGAAAGTTGAAGAAACTAAGGCAACCTTGAAAACACACTGACAATTTTTTCTTATTTTCGCCTGCAACGTTCAATCTCACGGGGGGTGTTGAGTATTTAATGGTGGGCTGTGGTCAACTCTTTTCTTGCTTTGCTTACGCTCTGCTTACTTCAAAGTCTTGAAACTCTTTATTGATATTATAATCTTTATGGTTAGTAGTTGAAAGATTTTATCCAAATAATAATTTCGCTAATTTATTCTTGATTAACGTATAAAAATAGTTTTTTGTTTCAGTTTTTATTAAAGATGTCTATCTACGCTTTTCTTCCTTTATTTCAGCTTATACGAAGATGTTGGAACTTTATTGGATCAGAAATTTCGCTGCGCTTATAATTTAACTTATTTCACTATGGGTGGCGTAAAAAACGTTGATACTTCAAAGTTCCGTCGTGCCATTTGGAATTATATACAATGCATCTACGGTATACGACATGATGATTATGACTACGGTGAAGTTAATCAGGTACATAGGCAAAGAATAAATGAAATGGATGACAGTTCGAAATTAAGCAAAAGTTATCGTTCTTTCAGCTTTTAGATCGTCCTTTAAAAATGTTTATTAAAACCGCCTGTTGTTTCCCGGATAGAATTACTACAAAGGACTACGACAGTATACTCGTTGAGTTACTGGATAGTGAAAAGGTAAATAAAGAATTTTTTTGGCAAACAAATGCAGTTTTGGGAAATAAAAAAACAACTTTTTTTTCTTTTTATATGTCTTTGAACAGGTTCATGTTAATCTTATGGTAATGGAGGCTCGCAACCAGGCCGAATTGCTGTATGCATTACGTGAAATAATGCGCTACATGACATGATCTCAATGAAATTAAATTATGAACAAAAAAAAAAAATCAAGAATAGAATAAAAAATATAAATCAAAATATACAAAAATAAAATAAAGTAAGGGAAAACTGAAGTAAAGATAATAAATATACTTGCGAAAAAAGTGATCAAAAAATAATTAAACAAATAAAAAAAACAAGGGAAATATATAAAAAACAAAAAATAATATAAAAGAAAATTAATAAATAAAAACAAAACAATTAAAAGATATAATGTTTAATAACGCAGGTTAAAGAAAATGTAAAAACAACAAACGATTTTTATAAAAAGGAACGCATTCAGTTTTAAATATTATTTTATACATACATAAAGCAAATTTAATAAATTTAATGAAACACTAAAATAATAATAATATACAAGATTTAAAAAAATTACCTAACAATTGCAATACATTTTAAATACATAGGTGCACGTCGACAAAAATAATTAAAATACATCACATATGCATCCTACGAGAAAGGCACTTTTAAAATAAAATAAAATAAATATTAAAAAAAAAAAAAAGATGATAATCAAAAGATTTTTATAAAAAATATATTTCATTGATAGTGTAATTAATTGTTCAACCTTTTTATTCTGTTGTTAATTTCATTATTGTATTAGTGTCTAATTAAAGTCATAGCCGTGCTTGATCGATTATCAATTATTGTTATATATCAGTTAAATATATGTTGTGAAAATTGTGAGAAAACAAAAATTTATACACACATCTATACATTTATCCCTATTAAAATATTATTTTTTGAAAGTGTTACATTTAGTCATTAAGTTTAAAAATCAAAAATGATAATAATATAATTTATGTCATAATAATGTGCTGTTACCAGTTATACCTACACATAAATGATCTTATTTTACAATAAATATATATTTTTTTTATTAAAAGATATCAAAATAAATAAAAACAAATATCTGTTTGTGCTTCCCCTTCCATACAATGTTAAACATTACGTAGATAACGTTTCATTTATTGCTTTCTCTTTTTTTTAGAATACTCCTCCGTAATTATTAATAAATTTCATTAAAAAAAATAAAAATTATTGAATAAAATTTATTTAAGTTGGTTTCAGTAAAGACGGAGTTTAAGCAAAAAGAAGAAAACTTACATTTCGTTTATTGAGGATTGAATTAAAAAAAAAAATAAAAGTATTTTAGTGGGCTATGGCCGAACATTTTTTTTTTTTTTGTCCAGGACTTTTCAAAATAAGAGGTTATACGAGAAGTAGGAAAGAAAGTGTCCCAATTCGAATCAGTTGCAATAGCCTTCGTCCTTGGGCCAACAAACCACGGTGTGCCAAACTTAAGCAAAATATCTCAAAAATTGGGATTTGTAGGTTGAACACAAGGAAGCAAGACGGACAGGTGGACTGACAAACTTAAATCGATCCAGTGCCGATCTATCGGCATAATGAAAGTTGGGGCCCATTTCAAGTACTTCCGGGTGTTTCATATATGCGTATTGCTTTACTATACTCTTGTACACATTGTACCAAGTGGTCGAAAATTATACTCGACTGTAACTGAAGATATGCAGCTTAAAATAAAAGACGAAAAAATTGAATATTTAAAGTTCGAAGATATTGAATATCAAGACTTACTGACCGAAAACCCATGTCAAGCTCTCAAAAAACGTTCGATCGGATCAGCCAATAGATCATCTGTTTCTAGACGTTAACGTGAAATGGGAAAGACCCGAAAGGGTATTTGTATGACTACTATGCGAATTGAGTGAAAATTTCGAACTATTTCGCTGTTTAATCGCTTACCAGGCAGAACAGTTTTCTTTGGTAAATTGTGACTACCGATGAAAAGTGGGTCCACAATAAGCGATAAGTTCCTGATCCTAGGAAGCCGTCCACATTGACACCGAGGTGGAAAAGATGATCAAAATACATGTAAGCACCTAATATGTGAAAATTGTTATCTTTGTATCTGTTGTGCTTCATTAGTAACGAGCAAAAATCTCAGTTTTGTTCGTGGGGTAGTGTTCTCAGCTTATGTTGCATTTTTGGTATCTCTTTTAACCAAATTGACTCATTTTCAATACCAAGAACTTGCAATGTTTCTGCTAAACTTGAAATCGATGTCTAAACTTTTACGATCGAGAAAATGTTTACTACAGATCATACAGTCGGTTGTAATGAACGACAGACGGACAGGCTTAGATGTTAATTGTACATGGATCAATCTACGGTTGGCGAGCAGGTTTCGAACGCAATTTTCAATCTCGATTTGAGATCGAACGACTCTTAACGGGTCGTGAGTTAATGGTATTCCATTGCCCATGAATTTTTGCCCAATATTGAATACAAAATTGCATACTCATGCCATGAGTCAAAAAAACATGATTGTATCGTTTTCTTCACATGAGCCACGTCGATAACATTGAAACGGGATCCAGATTGGGATACTTGTATATATCGATCAAGAATATAAATGCTTTATAGGATTTGTGGATCCTTTCGGGTTTTGAAAAAAATTTGGTTCAGTTTTGGGCATTTTTCGCACATAATCGTAAAGCCATCGTGCAGATATTTTGATTGCCCTGAATAATTTGGAAAATACAAAAACCAATTTGAAAAAATTTTTTTAATACAGTCCTGCCACATCTGTTGAAATATGCATATTATGATAGCATCGATATTACGATTCAAGTCTCTTGATTCGAATGCCTTGGCCTTTCGCAAATATACTGCTCATCGCGACCTGTTTGTGTTAATTTCTTTTTTCGTTAAATCCAGTTTTAAGGCCAACTGCGAGACAAGTAGAGCCTCATGAATGTGTATTTGGTGTTATTCTTTTTAGAACGTGGTTTCTTAGAAAATCGATCAGTGGGACTCTCGGAATAATTTTTTACTAGTAAAAAAGAGTGTCTCTTTGGAGTGTCTCTGGATGGAACCTTTTCAAGAGTCAATCGTTCAAAAATCAAGGTTTTTAAAATCGATGACGCATTTCACTAGACACAGAAATGTGGATTTGGACCAGTTACACTACTTGCCGCAGAAACTTCCTTCGCGAAAATGGCTCCAGCGTTGCTATTTTTAAAATAGTTTTCAGGAATAATTTCGTGTCCTTTTAATACACGAATATTCCCCGCTTATTATTATTCTGCTACGTTTTTCTTCATGCAAAGAGAGTTTAAAAATAAACACTTTTCTTAGGCTATTCATTGCTCTACCTGCTGAAGTGCCTCTTGCTTTCTGCGGGAAAGCCTTCTTCATTACTTGCTTTTTTTTTGTAATAAAAACAATTTAATTTTATATGCATATATATATACATATATTATAATTTTTATTTTTTAATAAATGTATACATTTCGTTATTTTAGTATAATTATTTGATTGCTTGAGTTCTCTTTTTTTTATATTCGTTAAGTCATGTCATATGATTAAAGACATGCAGTTTATTGCAGTGTGCAAAAACTTTATATATTTAGTCAAGTTTTCAAAATAAAAAAGCAAAAATATTTGAAAAAAATGTGAAAAACATTTCCAAACAATTATTAAATCTAAATATTTAATATTTAAATTTAAAATATATCGGAAATTTTGTTTTGTATCGTAGTTAGTTGATCGCGTGCGATTTCACATGAGGCATATTTTTTTTTATAAAGAAAGTTTGATTTTGTTTTTGATATTTAGGCACTTGCCTTATTCAATTATCAGTAGCTAGATAAAGTTTGTTGGTAAGAAAAAAAAGAAAGGAAATAAATACAATGAAGATAGAGAAGACGTCTACAGCGAATTTTGAAATTCCGTCAATAAACCTAAGAGGGTAAGAGGGTATAATCGTATGCCGATCTCGAGATAATTTGCACGCGGTTCCATTAAGTATGCGGGCCAGGTTTACGGTTCCTGTTATCGAGCTGTTCTACGATATGATCGTATTTTGAGTTGACGCGAATTCGATATCGAGTTTACTCGATAATGAGAATCGTAAACCGACGTCAGATTTCAGATTGAAAGTTTCTGGTAAATATTACAAACGAAAATATGTTTTGAGTGGAAATGTATTAAAATTGAGTTGTTTTTCTGTTAACTTTTTCTTTTCCGAACTAATTAAATTAATTTAGGGGATTTGGGCTTATGAACTTAACCGAAGGTCCTAGGTTTCTTAAATTTTCAAACTTTAAAATGTTTAGAAAATCGACTAAGGTTTATCGCATCGACTCGATGATTAAAATATATCAATACATACATACGTATATATATATGTATATATAGCAATTAGTACATTAGAAAAACAAGTTGTAACAAGTTGTGTATAAATGTCTTAGGTAGACTTTACAATAATAAGTGTTTATATAAACCGTTTAAATAAATTGTTAATAATAAGGGAATATATATATATATATATATATATATTTATTAAAATAATATATATTATATTTTATATTAATTTCAATTATTAGGAATCTTTAATCTTTCGTCGTCGTCGTCACCGTCATTTTGTAATTACTTTTTTATGAGTTATTGCGTTTGGGCGATGACGTCAATACCTTTTCTTTGGCCTTTTCATGTTCGTCTTCGAATATGATTTTCGTTATAACGATATCACCAGTGCTTAGTGTTTGCGAGGCGGTATCGACCACTTTTACCGGCTTACGTTCTACATTAACCAGTACAGCGTTACGTAACATAGTAGTGGGTGTAGTACTGCGTTGTTCTACTTGACAATTACAGTTTTTCATACTAGAAGATAAGATTTACAAAAAACAGAAAAAAAAGAAAGAAAACCGTATTAAATTACTTCCATGGTCTATCTCAATAAAATACTTATTTTTAATTTAATTACTTTTTCGCCTTCTCTCTCACTATTTGCAAATTATCCGTAGTAGCTATGGTTGTCTCTAATTGATCTTGTATTGAATTCGATGTAATTATCTGCAAACAGAAATGGAAAAAATTGAAAGAAAATTTACTTTTGATTTTTTAACCAATAAGTTTTAATAATGTATGTAATGTATTTAAACTTTTAACTAACTAGTCCCGTTATTTTAGTGGACTTTACTCGTATTAAGGCAATGTTGGATCCCTTAAAGGTTTTGTTTTTCGAGTTATTTCCTGAAATGATTCTTTAAACATTCAAGAATGCTCTAAAAGGATATAAATGCAGAGAGACAAGAAATTTTGAATAGTCTGCGAATTTAAACATAGTCGCAGAGACGTTTCGAAGGCCTTTTGAATGCTCTGGATAACTTGGCAAGTATTTTAAAAAACGTTTAGCAACAAACAAGTAAAAACACTATGGTGGGACACTGTCCTGCTTACATACCCTACACCATGTCGCTTAACGTATATTCGCATATGATTTTTGAAAATAAGGTGTTACTTGAGAAATGGTCGACAACATGGTCTGATCCAAACTATTTCCAATAGCGTTCGTCCTTGGGTCAAAACACGCTGGCGTAGCAAATTTCATCCAAATATCTGGGAGATTGTGATCTGTAGGGTGAACACAAGACAACAAAACGACACGTCGAACAGACAAGCTTATGGTGTAATAAAATGTGGGCCTATTGCAAATCCTTCTTGATGTAGCATACATTCGCACAAGCTTAATATATCCTCGTGCCGCAAATATGAGATATAAGAAATCGCATTTTAATGAGATTTTCTTAGAACCAAATGTTTTAAGTGCGCTGTATCCCCCGAGTTCCTTGAGTTTTTATTGAGTTGCTTTAAAATTCTAAATGCTATTTAAAAATAATGCCTTCGCTGACTATTGTGAGGTTTAATGGCAGATTTTCCAGTCGGTTCTTTCAAAAGAAAAAATAAAGATAATCAAATCGACGCAATTCTTTTCCTAAATTAATTTCTTGAATTTGAGGAAGGAAGGATTTGATATTTATCACACTGAGTTTGTCTGCCTGTCCATACAATTTGTATTCAATCTACAAATCGCAATTTTTGAGATATTTTTATGAAATTTAGTACATCGATATATTTTGTGCCAAGGATGAACACTACCACCTTATGGCAACGCCTTATTTTAAGATGTCATCATGTGAATAATTTTATTGAGCAAAATGCTGCAGAGTGGTTCGCCATAATGGTTTCATTGGTTGTTGAATAAATTTAGAAGGTTACCCTATGTTTAATGCATATTAGGTCGTATTTGACCTTAGAGATTAATACAGAATTTCTTTTGTTACTCGAATATTGTAGGATTTGCAGACATTTACGAATCCGTACAGAACAAAGGATGTCATTTAGTAGTGTTCCCCTCTACCCTTAATAAATTCATCTTTTCGAATTTGAATTTCACAAAACTTACTTGATCACTTGGCAACAATGTAACAGCCGATAATATTGCTTCCAATTTATCAATTTTAGCTACACGATCCATGGCTTGATTTGATAGAATTTCATCGACTAATTGCATTGATTCCGTCAGACTGGGCGGCTCAGAGCTAAAACGCGGTGAAAAAGTGCCTGTTAAGGAGTTATCAGATGGCACAGAATCTAAACTGGGGAAATTATCATTTTCATTGACTTCAACATCGTCGTCCGAGTCAGATTGATCTCTATAAGAAAAAGTAATTTTATAAGCGCATTCATCTTTTAGACTTCGTAGTTCGAATTACCTATTATGCTGACCTGAGGATTCCATTTTCTCTAATTTTTTGGCTACTTTATAATAGCCCTTCAAACGTTCCTTTTCATCTTCAGTTAAATCCATATATCTAAAAAAAAATTATTTGATAAAACTTTATAAAATATATACGTAATTTAAAAAAAAAAGTGCTACCTTAATAAACGTATTTCTCGATTGGATAATACAATACTTTTATTGGTTTGCGACAATTTCTGTTTGAGATCGGCCACTTCGGTACTGATTTTACGCTGCTTCTTACGAATCTTTACTTCGTTCGGCTTTATATGCATCAAAATTTGTTCGGTGCATAAATCCGAAAATAATTGCAAGTTTTCAGGTTTAATTTGTCTATAAAGGGAAAATGATACAAAGACTTAACACTCTGGCATTAAATTTGAAAGCAATCATGAAAGATCACAGGCAGTAGTTACAGAATACAAGCTGGGCTGTAAGACATCCAGAGATTGGACATCAGAATAACTTGAAGATGATAATTTCTCCATAGAAAGAGTAAGGAAAAAACGCTATACATTCGGAAAGTATACCTCTGATACTAAGCAAGTATCTTATGGCAATATGTTCATCGTGTTGAATAACGAAACTACGGCACGCTCTATGCGCTTCAACAATTTTCGTTCTCTCCACAAAAAAGTGAAAAAAATGCCTTTGCTTATGAAGCTTTTATTTAATCGTTCAGTTTTATTCATAAATCGAATTTTGAATGACAGCTGCTCAACGTTTGTGTGGATGTATAAAACACCCAGAAGGAGATAGATAGGTAGAAGGAGGAGGACAGAGATCCATCTTTTATTATACTAATCTAAGCTTGTCTGTCCATCTATCCTTTTTGAATTTCTATGTGCAACCTACGAATGGCAATTTTTGAGATATTTTGGTCAAGTCTGGTACAGCAATGTGTTTTGGTGCAAGGACGAACAGTGTTAGAAATTGGTTAGAGTCCATATAATGCCTTAATTTGAATAGTCGTTATGAATAACTGTATTAAGCAAAGTGGTTTAGATGAGCTGTGGCCCACTATAATGTTTTTACTTGTTTTATTTATTTGTTGAAATTTCATGGTCAATGTAAGCTCGTTTCGCATAAGGAGGGAGAATACTGTACATTTTCTATATTTTGCTTGGTTTGAAATTTATAGAGTATGTGAAACAAATCCATTGCATTCATTGGTTTCTACGGAGGTGTTATATTTGGAACTGGTCCAATTCGAGCCAGTTTCAAAAGCGACCTTTAGGTTGAACACAAGAATACAAGAGGGACAGATGGGCAGACCAATTCAGCATAATAGGAGGTAAGTCTATCTCAAGTTCTTTTAGGTGTGATATACGTAATACTTGAAGTGGTGCAGGATACCAAAAAAAAAGAAGTATTATTTCAAGCACAATTGTCTATGGAGTCAAAAAGTTTTCTATAAAATCTTTGTTGCATTTGAGGTTTGCCCTATGAACAACGCGTTTCCTAACCGATGTTAAGAGTGAAAAATCATTCTGAATTTCTTGTTGAAGTTAGTACTGTTTTCAAGACTGAACAATGTTCGATACAAGTTTTTCACGATTCGCCAAATTGTTTGAATTGAGTTGAATCCTTTACTTATTAAATTTCCACCAACCTTGCCAAGTTTCCATAAAGTTGGTCGTTGATTAAAACTAAGACATCACCGGCAGCATATAATAACATATCTCGGGTTAAGGGGCGCTTGGCCCAATATTTCTGATCTCGACGGTAGACTTGTTTCAACTGCTCTTTAATAGGATTTATGGGAGCATTGTAATGTTCGCAGAGGGAATTCAATGAAATGCACTTCGCTTTGTACACTTGCTTACCGCTCTCCTGATATTGTATAATAGCATGGGCAGCCTTGAGTAAAGAAGTAATTAAGTTTTGAAATTAAAATCGTTAAACTTCGTCTTGAAACTAAAATCCATACTTGCGTATCGAAAACGTTGCGTAGTAAAATACCAAATTGTTGATACAAATTTACGGCATCGTTGCGGCAATCGTGTATAACTTTAATCACGTTCTCGTGTTCAAGTAAAGTTTTTAGACCACCATCTGAAATCATTTCGGGACAAGTGCGCACATCGAATATGAAAGCCTCACCCCGAGTCGTACCGATTTCGATTAGTGTCACCTCACCCTTCACACCCAAATTAATGCCCTCACAATCCAACGATACGACAATATTTTGCTGATTTTGAGCAAATTTTAACATGGCCTCTGTTACGAATAGGGACTGTTTAATGTTGGCTATAACGCTGGTGTTTTGCAGAACCTTAATTTTCCACGTATCGCCGACAAAATAATTCTGACTAGGTGACGTATGATTACTTCCATAAGTCCCACTTATATTATTATTACTATTATTATGTTGTTGTTGTTGTTGTTGTTGTTGTTGTCCAAGGTGTACGGGACTACTGTGAGCCGAACTTTGTGGATTATAACCGATTTGCCCGCAGGCCTGTTGATTGGCTAAAAATTGCTTATCTTTCTCGTAATTTTCGGCAAGAGTACGAATGACCAGATTGTTAATGCGTTGTTTTAACGTTTGATTGGCACTGTTTATACGTTCCGTAGGCGGTTGATGTAATAAAGCCGTACCGGGAGTATTATGATTGCTAAGTTGCTGATATGAAGTTTGCTGCTGATTAATATTGGAAGGAATGCTTATGCAACCGTAGGAAGAGCAATTAGTCGGAGAAGGATAGTTGCGTTCGCATAAATTTTCTAATTTCATTTCAGCCAATGGAATATAACTATCGAAACCGGAGTTCGGTTCCGACCGATTCGGCGGCGAGTCACCAGCAACTAATGTAGTAACTGGAGCATTGAGTTTGAAGTTAGGTGAGATTATATGATTGGCAATGCTTATCGAAGAGTTGTTGTTATTATTGAAATTGTGACGTAATCCCGATGATCCCAAACGCTGTTGCACGGAACTCGCTTGTGGTGATTGCTGTTGCTGTTGAACGCCCTTACGATAGTTGTTCATAGTGTTATATTGTTCCCGTGTCTTAGCCTGGGCCTGCTGGATATGTGAATCACTGAGTTTAGGCTTTTGCAACAAAGTGACTAGATTAGCTTGTATGTGAAAACAATCGGAAAATAATCTCAAAAACGTGGTCAGATCGCTGGGCGTTTTAAACATGCGCAACCATTGCTCTTGCGGAAATTTCGTCGTGACCAAATGAAACAATTGATCGACCAAAATCGGTCCTTTCGATTCAATACAGCAAGCAAAGAAGTCTAACATTTGTTGCGTGCCCCGGGTATCGATAATTGTTTGTGGCAAGTGCAAGCGTTCACGTGCCGGCAAGTCTTTCATATCTTCGCAACCTACCAATGTAACGTGATCGTCGTTCACCTTAAAAGTATCAGGATGTTTAAGCAAGAATTCAGTAAACTCCTTAATATGTTGACCTATAACAAATACACCAAAAAGTACGAAAAAAAAAAAAAAATTAAAAAAAAAACCAACAAAAAAATTAAACATCTTGGCTATAAAATTCATACAAGGAAAACATAACCACTGCTCTTACCCGATATGTGCCGCACTTGTGGTGATGCTTGCGAGCGGTGACCCAACAGACTGCGCACCGGTACTTCCACCCCAATGCCATATTGAAGTAATTTATTCTTGAAATAATCTTTGGCTTCCTTCTGATAATCACGTCTCCCCCCATAGCCACCGTCATCCGAATTGTGATGTTGATATGAATTCACCTGCACGTAATCGCCATCAACTAAAAAAATGGAAGGATATTGCGCCAAAAATTTCTTCAAACCTGCAACGAAAATCGTAAGAAAAAGAAACTCTTTAGCAAAATGTTATGTTCAAATATACTCGACATTGCATACAGTCATACACTTCATGGTACATGGGGTAGCGGAATGCCACCATAAATTATTAATTCAATTTCGTTAAGAGGTTTCGCTTTTCGTTCCATAAATTTTTTATAAACAGTATTTTTCTTTAACTTCCAGATGAAGTCTTCAAGAGAAATATAAAAATTTAAGAACGAAAATATTTTATTAAATTTATTTTGAAAAGTAAATGAATCTCTCCCTCTCTCTCTCTCTGTTTCTCTAAATACATCTTTACATTTGTCAGACAACAGTACACACAGTTTCTGCACATCCAGCGTTAATTGTTTACAGATATATGTTGTTGCTTATGACAAGCAGCTGACTTAAATGTCACATTCAATCACATCACATCATATTATGTCACAAGGCATTGCATACACGAACGAACAAAAGAGAGAATAATGAAAACATTTTCCTCATCTCGTATAAATGTTTATGAGTGGCATGCAGTAATATTAACAACAGCAACAATGCAACAGTAATAAGATAGTTAGTGAGCATGTGATACGTCAGCGATTCTCAAGCTAATCGCATAAAACTGTAATCTCCTTTTAAAGTTTTTTCTTGTCTTTGGACTTTGATACGGAATGGATTAAGCCAATAAGAAGTGTGGCTTACATATTGTCTGTGTTTGTTTGTGATGCCGCATAGCTGGACAATGATCGCTAGATGGCTAATTAGTGTCTGCAGACCTGCTTAGTGCTATTAATCCACTCCCAGTAATACAACATACTGGCAGACGTGGAAGAGCGCAGTTCAGTTGGTGGTCTTTTGATGCATGGCAGCGGGAAAATTCTTGAATTACATTTCAATTCGTTTCAATTTAGCTACAATTCTTGGGTTTCAACTAAAGTAGGCTTTCTACTGCGTTCAAAAAGTAAGACCAGTGCAAAATTTCCCTTTTTAAATCTATTTTTTATTCCAAGTCTACTTCGCCGCCTTCAAAGCTATCCTCCGATTTTAAGTAATATTTCTTGTTAATAGTCTGGCCGAAGGCGGAAGCAATTCATAGTGCACACACCCACGTTAATCGAAGAAGACTTTTAGCATTATTTCGATTTTTGAGCGACTTTGGCGCGGGTTTTTCGGTCTTAGCCCGGAAAAGCCGAGCCTTGTGTGTGTGAGCCAATCGGTAAGTGCTAGTCTGATGAAATATTTCTTCATCCATATATCTTGTAGGGTGCATATTATACTCGTTTTATCTATCGGGATATAATGGCAGTTTTTTAGTTTGTGTCATCATCAATTGAAAATGTACACACAATTAAATCGATTCCAAAATACAGTTCTATTACAGTGCTATTGGAGTTTAAGATGCTGGTTTTGTTCTGATTGGCGTTGGCGTTCGGCCCAATCAAGGGCTGCAAGCAAAGCAAACAGTAACATGGATTGCTAATCTTACAAAATCAGGGATTAGTGCACGATTCTCGGTATTCGATTGTTTTGGTAGCGAGTTAAACTTTTCATTCTTGGCATTTACGACGGAATATGTGTGAATATCGCACAAAGCTTAATAAATAAAATACAAACTCGTCATTTTGCGAGGATGCTTGTTAACTGTTTTCTTGTAACCCATTATTTCCGATTATTGTCGTTCGCAGATATGTTTTCGTTAATTCCATATCCTTTTATACCTTTTCATATTTTATGGCAACAAGAGGTAAAAGCTTCTACCATTTTTGCCAACATGTTGGAATTTCTGAGATTAAGCAGTCTTTTCATGTCCAGTGAGTTTATCAAAGATGTGCGCATATATAGAATTTCACAGTCGACATCGGGCAAACATTCATAGGCTATCGAACACCATCAACTCAATACATATTAACAGTTGCTCGATAACGAGGACCATAAACGCAAAATGGAAGATTGCTATTTATGCAACAACTTTTTCAAATAAGGCTTGCATTGGAAGTAGTCGAGTAAATAGTTCGATCCGAGTCATTTTCAATAGTGTTCGTCCTTGGACCAAAACGCACAGTCAAAAGTTATCAAAACAACTCAAAAATTATGACATGATTGAATACAGGAATAAAAGATGCACAGATGGACAGACAAGGTTAGCTTGATTCAGAAATTTATTTTTAATCTAAAATAGAAGAAGGGACTATCTCAAGTCCCTTTGGATGTTGGACATATTCGTATAAACTTAATATACCGTTTGACATACTTGCACGACAATTAGTGTAGGGTACAATAACAAACAAATACTAACTGCGGGAAAATTAATAAAAAAAGAATACAAATGAAATGAAGCATCAGCAGCTTTCGTACGGCATTTTGTATTTCTTTTTCCACTGATGTATGGCAAATATCGAACAATGCACATTTGACTACTTTTAGAGTCGACTTGGCTTTAAAGGCAAAGTAAAGGTAAAGCAAAGTATTAAATGATAGCAAATTGAGAAGCGAGTGCGAGCACACTATTCCCAGTGCAATATATCAGGAATTCAGGCTCCACACTAATCGTGAGCGTGGCAAGATAAAATTCTTTTCTCGACTGAAAACTGGAGATGCTTTGCTTTTTTTTTTTTGAAGCAAATTTTCTTTTGAAAGTCCGAAAGATATCAAAATTCAAATGCCTGCAAAAGACATAAAAAGTTTTCTTCTCTAAAATCAATTTCTGCATCGATTTAAGCTTGCGAACTCTGGCGATAACCGTAACAAAAAAATTTGCCAACACACTCCTCTAGGCCATTGCGCAATTTATTAAACAGGTGGTATCATGCTGGCGTTTTCCCAACTCTCCGGAAAATTGTCAATGTCCAACTAGTACTCAAGAAGGATGACCTCACTAATCTTGCAAACTATCGCCCAATTGCCGTCTGTCCCGCTATAATGAAGATCATGGAGGCCGTGGTCCACTACCATCTACCTAGATTTAATTAGCGATAGACAATATGGCTTTTGCCAAAGTGGGTCCACTGGTGATCTAATACCCTATGTCACCGGCAAGTGGAGTCCGAGCTAATGTTCAATAGAGATAGAAAAGGCTTGCCCATTAATTAAGTCCTTTAATGGGACTACACGGCTTTTTCAGCATTTCCATCCACTCGTTCTGGGGTTACCTCCACACAACATGAAACATTATCGCGACTCCTCCGCGCGCCACCTATCAGCTGCCGTCATTCCCACCATACCTGATGTCTCTACTTTCAAAACGAACGTTCACAAACACTACTCCCCTTCTCTATCCGTTTCTTCCTATAACCCTTCGTGATCACCAAAGGTATAGGGGGCATACCCTTAGTGACTGGTCATAGAAAAAAAAAAAAAGATGCGGATTGGTTGAGCTATTTTGATAAAATTATGGTACATTGACATGTTTTGGCCTAAGGAAGAACGCTATTGCAAATTCTTCGGATCACTCCTCGCTCGAAAAGTCGTTATATAAATAACGGATAATAGGTAGGGTAGTTTAGGGTATTTAATAGCAGGCCGTGACCCACCACAGTGTTCTTACTTGTTTCTAATAAAAAAACTTAATCTGGAAAAATCCAAAACTTTTCTTTTATTATTCAATAACTGAGCGCACATAACTTGTGTTCAGCATTATTACTATTCTTGTTTGATACTTGAAAATGTAGAAAATGTAAACAAAAGATTAATATTGTAATGAATTCGATGTTAGCTGAGATAAGAGAAACATAAAATGTAGTTCATTGTAAAATACGTCTGACATTCATAAACGTTAGATTTTTTTCCACTTTCTTGTGCTTAGCAAAAATATGCGTTCATATGAAGACAATCAAACATAAGCTAAGAGCAGATTAAATGGCAGAACTGAAGTCAGCAAATTTTGTAACCATTTAAATTGTTTGAGGAGAGCTCTGTTTGTAAACATCTTTTTGTTCAACTTAGTAGAGAGAGAGTTAATATATAAAACAAAGCAAAAAACAAAGCAAAAATCAAAGCCAAGCTGAAATCTAGGTCAAGTCTTAAATTGCAACTAAACAGGTATCTCACGGTTCGTCATGCCTATTTTGCAAGTAAATCTTCCCAATTTGATGAAGAAATCATTTTATGGGTCGTAAAGAAAAAGAAGCGCAACTCACTAAGCCACCTATAAAACGAATTGTTCCACGAATGTTAAAAACAATAAAATATTGTGTTATTTAATATGTTTACGTATGATTAGGTGATTCGGGTGGCCTTTCCCAGGTGCTAGTGCGAACCGAGACAAACTTTTACTTTAGCTATAATTCTGATATGTAAGTCAATAGCGTGGCTAATGAGAAACTTTATGTCGTCAAGTGTAGCTCAAATGCTTTAACAAGCTTGCATACCGAACATACGCGCATATTGGAAAAGCGAAAAAATTCGAAGAATATTGTGATGCTAGGAGGCAAACGTACTTAGTTTAAATTTTAAAAACTCGTTTGTATTCGTTGGTACTGGTTTGACGGGAAAAACCTGGTAAACGTTCTCTCTATAATACAAGCTGTACATTGTTGGAGATGGTAGTGATCAACCACTCATCTCATATCGTTGGAAAGTGTATTGGCCAAGGATTCATCCAATTCCAGTCGAATGTTTTCATAGTATTTGCTTTAGTCATTTGTTCAAAAGAGAATTTACGGAACAGAATGTTATTCTGCTGGATGGAGCGATGCCCAAGTAGGCGTGGGGTGAAAATCCGCTGAGATATGAAACAGTTAGAAAGCGATTTACGAGATTTCCTGCAAAGAATTCTAGTCTTGGGCACGATGAACGTTTTGAAACCGCCAAAGTCAGGCGAAACCGTTATATTTGAACGATGTTAAGCCTAACTAAGTGACGAGATTGAGGAGAAGAGATCATTTACGGAAAATGAATTTAGAAGAGGATTTTTCCTTCACGCGAACGCCCGTAGACATACAACAAAAGCAGAGCAGTGAGTGATTTTCTGCTTAGGTTGGGAACTTCCGCCGATGGCGGCTTATTCTCTAAACCTGGCTCCTTTTGCTTACCATCTGATCAGATTGATGCAGTCATATTTAGCAGATCAGCGGTTTGCCAAAGATGAAGACGCGCGAAAATGCGACGCTGACTATTTCGCCTTTAAACCACAAAGTTTCTACCGCGAGGGTATACGTAAACTATTCGATGAGAGGCAAAAGGCTATAGCAACTTGTAACATTTCAATTCTTAAGCGTAACGCAGAGAATTTATTTCTCTACCTAACACTTCTTCAACACTATTTCGGTTTTTGTTTTTTTAAAAACTTTTCGTTTTTAAGAAGCAGTCAATCAGTTTGTTTTTAGTCTCAGTCGTTTGTAGTACAAAACAAAATACTTTCTGGTGCGTATTTATGCGCGAGGAAAACTTTTTATAGGTTAAATGCATAATTATTGATTGAAACTTTTTCGCGGTTAAGCAAGTGCGAGTAAGCATGCAAAGCTATAAATATGTTGCACGCAATATTCATATTTGTGTTGCTTCTCTGGCTGTGCAACTGGACAGCAATATAAACTTGTCCTTCGATATGTAATACTTCGAGACGTATGCTCTCCCCTTTCAAGCATTTTCATTTGGCTTTTTCCTTTTGAAATGAAAACCATAGGTTATCCAATTTTTTTATTGCTTGGTTGAGAATACGACTTTACTTAGGAGAAAATCACCCACACACATTCGCACAGGTATTTTACAACCCTTGTCTCTCCATAGTATTCTGAAGCTATTACTGTTCTGCTTATATGTGATATATAGATCCGAAACCGGCATTTGCCTATAAATACCCTCAGCTGTCAATCTCCTTCCTGTCACCCTTACTGCTAAAAATCATGCAGCTCACAACGATACCAGTTTCATAAAACAGGTTGTGTTGGCGTTAGAAATGTCGAGTTTTGTAATATTTTTTCATATCGACCTATGTAAAGTAAGTCCTTTTTGTCATTACTGGGGATGAAAAATCGATTTATTTTGAGAATCCCAGCGGGAAAAGAAGGGTCTGCTAAAGCCTGGTGAAATGATTAACATCATCCGCTGTTATTAACAATTAATCGATTTGCGCTGTTCACTGTTCACAAACGGCCGGAGTGTCAAAAAAAGTAACACAAGGTCACTTTTTGACATGTCCTCCGTACGTCCACCTCTATTGCAAAACCGGTTTGCGACACGTTGAAAGGACTCGACTGGGAAGTGCTAGTCAATGAAGCTTGCTCAAGTCCTCCTCAAGTCATTCCGATTACCACTTCTTTCTATCGATGGTTCACCGACTTATTAAGCAACGCTTTGACTCATTGAAGGTGAGAAAAAAACGACTCGATACATGTCTTTCGACAAAAATGGAGGACTTTTAAAGCCTTGACATTCAGGAATTGCCAAAGAAGTGGGAAAATGCGCCATGCCCCGGGTAAATCTCCTATCATTTTCCTATAATAAATATGTATTTTTCATACAAATATGTGTCTTTGATATTTACGAACACGCACTTTCCATTACTCGGCGTATTTATGATTGCTTTAACACCAATTGTGAGCAGCGGATAAGCATTGCAGATGTGCTGCCAGATGCATGTGTGGATAGGATATTTAAACTTTAATGCTATTAACTCGCTCGCTACCACAATTTGGACAAGTTATTAAGGTATGTTTGAACGTGTTGTGCGCATTGGAAAAAATATCTATAAGAAAGCTTGGGTCGGTCAAGTAGCGAGTTTATGAAGTCGATGATGTGTACGATTTTCTTAGTATTGAACAAAAGACAGTTCAGGTTGTGATCGATGTTTTGCATGGGTAACATTGGTAGCGAACGTGTCTCTCATCACATTGACTTGTAGACTGACTTTTTTCCATTAATTATTTGTTTATTATTTTGTAATTCTTTTATCAAATCTGTTTGTTCGTTTTTCTGTTTATCGATCCGCCTGAGTGGCCGAGTAGGCACGAGTCTCGACTAGCAATTCAATGGTGGTGGATTCAAATCTCAAGTGCGGTAGAGTTTTTAATAATAATAATAATAATAATAATAATATTAATAAAAAAAAAAAAAAAAAAGCCGAAAGCCTTAGATGCTAGTGCTTTAAGACTTTAGTCTTAGAATTTACTCTCTGGCTAAATTTATATAATAATAATATTTATTTATTTTTAATATAATAATAATAATAATATCTGTTTATCGAAATAGTTTGACTTGAATACTTTTCCTGGTTCAAGTTTCTTTGATAACTACAGACAACAAACTGAGATTTAATTCATTTTTCCTAAATAATGATTCCCAGATTGTAGAGTTTTGAGTTTAGTCATCCAAATTAGATAACTTAAAGATTTTCTTTTCATCTCGAAAATCAGCTAAATTGGACCAAAGATTCCCTCACGATTACTCAAAATATATATACAAACAAGGCTAGCTACGACGATATATATATGGTTTCTACTTAGCAAAAATACCTACAAAATGCCTCCAAATCCTACAAAAATAGTATTAAGAGTAGGTATAAAATGCTTGACACGATATACGATCGAGGTAGGGGATGAGAAAATATTCGCTCTAACTTACTATTAAATATCGTAAACACTTTACTGTTAAGTATTAAAAACTTGGGACTCAACCGTTTACATCTTGATTTTCGTGCTTAATTAAAGTGAAAAAAAAAATTGCTCACTAAATTATGTAGCCCGAGTAGCAGCTTGCAACTTTTTCCTTTGCAATATAAACGAAAATTTTAGTGTCTTGTCAACCAATCAAATGTTCATAACAGCGCGTGCAACTTACTTTATGCTATAAAAACACGATATTTATTAGCAAACAATAAAATTATAAGTAATAAGAGACAGCTATAAAACCGAGTCTCCAAAGTAGCAAATGGAATGGAATGCGAATAATCTCTAGGGAAGAAATAGTCAGTAGAGAATAAACGAAGTTTTATTAACAATAGGTTTGTCAAAAAATTAAGACCGACTTTTGCGAGTGTTTAAAATTCGTCCTAGGAATTAATTTAATAGAATATTATGTAAACAATTTCTATTACACCAAGATGGAGCGCTACTTCTATTACACCAAGATGGAGCGCTACTTCTATTAGACCAAGATGGAGCCCTAATTCTATTAAACCAAAAATTTCATATTGCGTATACACACAAACAATTTTTATTACACCAAGATGGAGCGCTAATTCTAGTACACCAAGACGGAGCCCTAATTCTATTATGGTCCGTATGGTCCGTTGATATATGCGAAAATTTTTGAAGGCACAGTCTGACAAATTTAATTAGTTTGAATGAGCATTTTTTCTGTTTTTATCAGAGGAACTACATATATATTTTGCCATTCTACGTGTACTCTTATCGGTACACGTTTTAAATAGCACAATGATGGAAAAAAATTAATTTTTAATTTATTTAAGAATATAAAGTATTAAGTTTGATGTACGAGTGCATTCTAGCGTCCACTGAAAATGGTATACGTGGCAGCAAACGTAAATGACCTGAGAGTATTTACATAAAAGGTACTTTTTTTTCTTTTTAATATTGGGCTAACAATGATGTTTAGGAAGAATTAGGGATAGGGAAAAAGGAAGTATTACGTACGTAATAGTATGTACGGAAGTATAAGTACGTTCGATTTAAAAGTCGAAATAACTGTGTCAAAACGAAAGACCCCTACTGGTAGGTTGCTGCAAAGATAAGCAGTGAGGTTCAAAAACGACGAAGTGCGACATGCAGACCATTTCAGTAAATATTGAAGACTTTAGTAGATAAACTGAATGTAAAGAAATTTTGTTTTAAAGTGGAAGGCAATCGATAGCTCGACTTATATACCTCAAGAAAACCTTTCTTGCACAGTGATGTATTTTTTTTGCGATATTCAATACAGTTTTTCAAAAACGAGGCGAACATGGAAAATGTTGTCCATTCCACTAAATAAATTTATTTTCCAACGCGTTAATAGTTTTTTATATAGTCGAGATTTTTGAGACTCCCTTCAGGGCTTCTGAAATGTTTGTGGATTTTGCTCCAATAGTATGCACTGTAACATTTTGTCTGCAATAATCCTCTCTGTCTGTCTAATTATCGAACCACAGATTTTATTATTTTCAGGGCTGCCCTTAAGTACCATTTGAAGAGAACCGGACGTTGTAGAAACGAACGCACGTGTCATTGGATATGGGGGGGTTTCAAATTTTTGTCTCACGGACTCTTCGCAAAAGTTTCTTAGGATAATTCTTTTTAATTTGTAGTAGTAAACTCTACCGGATTGAGACTTGAGCCCGCGAGCGCAGACTTTGTAGTCGCGATCCTTTCCCACTCGGCTATACGAATAATGCGGGTAATGTTATACACGTACAGGTATGTTCGCCATACCTTACTAAAGCGATAGCCGTTCTCCTTACATTCAAGTCCCTAGAACAAGACTTCATTATTCTAAGCACACTTCACTTATGTGTTTTGGGTTCTCCTTAATTTTACCAAATTATTAAAAAATCTCATTAGCTGACTGCTAGCATTCGTTTACCGTATTTTTGTAATCTGTGTTAAGTAATTAAAGAGCACCGTATCTTTCTATTTGTCCGTACGCCTAAGTGAAATGCAATGTAAACATCTTGACTTGACAAGAAAATTATACCCCTTTCATGTAATATATCTTAAGCAAGTATTCAATTTAATTCTTGCGTAAATCATCTTTATATGAATAAACAATAAATATATGCATTTGCGAGTTTTATCATTTTGTTTTCTCTTTTCAATGCACATAAATAGATTAAAGCGTCTATTGTAAGTCCTCACCTGCATACAAATATGATTCAGAAAATGAAATGAAAGGTTACGTGACAAAATTTTTCAATTGAAATGAAATTATATCACTATCACTAGACTGTTATTGTGATTGCACACAAAACACCCATGCAGCCAAGCAGTGTTCACAATATTTTTTGAATGAACGCTCAACTTTTCCTAATCCATTAGTACATACGGTATACACTTTAAGTAATTAATAAAATTTCAGTAATCTGATCCCATCTGAAACTTTCTCGGCAATAGTCCAAAATGGCCTATGAAAGGCTTACAAGCTTTTCACTATAATTTTTACTGTATATATATATATATATATATATATATATGTAGGCAGATAATATAAATGTATTTACAATAACTTATGCGAACAGTTTCATGATTAATGCAATAGTTTCGTCAATTCGCTTGCAACGCCTAGATATATTCATTACATTCAACTAAACAAAATAGTACTCTGAAGAAAAAGTATTGAGAGATTTTTTTTCATTTTTCTTTTACTCAAATTAAATTTTTTTTTTTTTTTTATTATGACCAGTCACTCAGGGGATGTCTGCTACACGTGCAACAGGGTGGCGGTCAGAAAGAAGTCAGCAAAGAGAAAGGGATAGGGAGTGTCTAGTGTAGTGGGTGCGTGCCTCAATTAGTTAGTGTTCTGCCTTTACCGATTGAGTATTCATTGCAGCCACAACCAAGTAGGCTCTACCACGTTGACTTTTTGAGCCGCGAACACTGACTTGGTACTGACGACTCTATTATCTGTGACTTTTCGTTCTATCTAACCTTTCGTTATTTTTTGGAGCTTTTGAGTTTCTGAAAAAATAGTTAAATTAATCGAGTTTGTTAGTCTTCTCTTGAAGTCAGTTTGAACACGTTAAGACAGCTCTTCGAAAGGCAGTGGTAGTTGGACATGGTATGGTCCGGGCCAGTATATTGGAAAAAAGATATCGATTCAAAAACATTAAGTAAAACGATACGGAAATGTATTGCCAGCTGGTTGGCACCTCCGCTCCACTTTACAAAGAAAAGAGATTTTTTAGATTTCCTTAAAGTGATAAGCAAGCATGCCCTTTCAGTTATGATCTGAAATTTGACGCAAACATCTGTCACAGAGCAACTAAACTAGAAAAGAAATATTTCTGATATTCGATCGACTTAGTTTGATTAGTGGCCATACTTTTTGGACACAGTATTATATGCTTGTGAATAATTGTTTTTTAAATTTCTTTTGAAAATTTAAAATCTTTTTCAGGAAAATTTTGTTCGTAGAGAAAAATATGATAACAGAATAATACACGATTGTGTTTAATAAGTCGTTTTGTAGCTGTACTAAGTACAGCTAGAGGTTAAAAGCAGTTTAACAGACTTTTCGGAACAAAACATTTCATGGCTATTACGAGTGTGTTGCGTGACTAAATGTGCGGTTGACTTCGACACCTACGAAAAGGAAACATAAACACAACAAGAAAACTAAATTCACTTTGTGACGATTATTGTTCATTAATAGATTAAATCTTAACTTGTAACTATTAACAAAATATTTGTTTTTATTTTCTTCTTCTTTTTTTATGAATAAAATCAAGTAACAGTATATGCGGAAAATTTCCGCAATTCCGTTACATTTCAGAAGGAATCTCGAGATGAAAAGATCAGCATAACTAAATTGCGTCGAACTACGTTTCAGCTCACGCGTACTCTCTAGTGTTGCAAGCACAAGGATAAAACTAGTATAACATCATCCTTATGAAAGTGTACATAAGACTTATATGTAAAGAAACTTATCTATAAAAACAGCAAAGTGGGTGTTTAACTTATGTATTATTTGTTTTTCCTTTCAATGTAATTAACCGGACAAAAAAAGTGTAGAAACTGGTTCTGTAGGTAAAGTTTACTTGTTAAGAAGAAAATATACAGGAAAATGTGCGTTAAACACTTTTTAAACGGTCTTGGAAACCTCGTTTAGCAATTAATCGTTGCACACGTAATGCTAATAAAAGAAAAATTTTACAAAGAAAAAATAGCTTAAATAGCTTTTACAAGTAGAGTTCGATATGTATTGCGATATGACGATATAGCTGATTTATAGATATAAGTGACATCCATAGTAAAATTTCATATTTTTCAATGTATACAACCAACGACTGCTAACAGTTCACAGTTTTGCTGAATTGAAACTTTCTTGTCGATCAAAAATAACGAAAAGGGGATAAAGCAACGGGCACTTGATTTTGGCAGTTTTCAGTTTCCACGAGGATTGGGATCGACAAGTTCAAACCGTGGATCAACTTGGATTCTTGATTGTCGAGATTAATATGCACCTACAGTACATTGGTTGGAAAGAGGAAACCACAGTGACAGCCTGAAAAAGAGTCTCTTTTGATTATCTTCTTAAGGTGGAGGAATAGTTAACAGAATAAGAGTATTCGAGGTGGTCATTAAATGGATACTTCAGTATTTTCAAAAAAATAAATTACTTTTGAAAAGCATTAAAAAATGGCAACACCGGAGCGCCTCTCCAGAAGCATTGTTTCTTAAGAAGCTCCGCCGTACGCAGTGTAATTTGTGCAAATTTAAAATCTAAGAAAACAATCAAGAAAAGAAGCGGTATTCGGCTATAGGAGAATCTTTTATATCCATAATTTTTATGGTAAAGTAGGACAAGCAAATGTTTTTTATTGCAGTCTATGAGTAATAAACAAAGTGTCTAATTTTTAGCTTTTGAAAACAGAGGTGTTCTCAGTTTATATTGCACTGTTGTCCTGCTGTTTGTTGATCGATGCGACCCATTTTCAATACCGACATGCATGCACCAGCTTCCGCTGCCTTCGTTAATTTGAAGTCGGTCTCTTTGTTTTTGCTACAGGTATTACACAGTTTGGCAGACTGACACACAGCCATGGTCAACTCAATTTATGTGTGTGCATCCTTCTGGGTATTGCAAACGCTTCAACAAAATAAATATATCCTCATTGTCCTTTGGTGAGCACAAAATATTATTTGGCCGACATTTCTATAGAGAGAGAAACACGAGTCGGTTTTTAAAAATTTTGATCTTTAAGCGAATGACGGGTATTTGTACGAGTAAATTCAATTTCCAACCAGAAAATGGTCAACGGACAATGTAAGAATGTGAAGACAGCATCGAGTTTACCTGGCAAAGATACTAACTAACTCCCTTAACAGGGCCTGGTAACCGCAAGGCTTATATAACGAAAATTCAACCTTTCGACCATTTAGGGTTTTTTCACGCCCAAAATGATTCTTTAGATCGTTGTTGGCTACTTAAGGAACTATTTCTAACTAATACTAATAAAAAAATTTGGTTTTTTTTGAATTTATGGTAGTTTACCTTCTTAAAAAATTGAGCACGATCTTAATTTAGCGGCCGAAGTAATTGGAAAAGATAAACAAAAGTTGGTTGGTATGCCTGCCAGCACACATGATGGCTACGCATGAGCCGTTAAAGCAAGATCGTCATGTGAATGAAAGAAAGATTCTCTGCATTTTTACTGTGACTCGTCGTTCTATATTTAATAGAGGGTAACCGGTAAAAAGCGATGTGACCACTTGAGAACAGAAGGTCGTAGTTGCAATCATTTAAAAAGTCATTTGATCAGTCATGCTATCAATTTTATATTCGTATGTATGTATGTATGTATGAGAATATATATATAAACAAGTGGTCAACCACAGATTAATCACCAGAAGATGCTTTAACTTGTAAAACTTTACCCATTTTTTCATAAGAATAAAGAAGCAAGAGCTAACTAAGGAGATTAAGCAAGATTTGGCAAACCGAACAACAGTTGTTTATGTCGAAAGCACTTCGTTTCTCTTTTTTTCGGAACAAAAGGAAATATTGAAAAATTGACTTTAAAAGATTGCAGAACGATTAGATTTGATTTGCGCTTAGTAGATTAGGAGAAAAACACACACACATACACACATTCTGTACAGTAGCAAAATGAGGTCTTATCTATTGGTCCTAACATTCGATATTTCAGGCAATTGAAACCAAACGTCATCCATCATCTCTCTTAAAAACTCATAAAAAAGTGGAGAAATCAGTTTAAAGTATTAAGAAGCGGATTAAATAGAAAGTTGATTTGTTAAAAAGGAGAGCACAGGGTCAAAAGCTTGGGGAGAATATTTACGAAAAATGTTGAACGTTGTAAATGTTTGCTTTTTTATTAACTTTTCGTTAGAATGATTAACAACTATTGCACCCCGCAGAAATTATGATAGAAAGGTGTATTAAGTTTGTGCAAATGTATGTAGAGCCAAGAAAAACTTGACATAATCTCACCTTTTACTGTACCAATCAATGCAAGGTAACATTTTGAATTAACCTAAGCTTGTCTGTCCGTCTGTCCATCTTGCTTTTTTGTATTCAACCTATAGGTCGCAATTTTCAAAACCTGTTTTCGTTCAAGGAGGAACGATATTGAAAACGGTTCGGATCCGACCACTTTTTCGACTACATTCGTTATGACACCTTATTTTAAAAAGTCGTTAAATGAAGATTTGTATTAAACGTAGTCATCCAGAGCCATGATTTGATGATGGGCTATGTCCCATTGTAGTGTTTCTTTTTGGTTTTGATTTACCAAACATTAAGCTTAACGACAGATATTGTTTTACAACAGTGATGTTGGCTTTAAATTCTTTTTGCTTACAAGAAAACTCGACGTCGAACTTTGTGAAAAAAAAGAGAAGGAAAAGAACGCGTGTTAATAATAAACTCATATGTTTTGAAATAATAGAAATGTAACCGGAAATGAAGAAACATAACAAAAATAGCATAAGATGCAACATATGATATACAAAATACGAACACGAACTCCTACGTGCAGCAATACAAAAACCAGTCGTCATATAACAATGTCTCAATTGTTTATATTTTGTGTATATATATTTGTGTATATGTAATGTATATATATACATATGTATGTATTATATACCGCATATATACAAATATAATGTTTAACAAACAAGATCAAATATGTTGATTTGCTATTTGTTGCTGTTGTTCGGTTTTTTTTTTTTCATCGGTTATATAGATGTTAATGACTTTTGTGAGAATAATGCAGCACGGAAAGCCAATGACATGTTACACCTGCCTGATGATGACATGTTTTGCTTGACGCCGTCACTGATACACTATGAATGCATTTAGTTTAAATGCATAAACCTTAACAGAAGCATATTACCTTTCACAATATAACGGTTTTAAAATACGAGTACATAAATGTACATATACACGAACCGTTTACATTGAAAGTGAAGTAAGTCGATTTTTGAAATACTGACGATGATGATAATTGCAGATAAAACCTACTAAGATCCCTTTAACTGTAAAAAAATCACATTCTTAAAGATTTGGGATGCAAGCTTCAGATGTCAACGGTATTATGAATATGTTTACTTCGAAAGTGCAAGCCAATGTTATTTAGTCGAAAATCCTTCGATCTGCCCGCAATATGTTTGCAGAAAAAGAGAGATTGACCTGTGAATAGTCCGAGAACATTTTTTGCATTCTCCCTCAATTTACAAAACTCGCTACCTAAGCTCATAGTACCATTTGCATATTACAAAGGGAATATGTACATATCTTGCACAGCTTTCATAGTACTCCAGTTGATATGTATGTTTTGGATGCAACTGTAGCATTCACACCATTCTCGATATCGATTCATGCGAAGTCATCTGCAGAATCAGACATCAAATATTTGGCAAATACATCATAAAGCCACGCATAGGAAAGGGTTCCGAACCAAAGAAGGTGGCGCGATTCATAAGAATCGTAAAACTGGAAGCCTAGGAACATAGGCGAGTACAATGGATTTCCACAGGATTATATGAAGTAACATATTGCTGTTTGCAGCACTTGCACAATTTGACAAACCAAAAACACATTGTAACATATAGTGAGCGAGTGATAAATGCACTGTGCAAAATAGAAAGTTGCGCAGGCCAGTGCCAATGAAATAAATGCCACTGATCATAAATTCCGTAAGGGCATTCATTTTTGTCAAAAGATCGCGGTCTTGATGTGGTAGAAATGCGAATTCAGAAAATCGATTTCTTGTCTATCTCCCAGTGTTAGTATAATATTTTTACGACTTACACTACTTGTGGTACAAGGGTATACCAATCGATTCGAAATCACTTTCTGAGCTAATCCTCAGCATGTCGGTCTATCGCCCCATCTTGTATTCCAATGTTTTTTTGAAATCTTTTGATAAAATTTGGTACACTCGCATGTTTTGGCCCAAGGGCGAACGCTCGGATCGGACCACTTTTCGACTACGGCCCATATAACACCTTAAGTGAAAAGCTCGTTGATTGAATAACTACATTAAGGGTAATGGTGTAGGTTATTTAGTGTCCCACTATCGAACGAATGAAAATTTATACAAACTTGAAAAGTATTTTGCGTTTATTGTTAACAAAAGGCCGATACAACTGAAACGTTATCCCTTTAATTGTCGATTACAATAATTCAAAAATTTTGAAAGTGTGCCAAGTCCATTTAAGTATAAAAAGAACATTTATTTACTTCAGACAGCACTATAGATGCTATTGGTCAACAAACTTACTTTATGTAAAATCACATAATACAAGGAATAAGTTTTCTAACTTTTACAATGATTTTTAAATTTATTGAAATTCAAACCTTTAAATATCTCCCAGTAACAAAAAATAGATTTGCCCCACTTTCAAAATAAAAGGTCCATGTATTTCTTTTTTCAAAATGTTTCTTATAAGATGGCAATGATTTGCTTTTTATTTCAAACTTACATTGAAACAATGACTGTTTTGCAGGGAACCTCCACGTCTTGTAAGGTGATTGTATTTTATTGACTCGAATGCATCGTTGTTTCTTAATAGTCATCATGGTGCCTACCATCGATTGAATTATAGCTATAAAAATTTTGTTGTCCTCGGGGACATTAGACTTCTAGTACAATACCTGATAAGGAGAACAGTTTGAGTGGGCGCAATATATTATCAGAAATTTTACTCGAATATTTATCAGGGTAATGTAAAATCATAATGTGCAAATAATCTGAATAAGTGCACTGTCCGTGTCGAAGAAGGTACTTCACTCGTTGGCAGGATATATTAGCTTTGCTCCCAACGCTTACAAAAACTTGAGATTGGCTCTCCTTTAAAATATGTCTGTCCATCTATCTGATGTTTGTCTATATAACTGTGGGTTCGAGTCATAGTTTAGAAGTACTTTAGTTACGAGTAGAGAATAAACAAAGAGGAAGAGCCCTTCCATTTTGCAAACATGTACCAGAAAATTCTCGGATACTTTTATCGCTAATAACTAATTGTCTATAAACTTTTTAAGCTTCCTTGAATATTCTCGCAATAGCCAGATAAATAGGGTAAGAGCGGCTAGGCGGCTTAGACAATACAAGAGTCAACAGGCATGTCTTAATATAGGCTGGATTTGAAAGAGAGCCATTGTAGTTAACAACACACTAAACCACAACGTAATGAGTTAAGATATTATTAAGCAAATCAAAGAGTTCCCTTATAGGATCTGTCTCACGTTGACATTAGATAATCGATGCGATGTAGTGCGATTTCTTCGAATGCCTGGATATGTCGATAATAATAATTGCACAATACATTGCTTGCCTATGTCCATAATAGTAATAACACAATACATTCCTTACAATCTAAGTGAGCTGTGCTTGTGCCATGAGTTCCCAGCAAACATTCAGAATCTTATTGAATCTATTAGACAATCGGGGACGAAAGCAGACTTGGTAAAATGCGAAAAAGGAAAGAGGATATGGTTTGAATTCACTTACCCGATTGCGAACCTCCGGCTATTTGACGCATTTCTTTGGTGAATTCTTTATTGCCAAATTGACAGGATAAGTCGTGAACGGTACGCGGCTCGCCTTTATCCAATAGACGTTCCAAAAAGAAAAGCAAAGTCATATTGCGCGCCATTTCGTATTCCAAAGATTCCATTTTAAATGCGTTTAAGATTATATTCTAACTTTTCTCTTATATAACAAAAATTAATATCACAAATACGCTTTTATAAATATTCAGTTAATATAATTTCTCTTATAATGGAAGGGAAGCTCTGATCGTTTTGATTATGTTTATATATATGTATATATATATATATATATGTATTCTAAAATTTATTAGCAACGTTTATTAAGGCAGTTTAGAGAAGCGATGTTTTTGTTCAATTATCTGTGAAATAAAGAGAAAACAGATAATAGGGTAAATAAAACGTAACAAAAAAGAAAAAAACTAAAATTATAAAAAAAAACTTATGCAATATTAGAATAAAAACAAAAAGTTTCCATTTTGATTTGTTGAAATATTTGAAATGTCCCCGTTCTTATGTACGATCGCTATCAAAGTCGCTTGGTTAACATCGCAAGTTATTTATTTATTTATTTTTTTTGCTCATCTTTTTCGATCTGTGTATAGGCTTTGTGCAGATAAAAATTTAACAATTCACCATAACACGCTACTGCTTGTCGCTAATTTTTCAAACCGCTAAACCGTTAAACCGTTAAACCGTTAAACTTTTAATAATACTTGTCGTGCGTTTGAAAAACTCTCTTCATAAGGAAACGGAAGTTCAATGGTAACTGAAATTTGTCCTGTTTGTAAGAAAACACAATTTCAGAAAAACAGAAATATTTATTTCATGTAAAAACAAATAAAAAAAAAAACTGAGTTTGCGCCCAAAGTAGGGCTAAGAGAACGAAAGAAATCAGCTGTTGCCGCATATCTTCTATAATATTTTCCACCGCTTCGCTCACTATCGCATATATCGGAATGTGAAAGTAGATTAAAAATTATAAAGAGAAAGATAAAAGCAATACACACGCACACTCTTACGTCCATAAATATGTAAATACATATATAAAATATGCATGCATCGAGATATGTGTATCTGCTTGCATGGAAACATGTAGTCCAAAATATTGTAGTAAGGTTTGTGATTCAATGTAGTGGTTTAGTTGAATGTTGTTGCATTTGCAACAAGAACAGAGGAATTTTGAGAACGCGCGGGAAATGAGTCGTTACACACTGCAAGAGACTACATAAATCTCATTATCTCATTTGTAACGTTCAGAAATAGACTTCTGAGTCCCTCCAACATTCTTTAGGTCCTAAGCTATTGGCCGGGCATTCTTCCTTTGGTATCAGTACACGTTGTCGCGGAGAAAAAGAAAAGTTCGCCAGAACGAGACAAGTTTTTCAGGCTATCCTCTCCACAATGGTCGCCCAATTCCGACGAAGAACTCATTGCCACTAAATTCAAGTTCTAAGAAATACTTTCGGGGAAAACTGTAAAAGCTTTTTCACTTCCACGCCTTGTTGCCTTAGAGTCATCACGATTCGAAATATTTATTGTCGACCTAGACCGCTTACGCACGGAAAATAGTTGCATCCAAATCCAAATTTGGATAGAAATTTGCGACAATCTGGAAACGCACATATAGTTTATCATAATTGAAGCCTAGACACTGAGAAACCGTGTCATCCAAAGAAAACGGTCGTAAACTTACAGCTTCGCGTCGGCAACGTCCGGCAAAAAAAAAATCGCGTACATCTTGTGTATATAAAAAGGCTGCTACCGTGAAAATTCTTCCTTCCTGAGTTCCCTTTTATTAACTTTTTATCGTCTACAAGCACACAAGCATTCATTTTATCAAAATTTTGATTAGATGCTAAATATTCGAAATATTCCCACAAAATTTTATATAATCATCTATTTTTGTTTTGCTTTTTAATCAATTAATTTATTTATAACAATTTATGAGAGTGAGTTTTACGCTCAAAACTTTTGTTTTATCTCCTTCTCATCCTGCTTTCCAACTATCCTCTCTCGCCCTTTATTGAAATTCACTGGTTAGCAAAAACTGCGAAAGCAAAGATAGAGAAACTTGAGGGTTATACTTTTTAATTCGATTCCATAGATCAAATTTCGCCCGCTTTATATAATATATAAAACACAGCCCTCTAAGTATAATAATAAACACTTAACATACAGGGGACATGAACGTACGGAATGTGATTGTGTGCGTATTTACTACTAGCTTTTGCAAACTTCTACAAACTCCCTTGACCCGTTGACGAAGACTCCCATTCGGCATTCAAGCTGTAACGTTCTCCAAAAGCGACTTATTGGCTCTCTTTACCATCCTAAGCATGATTTTCTGTCGATACTTCCGTCACTCAGTTGAGACGTTTTTGTGGCACTGCCTTCTAGTGCTTTACTAAATAGCCTCTGCTTTAATACAGGCCTTCAGTACATATCTTGTGGAACTGTATGCCAAGATGTATCATATTCGCCAATAAGAAATTTATTGATATTATTTCAACCCAATTAGATTTCGGAATAATGTCTATTTGCTTATGTACATATTGATATGTGTGATAGTGCTAAGCAGATGGTCAATGTTTATACTTTCCGTGAGTAATTGCGTGCAACATACTTGTGCATAATATTTCAAGAAATAGGTCAAAGAATGTGCGAATATCTCTTGCATTGTCTGCTAGCAAAGACAAAAACCAAAACAAGCGATGATTTAATCTATTTGACATCTATCATGCTAAAGCTAAGGGCAATTAAGAAGAAATTACGAAAAGGCTTTTCATTTCAAATTGTAAAACTTGGACGAAAACGTCTGGTCCTTTAAGTTACTGAGTTAGTGAGTTAATGTAACATGCTATTGAATGGTGGCTTTCACTCTACTATTATAGGTAGGTAATGAAATGAATAATAAAACAAATAAAACGAAAATTAATAGAATTTTTAGCCAAGATAGAGACTAGATAAAACGAAAAGCTGAATGAGAGAGAGAGAGTGAGAGAGAGAGAGAGAGAGAGAGAGGGAGAGAGAGAAAGGCACAGAGAAGTCAAAAGCAACGACAGAAAATTAAAGCAAATTAAATTAAAAGGTAAGTAAGAGACAAAAGTCTAAAGAGCTGACAAGCGAATTAAGAACTTAATTTTACTGTAATGATTGTTGTTGTTGTTGTCTGACCAAAAAAACACAAGGTAAAGTATGTGACACAAACAAAAGGAAAATTAATAATAATAATAACAGTAATAAAGAAACCAAATAAGAACAAACTGTCAACGAAATATAAGAAAAACAAGACCCCTTTGACAAAAATGCACATAAAAAAAGAAGCATATTTTTGCTTTCATACCTTGTATAATGTTAAAGAAATTTTTCACCTAATAGCACTTAGGTAAAGAGGATAAGACGTTTATATTCCTTAAAAACACACACACGATATAGATCCTCGCGTTGGGGATTTTGATCAATCAATGCAACGATCAATTGATTTTATTTTTCATATAACATTATTTTACTTTTTTTTAATTATTAGTATATTTTATCTTTTTTTTCTTTCTTGCATATTTTCATTTGTGTGGGGCTTAAATATTTAAAAAATTTCTACACTCTTTTTTTTTTTTTTTTACAAGCGATTAATTATTCATAAGGCCACTGAGAGCATAAGAAGCGACTATGTACGAATTTTAAATTGTTATTGTTGTTGTTATTTAGTTTGGAGCGCACTTTAATAGAAAGGTGTTAACACAGACACAGTCATATATTTGTACGTTGTAATAAACGATTTATCAAAAGAAAAAAAAAATTAGAAATTTGAGACGTGGTTAACTAAATTTTCTTATATTATACGTAATACGTGTATTCTTTTAGATAATTAAAAGAATTCCTTTTATTAATTGCAATAATATTTTCTATTAAATTTTTATTATTCTTCTATTTGCTTTTTACTAAGGTAATATAACGAGAAAAAGCCACAAAACGAATCAACTAACTAATGGTAACTACAACAACAAATCTTATAAAAATGATTGAGATGACAATGTGACGATTTTATTTATCGTTGGGGTTTACATATCGTCAATTATTTGAAACGTATAATTTCACAATCGATGAGGTTTTGAATCACTTTTATACTTTAAATACTTTTGAAATATTTTAGCATAGATACGAAAATTATGCATTTTGAGTAAAAAATTGTAAGTATTTAAAAAACAAAAGGCTCACCAATACAATTGTTTGACTCTATTGGACAAGGCCTTGGCCGTGGCCTTAATTACAAGTGTTATATAAATTCGCGAAATTGAAAAAGTTTGGATTTGGAAAAGTTTGGTGATTGTAATTTCTTCTTTTAAGCGTGGAACATTTACAAGACGTTCTTTTTTAAATTTCGCATAGTATTTTGTCTTAAGAATATTGTTTGGATATGAAAATCATATTGTTATAAAGTTAGCTTATATTTTGGGCGAGTTTTGCTTCACTGATGTGATAGCATTCAGCTTTGTTTGATGATTTTCGTTCTTTTTTTGCTTCATGTATCTACAACCGCTGTTAGGTATAATCTCTCATATTTGCGAAATTTCGGAAAGTCAAATTGTTCACGTTTTGCGTTAGTGTTAGTTGCCTAAAATTGCAAAAACAGCTGTAAGTTGTAAACATAATAAAAAAATATATAAAAAATAGAGATTGTTTTACTCACAAACAGCTGAATCCAGCGAGGAATTTTAACTGATAAAATTTTAAAAAGAGAAACTTTATTCGAATTCGATTTCCTGGGTGCGGTGACAGTGAGGTTTGGTTAAATATGATATCATGTATTAAATATTGTTGTATATGCCACTTGTACCAGCAATTTTACTATATAACTAAACGAGTGTCTCAACTCTTTTCATTTTGGTAATACGTTACAAATCCATTTTTGAAACTGTTTGTATTCCATTACCTTTTTTCGTTACATATTTTATTTACCTATTTTAAACAAAGTTTTGCATAAGTACAATGTCTATTTGAAAAAAAGGCAAAGTATTTCATTCTTGCAAATTATAAGCGCAATTCTTCTCGAGTGTTTCTGTGGTACTCGGATTTGCAAATTTTTCATTTTATTCCAGCAGTGTCTTAAAATCTGCAGCATGCGTATATAATGCTTACTGCAACTTTTGAATGTAACGTAAGCTCTCTGGAAAATTTGAACCATACAAAATAAATCCTCGATAATTTAAACAAAAATTGAGTCGCTCAAAACGAAATCTCGATAATATAATAGAAAAACTCGAATAGTTAAAACCAAGCCTTTCAGAAGAATTCACACCCTCAAAGTTTACAAATATTAATGAAACAACTAATAAGAAATAAAATCAAAAAATCGGAGCAAAGAATCCAGAATAGCCATAGTAGCCTTATTGTTAATAGGCTTAATTCATACATTTAAATATCAAAAAAAAAAAGTTGCGACAATGCGAACAAGCAAAACTATTATTAAAAATGCAAACGATATTATAATGTTAACAATACAAGAGAAGTGCTTTGTAACTTAACATAATCGGCTTTAATTTATTTTTCCAAACGATTTTTACTTTAGTTAACAGGTGCTTTTGGCAGTTCAATACAAGTTCAACGGAAATATCTCTATTGACAATGGTGCTTTTATAGCATTTGCCGGTGCGTTTTTTAGACATACAAATAAAAAAAAATTTCTTTACGACCTACTTCCTTTATTTAAAAAAGTTTGTTATTTCTAAATTATTTCAGTTTAGTCCACTTTTCACTTACGGCCCATAGCCATTTGGCTAACGCATCGTCTTTAGCAGCTGGCGCTACATCTTTAAGAGCACAGTCACTAAAGTATTGTCCCGAAACATTGTGTAAGTCTTCATCTAAAGCAGCGTACAAAGTTGTCTGGGCACCAAATTTTGGAGTCTTTAAAAACGGCCAGACTAACGGCCGAAATACCAAAGAAGCGAAGAATGAGTTAAAAAAGCTCATATGACGAAACAGTTCAGTATCAACAACACCAGGATGTAAAGCGTTCACAGTGACACCAGTCCCTAAAGTTGCATTGAAATCATTTAAGTCTGAAATAATTTTAAAAAATTCACACCTTGTAATCGCTTTGCCAATTCTCGCGTAAATAACACATTAGCTAGTTTGCTTTGATTGTAAGCTTTGCCTTCATCGTAAGAGTTCTCACTATTTAAATCCGCTACGTTAATTTCCCCTCGAGTGTGAGCTAGACTGGAAACTACTACGATACGGCTAGGAGCGGATTTCTATTAGAAAGTTTCGATTTTTAGAAGCATTATAAAAAACTATATGGCAAAACCTTCAGCGAATCCAATAGGAGATTTGTCAAAAGGAAATGACCAAGATGATTGACCCCCAGTTGCATTTCGAAGCCATCCTTTGTTAGGGACCTCGGACAACGCATAACGCCGGCATTATTAATTAAAATATCTAAATGTGACTGTTCCTTTTTGAATCTGAAATTGATTAAAGTAAACTTTACATCATATTTGCAGTAATGTGTGATTGTAATTACTCGTCTACAAATTTATGTATAGAATCCATAGAAGCTAAATCGCATTTACGACAATAAATATATTTATTGCGAGTTTCTAAAACAATCTCTTGGCGTGCCTAAAAACCGAGTCTATTTTAGTCTAATCTTGTTAATTTTTCTTAAATGCATACCTCTTCGCATTTTTTCATGTCTCGACATGCCATATAAACTTTTGCTCCCCTTTTAGCTAATTCTCGAACCGTTTCTTTGCCTATTCCTGTGTTTGAACCGGTAACGATGATGACTTTACCGTCAGCACGGTTTGGTTTATCAAATTTTCCGCCTTGCATTAGGTCTCTGTGATCATTAGAAAAAAAGAGATGAAATTTATTTTTTTATTAAACTTTTCATCCTTTACTTAACGAAACAAGCTATGCCCACTCCGGTGCCGGTAACACTTAACCAAAATATTGGACGGCTCTTCATAAAAGCAAATAAGCCCATCTTTCTCCAATTCCTATATAACACTCAACTTGAATCAATCAACTTTATGCTTTACGCAGAATTGTAGTTATATTTATGTGCAAAATAACAAGTAACGCAAGCAGCGAAATTTTTGCAGGTTACTCAACAGCTGTTATAATAAACATTTGAAAGTAGCAAACTTTGGTATATATAAAGTACGATTACTGTAAACAGATGGAATTGATTTGCTGATTTAACGGTATGAGTTGTAATAGATGTTTTTTTAATTTCATATGTTTTGAAAAGCGAATTATAATTAATGTCTTCAAAAAGTGTATAAAATTATAATCACAAAATCTTCTGGTCTGCCTCCTACTTGTGCCGTGGTAGATGCTTCAGGACAGGTTCTTCTCAATCATATATTTGTGTTTTAATCCGATGTTACATATTCTATTGATATACGCGAAGCAAAATTCGTCGTCTCATCTTAAAGGAATATAACTCCCTTTTGAATAAAAAACGAATCGCTAATAATTATTGAGCTTGAAATCAGTTGTCGTTAAAATCTTTAAAGGAAACACCCTGTGTAAAATTAAAAACAGCCCATTGTAACTTTTAAGCAGTTTGTCCAACTTTTAAGCACTTTTTCCAACTTTTAAGCAATTTTGACAACTTTTAGGGAAAATTAGGAAGAGCGAATATAAATAACAACGAAGAGCATAATCTGCACCGTCTTTCCGCAAAGAGATATAAAATATGTGAAGAGAATGTTTTTCTCAATAAAAAGAGTTACCAACTTTACGTATTTCTTTAGATATTGCCATCAACTCTATTAAGTCTCTATGCAGCTCTGCATCTCTGTAACAGCTGATTGCTGATTAGCCTCTAATAACTTTTCTTTGCGTAAAAAATCAAAACATTGCAAATTAGGTTTTTAACAACATAAATCCTTAGATAAATAAAAATTGTGTCAAGGAGAATAAACAATAAACCAATGGTATTGATTTGTGACTTTATAAAATGACACTAAAAAAAGCGCAAACATTTTGATTATTAAGCGAGATTTTCGACGTTGGTATATGGACTTTGCAACATTAAAGGCTAAAGTAAAGATGAATAAATATTATTGTTAATAAATTAATTAAATTAAATTGAGTTGACGATCAATATGAAATGCATTGAGGGGAAAGTAGTGATATTAGGATCAAGGGGTAAGTATTAAGAAAAAGCAAAGTGTATGAACGCACCAATTAATTACCTAAAACATATTTACAAATATTTACGAATCATTTTTCAAAATCAATAAATTAGTATTTCAGGTCCACAGCAACCTGTGGACAATAAACAAACGTTTCTAGAGGCAGCGCATTAACGAACAGTTAGTTGAATTTATTACACGAAAACAAACGGTAGAAAGTTTTTCTATTTGGTTTTTTGTTGACCCGTCATCCTACAAGTTTTCTTACACTTTATACACTTACTGAGGCTGTCAAATACTTTAGTTCTTCCATTGCTGGAGCCGGGCTGGTCTCAATTTATGAATTTGAAGTAGGGCTTTTAACAGAAAATGTATAGGATAGTCTCAGCTAAATTCTTGGCTCTGGGATATCCAAAAAAGGCATACGCAAATCAACAGATGCAATTACTTAAATTAGATTATGATCTTGCGCTAATCGTGATAGTCATTCTTAGAGAACAATTTATAAGTTTCTCACATAGTGCTGCATGCAAGTATGTCTGTGACAAGATGCAAAAGAATTTCAAATTTATGAGCAATTAATTTTTAGTCTATGAGTTTGAGCAATCGTACGAATATGTTACACATTGATCATACGTAGTTTTAGTCTTGATCTGTGCGAACTGTGCAGTTTACTTAATGGACTTTCGCTCTTACTTTTCTTTGTCAATATTTGCGATTTATCAACAAACAGAGAGAAAAATAAGGCAATCATAGCTAACGTGATTCATTCTATGCTATTCAGCAGTTATACGTCAGCATTTTGCGAACAAACAAACAACATTCAAAATAAGCTTTAAGTGATTGAAAGAAAAAACAATATTGACATGTAAGTTATGTGACTGATTTGTAAATCGGTAAATCACAGAGATAGTCGTTGTGAAATCTTAAGAGCACTATTAGGACCAACTAAGGGTTTTTGACCTACAGGTAGTAAATAAATCACTCATAGTTACATTGCATTTCACAAAAAAAATTAAATTAGCATAGCGAGTAATGTTCTTTGTTTTTCAGGTGTTGGAAAAACGCGCCTTGTTACAAAGTACATTAAAAGTACACTTCAGAGTGAATTTGGACCAACTGTAGCTCCTTCATTTTTTACTTGTAAAGTTATGTTAGACGATTATAAAGTTATATTACAAGTAAGTGTTTCTAAACTTGGTTTCCCGTTAACAAAACTCAACAAATGATTCGCTTATTCAAAATTTATTTGTAAATTTATTCCTTCATATCCTTCGATAGATGAAAATTTAATATAAGGCATATATCTGCGCATTAGAACAAGTGTGAATCCGAAGTTTGGTATAAATGTTTCTACGAGCCTAACTGTAAATGGTAGAAATGATCTCGCTCTCCCTGAAGGAAAAAGTAGATAGTTCTGAATAGGGGTTAGGTCCGATTTTAATTATCCCAAATAGGTTATAACAATCCTAAATTGACTCTAGCGGCATTAACGTTTACGTTAAGTAACTTTATCCGAAAGCGAATTTTACTAAAAATTTAGCTTAATTTGCAAGCAGTGCTTCGCGATTAAATTGTAGTCCTGCAATATATTTTGCAATAAAGAGATTTTCCATTCCATGGGAAAATTATCTATTTTAGATTCGTTTTCAATTGTCGTAGGCCTATGCAGTGCACATAGTGGATATACTAAGCATTTAAAATGGCATGTGATATCAGATTTAATTTTACGACCAGTTCGTCCAAAAGATTATTATATTACGAAGGACAAAAAATATGCCACGAAATTCCATACAAATAAAGATCAATAGAAAAAGTATTATATTCACAAATACAATTATAGCATATTTAATTTTAATATGTGAATGGACCACTTTAAATAGCAATAAGTGCAAAATAATTTAAAATGAAGAGCAGTAAAAACACAGTAGTGGTACCGGCCTACCATTAAATACTTTATATTATTCTCTTAGTACTTCTTCACATAATGACTTTTCAAAACAGTGACCTACATTGGAAGTGATCGAAAACGTGGACTGATTCGGACAATTTTCAATAGCGGTTCTCGTTGATCCAAAAGGTGATGAGGGTGTCATTAACAAAATTCCGACCTGTAGTTTGGCGCACTAAAAAAACTAGGTACAATAAAAAGTGAGTCTACCTTAAGCCTTTCTCAGTCCCCGTAAACTTAATGTATCCCCACGTACCTCAATCACCGTAGGCTATTAAAAGATACGGACTCTTAGAGTAAGTCTCAAGCCTATCAAATAAATTTTTTTTTGTTTGGCACTGGGGTCATCTTAACCAACATAGCTTGCTCCGAAGTTGCGAGACAACTCCAAATGAGAATATTGTAATAAACGGAAGTTAATTTTTCTTAAAGGGTCAGTCAAACACCCTTTACATGCAGACATGGTAGCAATCAGCAGATAGCAAGCAATTCAAAGCGGGCTCTTATAGGGTCCATTAACGGTATAGGGAGACTTACTAGGGTGACCATTGCATTATCCAAACTTATGTGAAAAATATTTTCCATTTGCTTTAATTAATTTGATTTTTTTTGAAGATTTTAGTTAATTTTTTACTTTTCTCGATTTCGAATAGAAAATTATATGAATATTTTTCTTAATATATGTCATTCGCAGATATGGGATACAGCCGGTCAAGAGCGTTTTAAGGCCGTTACACCGATGTATTATCGAAACGCTAACGCAGCCATTTTAGTTTTCGATCTATCGCAGCATCGTACTTTTAAGGAAATCAAGGGTTGGATACAAGAGTTGCATTCCAATGTCCAAGGGCCTATGATTCTCACCTTAGTGGGGAATAAATTAGATTTACTGTCAGAGAGGGCAGTTTCGCGCGAGGAAGCTTATTTATTTGCCACGTCAATAGGTGCCAGTTATTTTGAAATTTCAGCCGAAATGGACCAGGGTCTAGAGCAAGTGTTTAAAAGCACTGCTTTCGGTTTGATACGGTTAGTTAGCGAGGGTAAATGTCGAGCACTACGTCAATTCGACTCGTCTGATTCCATTACAAAATATACGACAAGCAATACTGCCTACAGTTATATGATGGCTGCGATAAGTAGTCGTCACTTACACGATAATGGAGGCGTAATACATTTGCCGTCGGTGCCGGCAGGCATACCGGTAGAGAGTGACGAGATTAAATCGAATGCTGAAGGTCGTCTTGAAACGCCGTCCTGGAGCATAGAGCACATAGCCTGGGGTGAAGAGGTGCCTGTGCATTGGTGTTATTAAAATTCCTCGTTCACTACTTCTACAACGAATTTCAATGAATTTCACCGATATTTATGACATATTCTCAATAAATGCTTTGCATGTGAAATTTTCTTTTTTTTTTTTTAAGTCTAAAAGCAAAACCCATTTGAGAACAAGTGACCCAACGAAATTTTTGATATAAAGCTATAAAAAAGACAAAAATTGTGAGTAATACCCATGAAACAATGATTGATATGTATAATGATAATAAGTGATATATATATATATATATATATATATATATTAATATTTTTGTTTTGTATTTATATTATTTTCTTTTTATTGAAAATATAAGCTGAACCAAAAAGTTATGTACAAAGTTTCGTAATCATTTTTATTAATCATTGCAGTTAATTTTAAGTTCGAACGTACGAATACATATTTAATTAAGAATTTTGGATATTCTATAAAGCCACTGATAAATCTCGTATAATTTTATTTAAAACATAAACATGATTTTTCTTTCTAAGAAGAAGGAAAAAAAAAGAGTATGAAAATGATATAATAGATAATAGATAGATATAGAATAGATTGACATAGAGAGTAATAAACTGTAATTATTTTATTTAGAAAAGGGCAATCTTTTTTTTTTTTTTGAATTAGCTCGCAGAACTTTGTTAAGTCTCCAAATTAGAGTGTTAAATAAAGAAGAAAGTTATATCGATCCAAAGATGGAGGAGAGGTTTCACCACAATTACATACCTCGTGTGAATGTTTTAATATAAATGTCATTCAATTTTTTTTCTGTGATTTTTTCGTCTGAATTCGCAATGAATCATGGAAGACATTTCAATTCAATTAAATTATTCTAAGCAAACATTAAAAAGAAAAACATTTTTTCTTAAAGAAATATTTTTTTTTTCTTTTTTTTTCTACTCCTGTTATAGATTTATTTCCTGGACATATTTTTTGTTTAAGTAATTTTCAATAAAATTAAGTGTTTATTAAAAAAAAAGAAGCAAATTACACAAACATATTTTATTTAAAATATTTAAACAGTTGTTAGCTTATCTTGCATCTGCAGTGCGTTATGTCTTTGCGGTTGCAGAAATCTTGGTTCGATAATGTTTCCACCTTACTTCTTTTATCTCTCATTTTTTCGTTCAACTGCTCTGTTGATTATGTTATATCCTCTTATTGCATCGATCAACTCTCGCTCAACATAAGATATCGGCTTTCGACGAGGAAGGCATCATGCATAATGCAGAACAAAGCAAGAATCACATATCGTACCTTTAGGTGGCTTGTGCAAATGACTCAAATTCTGAATCGATTTAAGCATCCCTCTGGTTATCCGTATGTCAGTTTGTATAATGTCTGTTGTCGACACTCCTCTGGTTGTAAAATGAATACATCAGCCTCAAACTTGGTGGAAACAACAAATTCTTCCAGTTTCTAAGTCTAAGGTCTTCCTGTCCGTCGGTCCATCTGTCTGTGTGCGCAACTGCAACGGCTCGCGGCGGTCATATTTTTTTCTTAGAATTCCAAAAAGCAATATATGGGTCGTTTATTTGCTGAACACTTTATAAATGCCTTATTGGAGAAAACTGAAGAATTCCAGAAAATCATACAAGATCTGTACGCAGCATTTGTCAATAAACACCATTTGCCGTCCAGCTCCAAGCAACAGACGGAATTTTCATTTTAATTAAAAGTTTCCGTTAAAAAAGAAAAAAAATTTCAATAAACAACGAAGTGGAACAATGGGCATAGTTTAGCTGAAATTATTGGATAAATATTTGTAATAAATTAAAACTTAGAAATAAAAAAAAAAAAAAAAATCTAAAGCCATTTGCAAAAAAAGTATTAAAAAGAAAAATACTTTTAGAATATATATATATACGATTAAAATCGTTTTTTTTTTTGACGTAATAAAATTTGGTGCTATGTGAGCAATTTCTAAATATTAAAAAAATAGTATATAGATTAGCAAGCAAAAAATTCTTTTTTTATTTTACAGTGCAAAACGAGTGAGGAATTAAGGAATTTCATGTGCTTTTCACCTCCAAACGGTTATGCTCACGTTCATTATTATTATTCTGATGCCACGCTGCATAATAAATTGGATAATATCTGCGTACCGTTCCTGTGCTTAAGTGCGGCTGATGATCTCTTTCAGCCATGAGATGCCATACAAAAAAAAAAACGGCCGAACGAAGTGTACACGTAGCCATAGTAGTAGCTTAGTATTTGCGGTATACATTCTCTCCCTTCAGCGAAAATAAAGATATCACCTATAAGCTTGCAAAAGAGTTTGGAAGTGACTTAAACGTTTCCAAGGACACCCCTACAATGCCCACACGTCTATGCGACAAAAACTTTCATTAATAGAAAACCAGTTGCGCCCGCTCCATATTATGGAGCATGAAAATTTACTTCTACACTACTATTTTACTACGGATCTATACCGGCGTCTAAATAAAGATTTAGAAAAAAGAAAAGTATTGTCTATCGTAAATTGTCCATCTAGGCATTGTCCATGTACTATTTATTTGAAGAAAATAGTATGCACTTTACGTTGCATGTATGATATCAAAAAAGATCTCCACCACATATTGGTGGTTATCAGGTCTACTCCTCTGTAAACCCTCACTTAATTCCTCCGTTATATTCGACACATGTTGACATAATCAAGATCTAAACTTGTGCGAGAATTTGCTGTGGCCCTATAATTACAACACACTAATGAATCCAATACAAAGCGCGGGTAATACTTGGATGGAGGACAGCTTGGGAACACCGCATGTTGTTGGCGTTTAAATAACATTTTATCCGCGTAAGTGGCCAAGTAGGCAAAGGATCTCGACTAACAATTCGAGGGAAGGATCGAACCTCAGGTGAGAAAATAAGTCATATGTTATATTTTAACGAGTCCATATATATATATACTTATTATACCTATTTGTTCCACGATTTTTTATTTTTATTAAGTTTTGTTTTTCATAGAGAGATTTTTTATCATACGGAATAAACTTCCTTTTGTAAACGTAATTTCATTTAAATCAATTTAATTTATATTAAAAGAGCTATTTGTATTTTTGGCAATAACGATTCTGAAGATTAACAGTAATAATAATGGTGGTGGTATTAAATAAAAATCATGATAAATAAACAAAGTGAACATAAGTCTATAAATGTGAACAACAAAATAGACAGGCCACAAATTACACACGGTCTTACTGTTCAAATGCATATGCACGTCACATATGCAGGGTGGAAGTAAACAAAAATTAAAATACAACAAATAGCTACACACGATACTAGCTTCATAACACCAAACACATAAAAAACTTTACACAAATATTGTTTTTTCAACAGGGTTGCACTGGAAAATGCAATGAAATAAAATGGAAAATTACACTCTAAACAAGGGTGGTTGTGTTTGCTAATATGAAACAAAGTTGAATTGGTACAGCTTTCCATATATGTATTAGCATGCAATGAAATGATGAGATTCCATTTCATTTCAATTCACACAACATATTTTTCTATCTCACGTAGGTATGTTTATCAACACTACGCTTTAGTGTCACTCATCAGCTGACAGTTAGCTTTTAGCATCAAAATGTCAGCAAGCAAAGGTTGGAAAATTTAAAATTTTCTAACATATTTAACGTGTACTTAAATATCCACATGAATTTTACATTGCCAGGTTCACTGATTAAGGAAGAGTTGCAAGATGAAGGTGGCTTATTATCCCTAGAAAAATTAGATAGAGCTTCACCCGATTTGTGGCCAGAAAAAAGTAAGTAAATCTTTTTGCAAATTCAAAGTCGGTTAAAAGTCTCAAAATGATGTAAATTACGCCCGTTGGTGGTTTATAGCCATCTTTACTGCTTTAATAAAAAGGAAAAAAAAATCCTGATCCACCACAACCATGTTTAGTTGTTAAATTTTCGGATTTAGATTTATATGAGTTAAAGCAAGAAGCAGAGATTATTCCAAATTATTAAAATACCTGTTAAATTCAGTTCCAGGCATCACTGATTTTATAGCTATGAGTAATACACCCATACGCACTCCAGCAGCCGAATGGTCTCGCGGTCTTTCCCAAGAAGATATGGCAGCCATAACACGTAAGCCTTTAATTTTGAGATTCGCTTTTTATTAAATCTTTAACGTTGATTTCATATAACTAGAATTAAGCAGCTTGCCTCCAACCGCTTTAATTATGGAAATTAAAAATATCTACGATGAAGCGTATCAATTGGGTATCAGTGAGGCAAAGGAAATGACCCGCGGCAAATATTTAGGTATATTCAATAACGCCAAGAAGAAGTAATTTATCCAGTGGAGGGCGTTTTGGCTTTCCAAGCCCACTTAATGTAACAGCAATCTTTCATATTATTGTAGCTTTTACACTTTATGATAATACACACTTTATACACTTTATAATAATTGCACTTTATAATAATAATAATAATAATAATAATAATAATAATAATAATAATAATAATAGTAATAGAAAACAAATAAAAATGTGACATTCCACTGCGTCCAAATATTTGTTATCTTTTATTAAAAGTGTATGATGAAATAAGAAAGAAGGAAAGGAAAGGTAAGTAGCTTCTATGAAGACCTGTCTCACCTTCCTTCGATTATGTGGCCCGGTAGTGAAGGAGGCTCGCTTAACTTCACTCTGTTCTATGGCTTTGTATTAATGATGCTAATAAATGGCCTAACAGCAGGGAGGTTCTGGCCAGTTTTAATTGTGCATGCGAGTCTAAAAAGTAATTTTTTCTTCTCGTATTGTATTTCGGACCAACCAAAGCAAAAACAATTAAAGTAAACTGACGCGATCGAGCAGTAGTGGTTTTTCGAGCTCTTTTCACGTCCTACACAACTTGAGAAAATTGCGATATATTAAGGTTGCGCGAACATACGCAACTCACGGAAGGGCTTGAGATAGCTACACCGATCGATTCGGAATTACTTTCTGAGTCGATTCTTACCTTGTCTGTTAATGTGCGCAACACAAGTGGTGTAGGGTATAGAAAAGAACGACGAGCACTAGCAACGAAGACCAACCTCTTCCTTTTTTAGAAAGGTAAACTAGATGGTTAGTTCAATCGTTTCAATAAATGTGATAATTTTCCTTATATAATGTTCTCGACGTATTTTGAAGACTTCCGTAGAATTAGATGCTTCGAAAACGAGAGCTTGAACATTGGAAAGAATTCTGTCCACAAATGCAGATTGGGGGCGTACATTTCTTAAGGATGCATTGTTGGATATTGATTGGATATGACAGTGGAACGAGTTTAGGATTAGAATGCGAACAGTGTGAGTGGTATCAAAGTGTATTTTTTATTTCTCTCTGTTGTTTCGTCCTAATATACATTCGAAGAACACACTTTTGACGTGGGGCGTCCACAATTACAGGTACAAAAGTGCACCCAATTTCTAAGGGATTAATATGATTCGGTATCCAAAATTTATTAACTTTGTCCCCGCACGTGGCAAGCGTAATTAATGGTCGTCTAGTTGGAATTTAAAGGCTTTTATGACTAAGAAAGTTTGTGCGGTCATAACCATTTCTATACCGAGGGATGGGGATATACTCTGTTTGTTATAATGTTTGTAACATCCAAAAGGCAGATTCAAAGACCACATAAAGTATATGTATTGTCGATCACCGTAAAATGTTCTCCATTTACTTTGCGGAAAAAATCGACGATGCCTACACAAAGCTACAAGTGATTAAATTTCCTTTTTTTTGCTTTTTGAGGGTGTACGCTTCTCAATTACATGGTAAACAAGACGGAATGTTTACAATTATTTTGCAAACTCCTCAAAGGAAGATATACTATCTGGCGTTAATTATAAAATAAATACCGAGATCGTCCCGATGGGGTGTATTAATTTTTTTAACGAAAGAGGCATTTCATCCCATTCGCTTTTTTATGACAACAAATAAAAGAATGGAGCAAGAGACTTAGATAAAGCTTTTAATGATGGTGGGTATGCGCTGACGCATCAACTTTTCGTTTTCTATTTAATTTCGCCAACTATCGAAAGTTTCTGTTGATGTTTACTACACCTAAATTATAACGGTGCGTTGAACAGGATAAGAAATTGTATACTTTGCTGGTTTTAATTTTGTTTGGCAAAGTCTTACCGCCAGCTTGCGTATTATAGAATTACCTGTCACTGTACACATAAATTTTGTTTTGCACTGGTAGTGGCAGATGGTCTCTTACAGGTTGCAGTTTTGAGTTTCTTTCTTTCTTCGTGCACGCCTTTATCAAAATTTGTACAGCTTTTAACTATTCTGTAATATGAGAATAATAAGCTATTTAAAGTTAAGTTGCGTAGGAGAAATTGTGGAAAATTTTGTATTCTTAAACATTTCCTGCTTTAAGTGCAAGAAAAACTACGTACATAACTTTTAACTAGTCGTAGCTGCCATTCATTCACTCATTATGAGTAATGATAAGAACAATAATTCACGTAAATGCTTATAACCGCACTCTTCAACTAAACAAATGAATAACAAATAAAAATATTGTGATGGGACAGAGCGCACCATTAAATAACTTACATCACTTCGCTTAATACAGCTTTTCACATGAAGCCGTCTTAAAATAAGCTATTGTATCGGAAGTGATCAAAAAAGTGGTCCATCCTTGGGCGAAAATATGGCGATGTATCGAATTTCATCATAATATGTTAAAGATTGTGACTTGTATGTGGAACGGAAGAAATAAAGACGAGCGGATGGACAGACGGACAGGCCGAGTCCATTGACATATTAAAAAGTGGGTCTATCTCATGTTGTCCTACGTGTTACATACATCCTCACAAACTTAATACACCTTTGTGTTACAAGGTCTTCGTAGACATAAGGCGTTATTTACGCTCATAAAAGACTCTTGCAAATCTTCGAAATTTGATGACATTTGTTATAAGAAATTTACTTTTTAACAGTCGCCGTGCGGATAAACATTTTTAGAATATTACAAACAACGATTAGTATTCTTCGAAAACGAAAATATTGAGAAGAAAAACATTTGATGCAAGAATCAGTAATTTCTTTCTTTACTCTAAAAAAGATAACTGTAAGTGTTTCCAGTTCATTTTTAATTGCAATCTTTCACTACTTTCCTAGATATGCACGGAATGAGAAATGTAATCAATAAAAGCCCTTCAGCCGCGTAACCCGCCAGGATATTAATTTACGAACTTCAATACTCCGACAATTATGCGTCGCATTAAACGCTTGGTGGAAATATGTCTCAATAGTCTTTTTTCTCTCTTCTTTAACAATAATAATAAAAATAAGTCCTCATGTACATTTGCATGAACATTACTTTCTGCGTTGCACGAATAGCAATGCGTTTTTACGTGCACATGTATTTGTAATATTTATATGCATGAGTAAAATGTTTTAATTGACATGTTATAAGTGCTTTATTAATTAATTGTTGCTTATACGCCTGTCGGACTTGCGAAAATTATAAAATTTTTCAATGAAAAAAAACAATCACTTATACGACGTGAGATCAGTGAAACTTGTTGAGAAACAAAAATAAATAAAAATTCTTTGCATTTAATTATAAGAAATATTTCTTCTGTTTCGCTGGAACAAGTAAACTTATTTCGTCGATGAACTTTTTTTTTTTTTAAATTTTAAAATCATCTTTGGCGGTTGATGTCGCTCGTTGGTTAATTTTGTCTTGAAGAGCTAAAAGGTTTGCATAAAGGAAATAATGAAGTATTCATATTGTGTCATGTGCGTCCATCGTCAGTTTTAAAATTTTGAAATGAATTAGAGGTTTGAATATTGTTACAAAAAGTTGGTCGCTCATAAATTTACTTTGAAAGTGGCTCGGTCCAAAGCATTTTGAAAAGGGTTCGTTTTTGGGCCAAAACATGCGAGTGTACCAAATTTCATCAAAATATCCTAAAAGTTGTGGTTTGTTGGTTGAACATAACAAACAGAGACGGACAGACGGAGAGACACGTTTAAATAAAGTTCTTCTGGGTGTTGCGCACTTGGCACTAGTGGTGTAAGGTATACCAAGCTGCAACATTATCACCAAAAAAAAAAATAATAAAAATAGCAAATGCCTTAAATTGTTTTAATAATAATTTTAAACATTTTTATTTAGTATATCCATCGCCTTAAGAGGGAATAAGTAAAATTTCCCCTTACGAGGGAATAACTAAATTTGCTTCATAAGAAGACAAGCAGTTGATTCATAATTAATAAACAATTAAGCGTACTTATGCCATTGCAGGCACTGACAGCCCGCTTCGCAGTTACAATTCTACGCCTCGTTAATTTTATCATGAAATTGAAAATTGCAAAGCATGCAGATGAACGTTGAAGAACGTTAAAAAACATGACATTCGACGCGTACTTATAAGCATGCAATCTGCCGAAGGCAACCAATACGAAGGTATTGATTTGATTAGCAGAAAAAAGAAAAAGCTGTGAATGAAGAAAAAAGAACGGAAGCGATAGCGAGAAGAACAGAAAACATGACTTAAATGGTTGGTTAAACAGAAATATTCGCACGCAAACACACGTAAGTAAAATAGCATAACTTTTTTTCGTTTATTTTTTTGTGTAAGAGTTCTATTTAAATTTTTCTTCATCATATCATTCATTGCATTTAGTCTCCGGATAAAGGATAGAAGGAAAATGAAAAAGATTCTTTTATATAAATTCTTTTCACAGATTGTAAAGCGAAGGGAGAAACACGGAAAATATACTTTATTTTTAATCTGTAGCTGCTTTCTAATGACAGAATGCATTAACCCTGTGATTGATTTAATGTTTTTTTGTCTCTTGAAAATTTTTGCAAAGGAAGTGTTTAAATTTGAAATATTGCTCTTTCATTTGGTACCGTATTCCGAATGCTTAGTGGCTTTTTGTATAGCAAGATTGCATTTGTGACAGATTTTTGTTTGAATGGATTCGAGTATTTGAGACGATTTTTAAAAATATTCAATTGCTTTTAAATGCATCTTAAATGCACGAATTTTCCTTATTGAATAAAACCCTTGAGGAATCTTGAAAAGTCGTTCGCTGTAATAAGGAATATTTTTACAGAGTTTACTCATTCATTTTAATTAGGCAGAGAACAAACAGAGAAGGCATAGACCGATACTATCTCTTTCGATTCGATTTAGTTCATGTTATCATTAAAACATTGCTTGACGTCTAAGCAACATTTGATAGTGCGGTCAAAGTATTTATATACATACGGGGTGCATAAGAACTTTCTTAAGTATATCAAATTCCGTGCACACATACGCTCTCTTAAAAAAAACAAACAATAAAACAAAAATTTTGTTAATTTATATGACTGAGTGGGCGTGGTCGATTTCTTTCATTTTTATAGAAAACATGTAGAAATATTTATTGTGTAGCAGTACAGTTGTAGTCTGTGAGTAGTGAAGAAAAAAATCAGCAGGTAGGCATGTGTCCAGTTTACGTTACACTGATCAATTTGGCTCTATTTGGCTCATTTTCAATAGCAATCTACGTTCGAGAACTTTCGCTTTTTTTTGTGGGATTGTTTACTACAGAGACTACATACGTTCTCAAAAAAAACGGATGGTTGTTAGAAACGTTTTGACAGAAAAAATTAACTATCAATATTGCAGAATAATGGGTGGGCCTGGTTACTTTTTTCCATTGTTCTACACTACTGCTATGCGATAACATCGTCCATAGAATATGCTTGGTGTACCTATCGCAGCTTATGAGTAATGAACAAAAATCTAAGCGTGTGGGTCGACAGTTTTAGCTCGTTCTCGACAACAAACACTGCGCAAGAACTGGTAATATTTCTGCCAAATTCTAAGCCATTACCTTAGTTACAACGATCACGAGAATGATTAGCACAGACGGACGGATGGACAGATGAACATGCCTAGAACGATTTGATACTAATTAGGAACACATATATTTTGCACGGTCTCATTAGTTTCGTTCCAGATGTTGCAAACAAACAACAAGATGAATACCTCCCCACCCTTCGGAGTTGAATACGAAAATTAGGATTACGTAAGCATAGTTCTACAAAAAGTTTTGCAACATAGAATTTTCATTCATTTTTCATAATGTAAGCTAAACTTATTCCAAGATATCCCGAACAGCAGTGTAATATAGAAATAACGAGCCATCATCCCTTTTCCAACTAACTATAAAGATGTTAAACATTTTTATGTTTAAATCATTTAAATTTAATCAAAAGGAAGAACAGAGATAGCAACTGTTTGAGAGACAGATTAAATTAAAATTAATGATATTTTGGGTGGTATTTCCTTGAATTGAATAGACTTTGCAGGAAGGTATTTCTCTATTCCATTATGTAAAGACATTTTTATGCGCATCAGCAAAGTATTAGTTGAATTAGTTTTCTTTGGTATCAGCAGAGGAGAAGAAAAGATGACTAGTTTTGTGTATAGTGCGTTGTAAGGGAGTTTGGTTAGAGTTTGTGTGCACAAATACATGTGAAGAAGGAAAAGAAATACTCCTGAGATGCTTACATTGATTGTGCCCTACAACCTTTCTGGTACAAGGGTGTATTAAGTTTGTACGGATGTAAGCAATAGCTAGAATGGCTTAAGATCGGCTTCTTTCTTTCGACCAAGCTTGTCTGTCCGCCTATCTGTCTGGGTGTATGTCCGTCTTGTTGCGTACAGGTTGTAAGTTCTGAGATAATTTAATGAAATTTGATACAATGACGTGTTTAGGACCAAGGACAAGCGCTATTGAAAATACTTCGAATCAGACCATTTTCCGATAGCGCCTTACTTTGAAGTGTCGTTCCATGAATAACTGTAGAGTAGTGCAGGGAATTTAATAGTGGGCCGCTATAGTCTCTTTACTTGTTTGTCGATTTTAATAAACTGAAACAAACCTTTTTCTCCCCCAACTTCCAAGTCACATTTCGTAATGAATAACTAATGACTTTAATACAATAACTACTTCGGATTGATAAACAGTTCAAGTTTGGGGAATAGAAAATGAAACTTTCTTTTGTAATTTCCAAGGATATGCTTATAATTTCGGGAAACTTTTAAGACAAAAAAGAAAACCAAAGCGTTAACGTAAAATATGATACAATTAGTTCTTTTAACCATAAAACAAACAGTAAATGTGTAACTGTGAATGTGTAAAACTAACAGAATAAATACCACTGTACTTTTAGTGTAACATATTTATTTACTAATTGGTGCACTTTAATAAATTCATTATAGTTTTTGTTATATTTAATTGACTTATCACATATCACACAATGCTGTTGCATTCCTTAATATTCAATATTGACATACATCTGCGTATATAATGTATAGAATTTAAATGAAGTAGAGATATAGGAAAATAAAATTGTCTTAAGTTTACCTTAAAGGAAGATTATCTAAATATTCGATTTCCTGTCACTGCTGTGTTTACTTAGAACTTGTTTAGAAACGAGACAAACCACTGCAATAGTACAGGGCCTATTACTAAATACCCTACATCACTCTAAAGTTATTTATATAAGGACTTCTTAAAATCAGCCGTTTTAGGAGAAGTGGCCGAAAAAATGGTCCGATCGAAAGTATTTTCAATAGCGTTCCGCCTTGGGCTAAAATACATGAGCGTATCAAATTCTATCAAAATATCTTGTAAATGCCGACCTGTCGATTGAGTATGAGAAAACAGGACGGATAGACGAACAGACAAGCTCCGATCCATTCGGAAAGTGATTCAAAAAACGATGCTGAACCGATCGGTTAATAAATGTTGGGTTTACCTTATGATTTTCTGGGTGTTGCACACACTCGCCCAAACTTAGTGTATCATTGTAACACAAATGTAGGATATTAAAATGACCTCAGACCTCTTGCAAGTTGTAAAGTCGAGGTTATAGATATCTTCGGTACATACATATCCACATCCGTGCATTAAGTAGACAAGCTATTTAAAGGTAAAACTTGTTCAGAGATGGATGGTCTATGATCTCAGCTTCTTTCATAAGAAAAAAGCCCGAGCAAAATACGAAAAATCGTTTTTACGTTATAGGCAAATATTATCGTATATGTATTGTATGACTGAGCGACCGCCCTTAAGTAGCAAGGAAACCTGATTTTTCTTTCTCTCTCTAAACGTTGTTAACCTTCTAACTTGCTTCTCTGCTGTTTCCAGTATTGTCTTAAGAGAGCTTGTGCCTGTACTGCTGCCTTTAAGACATTTCGTGTCTGAAAAGCCATCTATATGATGCAGTCTTTGCGGGCTAGAGATAAAATGAAAATTCTATTGATATTCCACTGCTGAAAATATTCGTTGTGTTTTTTTTTGAAGCTACGTTTTTTATTTACTACAAATTTCAACTATAGCTTTATAAAACTATCATTTATGGGACGAACGCAGTGATTTCTTTTTTTTTGATTAGTGTACTATAACTAGGTTTGGAGCTGAAGTTTCACAGATTTTTGCGAAAAATAAAAAACTTTTGTTTGAGAAGGACGTGCAATTCCCAGCAAGGCTTGAAATTGTGCAAGTTCTCTTCATACCTATACTTGCAATTGTATATATATAAATGAAGTGTTAAATATATATTTAACTATTTAGGCTATCCTTCTGTCAATACGCTATCCCTCAATGTATTTTAATGTTCAAGGTACAAGTCGTAATTTTCGCGACATTTTGATCGAGTTCTTTGTGTACTAATATATTTTAGCTCAAGGGTAAAGGTTATTAAAACTGGACGCAATCGGAGCATTCGCTCCACATACAACGACCTATTTTCAAGAAGTCGTTTTAAGAAAATATGTGCAATATTTGTTCTTATTACCCAGAAAATATTGAAAATAATTATACTTTCGCATATTAAGTGAATGGAGAACATTCCTATACGCTCTCCCCTATAAACGTTCTTAAGGAAAGAAGCCCCTATACAACCACAAGGTTACTTTTTTATTCTTTTAGGAAGGAAATCTGTTTAGGATAATAATTTTGCATATAAATTTACGTTATTATATTTGGACCAAAGCGATCGGTTTTTCGAAAACTCCTCCGTCCTTGTAAGGGTTCTGATGAAAAATAAAAATAAAGCTTTATATGGCAACAAAATAAGCCATCACAAGATAATTGCCTGAAGAATAACAAGCCCTTTTAAAAGAAATTTGGACTACTTATGTTATTTTTTTTTATAGGGCCAACACTCACACTCATAGGAAAATAGGCGACATATATTTTTTTTCATAGACCAATTTATTTCAGATTTTGCCTTTGTAACAATTTCTTTTGAAAAGCATTTGTATGGTGGAGTGATGATGTAGTGTATTGAAGGCTTGACTTTGCCCGTTTAGAATTATTTATGTTGTCTTTCCCAAGTTCTTCAATAGATATTAAATAATGCTTCAAACATTTTTTTTGGTTTATTTCTCTCCTCTTTCTTTGAAAAAACTTGTTTAATAAATCAGTAAATTCATAGATAAATAAAGTAAATAATAGTAATACAAGTAAATATATTCATACGATTTCTTGGTTATGAGTAAACATTTGCATTTACTAAGAAAGTGAAGATACACTTGAAATCGAATCATTTATAAGAGTGAAGATAAATCTTAAGGTAAGCCACAAGCTTGGGCGTTTTGTGGTTGTTGCAAGCAAAGGCAACCAAATAAATGCAGAAATCAAACAGAAATAATTGCTACAAATATACATAATAAACTCTGGCGCTGCTTTCCAGTGATGTATGGAGGATTCAGTTGCCAAATCGGTTAACTCCATTTTTGGTATTTTATTAAATTTGAAAATCAAAGCACTTCATTAGCTCCTAACTGCACATATCCAAAACGAATTTCTCTAATGAAAAGTATTAACACCAGTAAATGACAAAATTGTTTTGGCCATCGAATAATAAATAATTTTTGTCAGAACCCAATCTGATTAACTCCACACTATAATGTGCTTACATCATAATAAAAATCTATTTAATCCGCTGTACTATTTTTCCTCTTCTACGGGGACATCTGTAAGTTGTTCGTTTAATTTCTTTACTACCGTTAGACGAGAGCTGTTATAGCTCACACGAACTAAGTCCAAGAAAGATAAAATATAAATTAATTGCATTCGAACTGCCACAAGTTAAGATATTTATAAATTTCAATTTTAGTGTGAATTCGGTTTTTAAAAAAAGTAAACCGTTATAACATTGAGATGGAAGATGTTAATAAGAATTATTTGAGTAAGGAAAATAATCAATCGGATGGTTCCTCCATACAAATTATTGGCAGAAAGCTCGGCTCAAGAAAACCATTTTGTATTCGAATTCCTCATCTGATCAGAGCAACGAAAATAATCCGACTGGACGAAAAAGAAGCCAGAATCCTGGTAAGTGGGACCGAAATGTCCAAAAGCATAACAGACTATAAGGTTCAGGATACAGAAATAGAAGTGGAAGAGAATTTATTATTTGGGAGGCTATCCACCTGAGTGGCCGAGTAGGCAAGAGTCTCGACTAGCAATTCAATGGTCGTGGGTTCAAATCTCAAGTGCGGTAGAGTTTTTAATAATAATAATAATAATAATAATAATAATAAAAAATAAAACCGAAAGCCTTAGATGCTAGTGCTTTAAGACTTTAGTCTTAGAATTTATTCTCTGGCTAAATTTACAATAATAATAATAATAATAATAATTATTTGGGAAAATTACTTAGCTGCAATGAACTGGATTTGGGGTTTCTGTAACAATATGTTTATATGATTCCATAATAAAATAATAATTCAAAGATTTTAAAAAACAACATATAATATTTTATCGTTTTTCTCAACTTCTTGTTTTAGTTAACCGAGGAGTTAACCGATTTGGCAACTCAACCATCCAATTATCTTTCAGTTGCTAAATCGATTAACTCCCCCTATCACGAAAAAATATCAGTAATACTAGCAATTACTCCAAGTATATTCCATCTTATGCCTTCTATATGTCGTCAAATCAAATAGGCGTTTGCAATCCACTACGGTCTACACCGTATTTTTTAATTTTTAACTTGAAAAAAGTTAACCGATTTGGCAACTGAACCATCTATATATGACTGGGTCAAGTACCCTACGTACCCTGTAAAAAGCTTAAAGTTAGACCTAAATATAGAAAAACGAGTAAAAATCTTATAGTAACGGAACGCCGCCTATTAAGTAAATTAAATCACTGCGTCTTATATGCTTCTACATTCCTTTCTCAATTTCAATTTCAATTTCAAATCCATTCAATTCAATTCTATTCGTAATAAAATACTACCCCATTACACCTTGTTATTTATTACTAAGTGTGGAAATAAATTCGTTCCGCCGAAATTATTTGCTCCATAAAATGTAGATGGCGCGCTCAATTTTGCCGAAATTTCAGGTAAGGATCATGAAGAAATTGCTATTTGAACGAATTGATATTTGAAGTTGTTGCAAGCGGTCTGTTATAGTTTAAAGAAAGACGGACCTCGCTGATGGCACTGCTTTTTTCCATGTTTTCAACTGATTTAATCTGGAAAAAACATGTAGAGGAAGTTACGGAACTGATTAAGTTGACTTGGAATGAAAATGCAGTAAGCTGGGAAGTTAGAAAGTTTGCGAGGACTCAGGCAAAAAATTGTAGTCGTGAAAAGACTGAAATTCGCATAATATTCAGCTTAGGCTGGGAGTTTTTACTTTACGCCGAATGTTGTTCATGTCTGCCTCCTTCCGATTACCTTATTCAGATCGACGCAGCCGTATTTAGCGCTGTAGGCGGTTCGCAGAAGTTGAAGAAGTCCGAAAACTAACTAACTATGGACATTTTTTTACAACAAGTGAAATATCTATTGATAAAGAAACGGGGGAGTTAATCTTCAATTAATTTTATGACAACAAAACTTTTACTTACATCGAATTGCAAAAATAAAAAATTTCTTGTATATTAAATGAAAATTACATCGTAACATTAAAAAAATGTGTTGACATTTAAATGAGTAAGAAAATCATATTCGGCTATGGGCGAATCCTTCGTACCCATTACCTTTATATGGAAGAAAACTCGAAAAGGTGAAATTTTGATACTGTATAATGGGTTGGATGGGCATGGCCGTTTTCGTAGAAGTGCCGTAATACACGTGGAAATTGTGATCCCTGTCATTGGCTGTACTTTATAGATAATGAGCAAAAAACTCGACTGTTCCTTTTGAAAACAGAGGCGTTGTCAGTGCATGTTGTATGTGTTCTTTATCCGAACCGTCCATTTCCAAAGACAATTTGCCTGCAGGAACTTCGAAAGTTTTTTTCCGATTTAAATCTGGTGGCTTTATTATTATGACCGGGAATATGTTTAGCATCTATTTTACACAGATGGACAGACGGACATGGTGCGATAGATTAAGGATTCTACATTGATTAAAAACTCGTTTGAAACTGGCATCTAGGTATTGCAAACGTGTTAGCAAAATAAATACACCATCAACTTTCGATGGTAGGTATGAAAAGATATGTGGATTTCATGATAAGCCGCTTACTTATCATGTTTTACAGCGTTTCGAAAAGTTTTACAATTACATATTATAATTAATTTCACGTGCCGAACGATGAATTAAATTATTTTTATACTTGTAATCATGTACATATGTTGTCATGCTTTGCTTGATTAAATAAACACTAATTATCAAAAGGGTTTGTGTTTTTTCGCTGCCAAAAGGGAAAATAAAAAAGCTGTAATAGGTTTGAATCGAATTTTAGACATTCTTTCTTTAAAATCTTTCCGGTGTTTCATAAATGCCATTTGTCAACGAGTCATCTGGGCATCTGCTCTGGTCGACATTAGCTGTCAATATGGAACAAAAGAAAAACGAACAACAAAAAATAAGTTATCGAAATTTACAATCTATTGTCATATAGGAGCAAGAATTCTTATATAGGAAAACTGAACTTATCAACTTATGTAGTGTATATTTACGCCGGTATTTTTCAATTTCTAGAACAAAATATTCCAAACTTGATTGACTTACGAAGGGTTATTTTCCTCAAGAATGTGGGCGAGTTCAAAACATGGTCCCATCCCATACAAATTTTTCACGTCGATTTAGCATTTGTGTCGGGAATCAAAAGAAGAAGTAAAAATGGAAAATCTTTTTCACACAATAACTTTTTCAGAGTAGAGCTTTAAATGGGGGTTGTTCCGATCTGAAATATTTGTGATAGTCTGCCTTCTTAGGCCAAAACACACAAGAGTGTCCCAAGTTTTATTAAAATATTTCGCAAATTGCGATGCGTGCACGGACATTAGCTTGACTGACAGATAGACGGACAAACTTGAATCGATTTAGAAAATGCCTGGGAATCGTTTGATATAATAAAAAGTGGATCTGACGCGAGTCCTTTTGGGTGTTGCACGCATTTGCACAATACTCCCTTATCACTAGCGATGTTGGTTTTTTCCTGTTATCTTATATCTTATGAAGTAGACATTATAATATATTATTGAAAAAGTTATTATATTGACATATTGAGAAGCATGTCTTAATAAGATATAATATTCAAAGGATTATAAAATTTTATCGCCAACAGTAAGTTCTTGCTAAAGTGTGCGCATCTAAGGACTGTTCAAGGATAGCGCATTTAATGCATAAAACTTCATTTATAGTAACGAATAGTCAGTCTCCTTTTATCTCTGAACGTGATTGTTGATATTGTCATAGACTTCGCTTTCATAAAAATTCTTGCGTAAGCTTTTCGTCTTTCATCAACCATTATAAGCCGCTTTAGAGAAGGCTTAAGTTTGTTTCATTTCACTAGAGATTTGTCTTGAGCACAATGCTAATGTTAAATGCGAGCTACTATTAATATCTAAATATATGTATTTAAGTGTATATTGATGAAGAAAGTAGAGGTTTTTGGCCGCAAGACCGTCCTTGCAATTTTCGACTTGACAAACCTTAAATCTTTCTAAGCATCTGCACGGTGTTCGAGCAATGAGATGGTTGAATGAACGAAGGTGACTAACTGGTCAGTCACTTGATTATTGAATTTTGACCATTTAAGCGCGAGTGAAAGGCTTTGACAAATCAGAAATGTCTCATGAAAATGCAGCACAATTTTGGGCCAAGTTCGCTCAATTCCAAGACGGAATATCTTCCGTTTGTATGTAAGAATTGCAGCACTTTTGCTCCTTACTCCTGACCTTACTTCAGGTGATATCTACGATCCTGGCTTTAATGCTCCTGGATTTTATCATTCAGCGGTATTTTATATCGCGTTGGAATCTCCGAAGAAAGTAAAAGCTTAAAGAGAAGAAGGGTGTACGCTTCTGCAATTTGTAGAGACTATGCCCTATAGGTATCTAAATGATAAACAGAATTTTATGAGCTCTTATATCAAAAGACTGTTTTACAATATTTTGAATAGCTTCAGCAAAGCTCCTCGTGCCCGAACATTAGGCTTACGTTCTATCAAGAAGCTGATTGGGTAAAAATGACAGTTTCTTGCGTAAAACATAGTTTGAATGCTGCTTTACTTCGAGAGCGTACCACTCTTGTGCCTCCTTGCCGCAAAGTGAATCATACTTCACCAACAATGTATGCTTGCACAGTACCATTGCATGCAGTGTTTGCTAGATTGTATATCTCATCTTCAGCGTTGCCCAAGTCGTATGTAGGCTTTCTTCAGACGCTCTAGTCCAATAAATGACTGCCGTATGTGTGATGGCCGCTGTGATGTACCCAGGGGCTGCCGTAAATATAAAACTCCACTCGTGAAAGAATTAGTATTTGCTTATGTGAGCCACTTAGGTAAGTTAATCAAGTAAAGATCTTGCCATATTTTTATACCCATTACCACAAGATGAGGAGTATATTTGATAAGGATCAAATTGTGAATCGATTGAAGCATGTCCGCCCGTCTGTCTACTTATTGTAAACATGCTCGCTCGCGAACTATAGCAGGTAAATATACAAACATTTGAACATATATTCTGTGGGGGAAAATGCGAAAATGGGCCACTCCTGCTCAATTTTATAGGGTGTCATAATCTCATTTTTTTTCTTCAAAACTTCACACAAAACCCCATTTTCGACCAGTGTCATATTCGGAGCGCATCTATGCAGGTGCGACCGTTCACCTGTCCGTCTTCGCAATTTCGTACTATCTGTTGTGAACGTTTTTCCCTCTCGCCTACAGAATTGCAAAAGAAACTGAAAAGTACCCAAACTTTACAAAGAACACGCCCACAAAGCCCACAAGCCTATGTAACGAAAAATGTGAACACTCATAAAGTACATCACGTTCACTATATAAAATTTCGCTTTTATTCTGAAGTTAGAAAAACTCAGCCCAATCTTATAGAATATTTGGAAAATTTAGTTCTTTCCCATTTTTTTGGGATCGTAGTGATGGATATAAAAGATTCACTCAGGACCGAACATAATTTTCTTCTTTGCTACATATATAAGAAAAATTGATATGAACCATGAAAGTAATCATGAACCATGAATACCTAAAAGTTGCTCCAGTTTCTCGTAAAAAATATTGCAGGATACCATAATGTTCACGGACCGTGCAGAGGAGAAAATTTCTTAACGAAAGTATTTCTTGCATTATACACCATTGTGTGCTGGATATACCACTGTAAGCCTGTAGAGTGAAATGATTCAAGGCTACTTCTAAATGTACGGACATTATTGTTATGTGTTATCTCACCATTACGAACGACGGGCTTCATTTGTCAACTTATCTCTCAGAGAGATTCTTCTTTTGCAAATTTTTTGGTTTTCTTGACAAATGAAATAAATGCGGTTTTCCTTTTGCTTCGTCGAGTTTCTCTATTTTTTTTTTTTTTGTTTCTGTTGTCTCTCTTCATCTCATTTTGCTTATTGGTAATGAGTATTTCTGGCTATAGCTGATGATTTGTTGTATTTGGTTCGGTAAATTAAATTTTGTAAATTGACAAAACAGTTATCAGGTTTGGTTTGCTTTATTACGTCCGAAGAAAGGGGGGAAAGTTAGAGAATTCAACCCAAAATGATAATAAATACTTAATGCGACGAAAGGAATAAAAGAAATGAGAGTAATATTCACAGAAAATCTTTCTACAAATCTAAATGCCAGGAGTTTATACTTAATGGCTTGGTATGAATTATTTGAAAAGTAAGTTTGGCATATGAGAGTTTAAACTCTCAAAAAAAATTCCCCGTAAACGTGTACAATAAATTTGTATACGGCTTAGTATAATTTCCACGATGTTCCGGTAAAATTCAGTTAACACTTAAAGTGAATTCATGTTCCCAGCGTGTTATATCGATTAAAGTGAGAATTAAATTAACGTGAAATTGATATTTCCTGACCAATTATTCAGTTAAGATAGACATTTCCTATTGCAATGGATCATATTAAAAGGTCTACGCGGTTTCAAGCTTCTTAGCTTACCCTTTTGAAATGATTCCAAACTATCATGTGGTTGATGTTTAATGCCTTCGCTATTGCCGTGCTCCAGCAGTTGCAAAATTTCACCAACTTTTTCATTGATTGCATCTTCGATATCGAAATTTCCCCAGTCGCCCTTGAACATTCACTCACTGCAGCAATTAAAACGCCCTATGTCGGTGCGATAATGACATCTCAGGCATGCGTGGCAACGTCGACTACGAAAAGAATTGCAGATTACAAGAAGCAGATCATGTTGTTATGATCAGCACTTCCTCTCCTCGACACTGACAGACGTATCCGCGAACGACAAGAGGAAATTGAATTCTTAAGTTTCAATGAAGAAGCGAACGCGTCAATGGATAGCGATAGAATTTGGTTTTCTTATTACATCCTTCAATAGTTGTGGTGGAAGGCTGTATGAAGTTTATGCGGACGTATGCGACACTCAGCGGGACTTAAGAAAGGTCCACCTTTTATTATGTCGACCGATTCAAAATCACTTTCCGAGTCAATTTCTGATCGATTTAAGCTTCTGTGTCCGTCTGTCTGACTTTTTTCTTGCGTCCAACCGACAAGGCGCAACTTTTGAGATATTGTGATGAAATTTTGTCCGTCGAGATGTTTTGGTCCAACGCCTTATTTTCGAATGTGGGTCCTGCAGGGTATTTAGTGGCGGATAGTGTTCTACTATAGCGTTTTTACTAGTTTTTTTTTTTTATTTATGTGTTTTTTAATATTACCAAGCATTTAGGCGGATGTCCTTTATATCCGCTGCAAGATGATAATCAGAAAAAAATAGGGAATGGGAAGGAAATACCATTTGATCTTATAAGATAACGGCAGATACACATTCTATGTAAGATGTCCCTTCCTCTCTTCTCTGCCCACTTTTTCTACAGTTATTTGCGTTATTAGCATTTAAGTTATTTGAGTCACCTCAGTTTGTATAACCATCAGGGCCTTCAGCGCCAGCTACGTCTTGTTTCTGCTTCATGGGAGCATTGCAACTCACAAAAGTTTAGGCCTTGTCCTAGAAATCTAACAAATATTATCGGAGGTAATTGTTGAAGTAATTGTGCAAAAAATACAAATCAGTTATTATATAAAACTTATATGCCTTTCGTTGTGAAGATCTATTTTTAGATGTTTTCAACTCATGGATAATATTTTCTGATATTTTTATTGGTGTTTAACTACACGGATGAGCCTTCGGAGTGTCTTCACATTTATATGATTTTATTTGTTCCCAATGAATGCTTTGGTCCTATCATATATTAAAATTAAATTAAAATACCTTAAAACATGCAGAGAAGCAAAACGATTTGAAAATTATGTTGACTTTGCAATGCGAATGATTAGTTTCACCATACACAAGTGGTATGAACTCAAGCTACGTTCTATGCACAAGCGGAGGTACGATATAAATGAGTAAAAATTAAAATGCAAACTCGTACAAGTGATGGTAGGCTAAGCAAAATACTTGAAGTGCCGTTATCTCTGAATGTGTAAAGGGAAATTACACACTCACAACTATATAATAAGAGATATTTTCATAAAATTTTTGCGTATGGGCTTGCATTTAACATAGCAACACGTGTGTGAACGTGTTTACGTTGTTTAATAAAAGCAAAAGATTATATACAAGAACTTGTATGCTTGCAATGAGATCTATTAACCCAATGCTTTCATCATCAATGTTTTTTGAACATACATTTTTTGTGGTCATTCGTATGCATATACATGATGGCCTGTCCCATGCATGGCCTGGCTCTATGTGTGTCATTATAGTTTTGGGAAAAAGAAATGGACCCTGTAACCAAGCGAATATGTCTGCGTGCATGCATGTGTGTGTATGTGTTTATAGGGGCTTTACAATAAATTCCATAAGATCCAAACACAAATGCATGAACTGCAACCAAACGCTTCTTAACTCTTTTATTATCTCACTCATACTCGCATTGTTTGTCGCCCACTGTTTATGATTATGCAAACTTACCCACTACCAGCCACTTCCCATTGCTGACTATTGCTCTTGTCTCACGTAATGTTTAGAAATTGTTTTAATATTTACAAAAGTACATCTCCCCCCAAAGGTAAATAAATTGTAAATTTATTAAAGTATCTTAAAGGTATCAGTTATAAGAGATGAAGTGAGAAGGCAAATGCGAGAATTGCTAACTTGGTCGTAGAGAGTGAGCGCAACGGGTGCCGAACTGTAAAATTTATAAAAACTGTTTATTATTTCGATAATTTTGCTTCTTTCAAATGCGAATTAATTTGCTTCCGCTTTTGGAAAAAGAAACTCAGGTGATCCTGAATTCGAACCGGAAAAAATGTTTATCAAAGGAACGTAAAACATTATTGTCCAATAAAATCGACTACCAAACGCTCTACACCATATTGTGTAGGCCACCTCTTCAATCCTTAAATGCGGAGGGGAGTCCGCCAAATAGACCAATGTAGTCAAAACCATAATTTAATCTATGAGACCATATTATATGTCAATTTTATTTACAAAAAATAATTTTTAGCTTTTTTGCCATATAAAGACATATTTGAAAGTTTATTTGTGAAGGCTGTAGATATAAGGTTCCATCTCATCCAAACTCACCTATGTTTTACAGCAATATATTTATAACACCGCTTGTGGCACAGGGTATATTAACGTATGTAACATCCAGAAGACCCACATTTTATTCTGCCGATTGAATTGAGGTATAAAAAAATAGCTTGTGGCACAGGGTATATCATGTTTTTGCCGACGTATGTAACACTTGGAAGATCCACATTTTTTTCTACCGATTGAATTGAGGTTTAAAAAAATAGCTTGTGGCACAGGAAATATCAAGTTTTTGCGGACGTATGTAATACTCGGAAGATCCACATTTTATTCTACCGGCAGAATTGAGATTGAACAAAAAACTCAAAGACAGATGGAGGAAAGATAGACAGATAGAAAGATAGATGAAAGAAAGACGGACGGACACGCATTCAGCTGTGCTGATGTTAGTTGTGAAAATGGCTCTAAATCGATTGATGCTGTATAATAAGATATGGAAATGCTTCAAGTCGTGCTGGCAGTGGTACACAGTTAGGGAAATCTCAGAAACCATTGCCACATGTATGGAAAATTTATGGTATTATTTAAGTATTGCTTTTCATTTTACAATATCGTCTATTATTCACAACGTATCTTAGCAGACCTGAAAAGCAAACAAACGCTGGTCTTTAATTATTCATTTATTCATGCAAACATAATAATTTTCATGAGTGGAATTTTTTTCAAATGCGTTTCATTTTTATATTTTTAATATTTTTCCATTTTTAATATTTTTCCATTTTTAGTATATTTGGCTTATTTTTTTAAAAAAAGTTGCTAATACAAGTACATAGCAGGTGTGTCAAATAGGGAACCGGAATATGCGAATAAGTCACGATAGCTGCCAATATAGTTACTGTCGGACCGTCTTATTGGCGCCATTTTCATCTTGACGTCTGATAAAGTTTCTGAAATTTGCAACCATACCGGAGGCATACAACGACGTGCCAAATAAGGAGCATTCGTCGATAGCATCTTTCTTCGCCCGAACGGTACTAAAGAAAGTCTCTTTTGTAACGAAGTGCTACTGAGAATGAAATAAGATTGTTTTTTGAGAATGGCTACGTTCAGACGTACTATCGACATTGTCTGCGAAAGTAAGTTGCTTTGGCAGGAAGACAATATTGTGTGTTTGGCGGAAGCAGAAGAGTGTCCTCTGCCATTGGTCCTTCAAGTCTGGTGAAACGGTTAATAGCAACCGCTACTAACAACAAATAATCGATTTGTCTGGTTTGCTTTTAAAAAAAAAAGCAACACGAGGGCGCTTTTCTGCGTGTTCTGCCTTCACCCATCGCAAAACCAATTCACGACACATTAAAAGCGGTAATCCATTGTACTTGCTTCACAGGTCTGAGTCTATTTGATTACCCCTTGTTTGCATCAATGGATCACGCATTCCTTACACAACACTTTGGTTCCCACGAAAATGGGAAAATAACGACTCCATGAATACTTTGGGCGTGGCATCCACAAATTGTCGCAAAGATTGTTTTATCATTTTCGCATAATAAACGAGCATTTTTTCTACATAAAAATTCCGGTTTTATATTTGCCTACCTTGTAAACTCTCATATCGGATTGTTTTAATATAAAATGCACAAAATTGATTAAAATGAATAGGAATTCATGCGAGAGGATTGGTGGAATATATCTGACATCTGTTAGTTATTGGGTTGACAAGGAAAACATATTGATTTAGATAAACTTGTCTTTCGCTAAACTGTTTTACATTTTTCAAAAAACTTATTTTGTAAAGAGTACGGAAAATTTCCAAATAAATGGGACCTTAATCACCTTTAGATATTAGAATATTCGGGCTCAGTAGTTTTTTACTGTTTTCGATTCTTTGCATTGATGCGGTCTTACGTCACAATGTATTTGAAGAATACATTTTTACACCATACAGCATTTTGTAGTGCAAGGGTATACCACACCCAGAAGGACTTGGGATGAGCCCAGCTTTTGTTATACCAATCGATTCAAAATTATTTTCTGATTCCACGCTTGTCTCTCCCTCTGTTAATCTGATGTCTGTTCATGCATTCTAGTGTTCAATATATTTTCGATATCTATTGTTGAAATTTGTTGTTGAAATTTGGTTTGGCCCAGAGACGATCGTTATTGAAAATGGTTTAGATCGAATCGCATTTTTGATCGATAGGGTATGTAATGGTGGGCCGCGACTCACTATAGTGTTTTTGTAGTTTTTTTAATATAACCAATCCATTCTTATGCGTGTAACACGGTGACGGTGAGAAAGAAGTGAGCAAAGAGATAGAGAGGTCGCCGTAGCTCAGTCAGTGGAAGTGTTATGCCGTTACCGACCGGGCACTACAGGTGCGACCAAAGTAAAGTCTACCGTGCTAAGATTTGATTCCACAAACACTGACTTGGTAGTCACGGTTTTTATCTGCTTGTCTACTCATGTGGACCACGTTTACAAGGGATCTAATGAAAAGAAAGTCTTTATAAAGCCCTTTCTTATCTATAAGGGGTGCTTCGAAGAGCAGCATAATTTTTCGCATTTTATCGCGGGCATAATTTAGGAATTGTATTAGGCGGAATAGTGTGTGGGGTATTTAATGGTTGTTCTTGGCCGCCTATAACGTATTTCTTTGTTTCAGAAGAAGATTTCAATGATTTGAATTTTCTCCCTTACAGTGATACATTTATCCCAGTAGTACTACAAATATGCTCGTAACGCAATCATTCAATGCTTTCGTCTTTCTATTAACAAAGCGCACCTTTCGTATATTTCGCAAACATGATTTCTGCCTTCGATTTAAAATAAAGTTGTTCTCCTCAAAAGTTGTGCGAAAAGTTTACAAAGGAATCAACATCTGCACTTATTCATATCCGCTCTAGATATAGTGGTTCAGTATTTCATTCCTTCAACAACATTGTGCCGGGGGTGTGAGTTCAACATCACATTACTTTAAAATACTTCAGCCTGATACCTGTTTTCATTGTTATTTGAAAGGTTACATAGAAACTGTGCATATTATTGATTACATTGCAGAGCTGATATTGTATAGCATTGTGGAATTGTTGTTTGGATTTGCTTTACTCTATTATATCAATCATTGTTACAAGACAATGAATTGCTTTCTTCCTATTTGAAGTTTTTTGTTTCATTTCTTTTCATTTTCATAATGATTGATGAATAATTTCTTACTTTCACTTACTTACTTTACAGTATTTTTCGGACTGTAAGACGCGACTTTTTATCTAGAGAAATGGACTCAAATTTTGGATGCGCTTTATGGTTCGAAGTTAACATCAAAATATTTTTTCAATAATTCGTCGCCAAATTTGAGGTACGTGAGGTACGGCAACAATAGTTCAGACGAAGGTAATACGAACGGTGACATTAACGAGACGAATGAAGATGACCTGCATATTGCTACTACGAGTTATGTTAACAATAAAGAGTAAAAATTTTGATCCGAAACACGAATTTTCTACCGTGAGGTTATCCGCTTTTATCCGATAAAAGGCAAAACACCATAAATAATGATTGCGTATGTTTCGCTTATTCAGTTTCCTAGCAGATATTTATACCTCACACCAACTATGGTACAAGGGTATATAAAGTTGATGAGCATGTGTGTGATGCGCAGAAGGATAAGGAGATAAACCCACCTTTTAATCGCCTTTTGAACCGATTTAAACTTATCTGTCCCTCCATGCTTCTATATGCCTTGTTTTTTGGTGTTCAACCAAGTAGCCACAATTTTTGTTAATGCAATGCGATACAACGACGTGTTTGATCCAAAGACGAGCGCGATTGAAAATGTCGTGAATCGGACCGCTTTGTCGACTACTTCCAAAGCAAGGCCCTACTTTGAAAATTTGTTATATGAATAATTGTAAGTATGAATAAATGTAAAGCACTCTTTTCACGTTTAAAAAGATCAACTTTTTTGGTTTGCAAGCAGATCCGTAATTGCTAATCAAGAAATTTGTGGTAAAAGGAAATGTGAAATAAAAATTCATTTTTTTTTTTCAAAGTGAATAAAATTTCAATTAATGCGTTAAGAGTTACAAACGCAAATATGTGCCAGAATATTTTGAAATATCTCTTCTTTCCTTTATATAAACGAATTATATTATGGCAGATAAAACAAAAAGAAGCAGAGTCCAGTTTATAACGCATTTTCGACACCGTAGGCGAGAAAAGCATTCTCGTTACAAAAATCAAAACTGTCATCCTCTTCAGTTAAGGATTTCGTTCGCTAACCGCCGGCAGTTTTTGCCTTTTTCAAGTTTTAATTCTTGAAGTTTTCAAACCCTTGAGACCATTTGTGTTGTAGATAACCAATTCGTAATTAAGTGTTCAAGGAATGCGTACAACCTAGTGGTGTGACTATAACGTTTTGATAGATTTAATATGACTTCTGACTATTGAGTAAATTAAAAAATCATAAAAATGTAGAAAATAGAAAAAGTTTCCTAACTCCTCCAACTTCTGTTGCATTTAGAGTTTGCGTAAAAGTACGAAAGAAAGCTTTACAACTTGTTCTGCATATAACATTGAACCTAAGAAAAGTGTGCAAGCACTTACGCCATTATGTACAGGCACTAATATACGAATGCAAATGCTTCCTTAATGAATACGAGGTTGGTTGAAACAGGCAATGAAAGTTGATTTAAAATTAAAAGGAATATTTACTGTGAAGATTGAAAGCGGGGAAGACAAAGAAAAAAATCTGATTTGTAGATGATTTTGTTAAGGGCAGCAACGTCGCTTAACGTAGTCTGCTCGCTGCTGCTTCGGTGGGGGTTGGTGTTCATTTTTTCTTGCTAAAATACAGACTTCTCGGCCAATGCCACCATTTTTTTGTTTTGCAAGAGAACATCAAGTTTAACCAATAGTGTTATATAAAAGTACCCGAATATTTTCTAACACTTCCTAATTGCAAAATGACCACTACAGAAATCCTTATGCTCGCTCCTGACAGCATTGAGGAAAGCAAACCGTGAACGGAAAAAGACTAACCCTTTTTAGACCAGATTTAAGGAATTTACTATAAATTGTAATGTGGAACTAACGTCTGAGTTATGCCATCATCTTAATCTTGAGTTAAAGCAGTAACATCTCACGACCGGGAAACTAGGCGCACTGACCATGTATCTGTTTTGATTTCGAAGCAGAGCCTGTATAGTTTGATCGTATGATAATCTCGAAGACCTGTACTTAAGTGAACAGAATCGAAAGTTATGCACTCGATCGCTGAACCTTTACATTAAGCTAAACGTTTCTATCCGGCATAAGTGGTTTAATAATGGGCGTGCTGCTACTCTAAGTGAGTGCTTTCAAATTTTATCCTTTACTGAGTAAGTAAAGAGTAAAAGTCTTATTATCTACGATATTCTAGCTGAGGTACGATTCCAATATTAGAAGCATGGACAATTGAAGTAAGCAGACATAGGAGGGGAAGGGTACGCCCTTCACAACAGTATTTTAAGAAACGCTGGTAATTCTTATCATCCTTCAAACTTATGGTATATGCGGAATGAAACTTTTAAAATTCCTGTTATTCAATACTATGCTGGACGACACTTTGCCGGCTACGTAACAGTACTTAAAATGCTTTCTTTCAACTCAAACAACGAAGAATTCTAGAGAATTGTGGTGTTCATAGTGGTGGGTGTGTTTACTTGTGGTTCGTTTGTCTAAAAGCCAAAAGCAATTGACTTTCTGTGCTCGTGTATGTGAATGCGGTTTCTATAATCAGTTAAGTAAAGACAATTCGCAACACTTAACCTCTTACGCGTCGCGCTTACGAAACGCGATCTCAATACAAGACTTTTCGTCATTTTTAACCCAACCTCATACAAACAAACACATTCAATGCATGCATAAAATTTTATTATATCACCAGAGGCAAGAAAGTTATGTTCCCATTAGGTCGAATCTTTGATACCTAAAATCTGAAAGCAATATATCAAAGATATAAATTATTTTGTTAATCTTAGACGTGCAAATCGGAAGGCTCTATAACATTTTATATCAAATTTTAGTTCAATATTGCCGGAAGTTTCTTCTTTACTCTCAGTTGGTTGGTCGCCAGTATTTTCGTATTGAGCTTTTAGATGATTTGTGGAACAGTTTTCTTAGTTTTATTCTAATACCCGATATGAAAGAATCATATTTGATATAAATAGCAATTTCCAGCCTAACTTTTTAATTTCATTTTTTAAACTTGGGCTATGACCGTGAATTAAAGCTATAGATATCAGCTCTTTTTCTCAATTTTTGTAATCCAGAATGGTGCAATAGCTCTGGTTGGTTCGATCGATAGAGAGCGGGACTGACCGACAGTTAGTCTTTTGGGAAAGCAGAACAATAGTTGGTGAGGAAATACGGAGAAGTTAATTTTTTCTTAACCCGATTTTTAACTGCTAATAGGAATTTTTCAGACTATTTTCAACTTACGACCAGATAACGAATGTGACCTGTGTCAAGGCATAAACGACGGGGGTCGTTGCTTTCCTCTGTCCAACTTATGCGTGTTTGAGATACAGGCTTTTCAGACATGTGGAATTAGAAATTAGGCGAAGCAACCTGCTAGCGGTTATACTAATGTGCACGGAAAGATGGAAGAATGCGCCCGTTTTTTGCAAGACAAGCTTTGATGTAAAGTCCCACGAAGCTGACATCCAAACTCCTGATCTCAGGCGAGGACGACGGGGGTAGGACGATATAGCGACGATCAAGTATTTATAAGGGTCCATCACGATGTAATGCGAAAGCGGTTCCGCGAAGGCTTTGACCCCACTAGGAACACTAGTTGCCAGTGCCCTGCCACTACGTCCGAAGACGAGAGACGGACTGACAGATACGCCGTCACACGGACGGACAATTGTACGGACGTATGGACAGATCGACGTAGCTGCCTTTATTATTGGATATTTCGGAGTCTTGTTAGGGGAAAAGCATATCTAGTATGCACCAAACCTTTAACGGACTAAAATTGAAGAATAAGGTAAGCCAGTAGAAATGTATTTCCTTACATTTTTTAGTTTAAATGACAATTTTATGTTGACTGAATTCATATTCGCATATATGATTTTGTTTGTAAAAGAAATATTTGCATAAATTGCTTGTTAAAATTCCAGCAACAAGCATACAAATGCATATTCATAGCTTTTATATATTCTTCTTTTATAAATTTCTTCTCTGACAACATATAAGCAAATTTATATATGCAACAAAATGTCAAGACCTCCGAGAGAGAAGCAAGAAGAGCGGGAGACAAGAAAAAAATCAACAAAATTAAAAGTTAGTTAAGAAAGAAAACAAAACTCTTTTATATCATTGTTGTTATTGTTATTTATGATTATCTATATGTTCTGTTGATAATTTATTATTATTATTTTCCATTTACACGAAGTGTATACACAATCACGTGCACATTCTTGTTAAGGTAGAGAAAAATGTTTTTTGTTTATTCGCACAAGCAAGTTTGAATAAATTTTTACAGCTAACCTGACAAAGTTTATGCGAATGTGTGCAGCACCTAGAAGATCTAAGGTAGATAGAACCATCTTGCCAATCGATTCAGGATCGTTTTACGATACATGTGTGATTAGTTTTACTATCCATTTTAATGGTTCGCTTATTGTGCATCGTAGTTATATAGGCCTTGAGTACTGTGTACTGTAACACTTCTAATGTTTATCATCCGTTAGGGTTTAGTATTATCCTTTGAATTAAGCAGGGAATGAGGCGTATTCTAGCAAATGACGATTTTTTCTGTATACGCTTTAGAGTAATAACTTGCACAGTCGCGTGCAGCTTAAAGATAAGACTTTTAAAATGAAGAATTCGCAGCTCTATTCAGCAACGCTTAGGGTCTCCCTTCGAAATAGGTGGACTCTTATTCACTCACGCAATGACTTCTCATTTTAAATATTTATATTGTATACGTTAACGAAAAAAGTGTACGTTTTTTCATAAGAACAATAAAAGAACAAGGAAGAATGCTATAGTCTGACAAGGCCGATAAATACCCTACACGACTTCGCCTAATATTATTATTTTTACGTAAAAGCACAATTTTTCTGAAGGCCATCAAATTGAAGAACGTCTGCATGGTCTAGATTTGTAAACTGAATTTACTTTACTACACAGTAGACTAGCCATAGAAAGTTTACTTTCTATGCTTTGCGGTCTAGAAAATAGATCTATGTGACCCAAATTCCCTATGGTTGCTTTGCTACGAACCAATTTTCATTATAACATAACCTTGAATTCTAAAACATAGACCTACGTGATCGAAATTCAGTAAGGGTAATTTTTATGTCAAATTACTGTTATGCAGGGATTTTAATCAAGCATTATTGAAAATCAGTCTTTGCGCAGTTTTCATACAAATATTTGTAGTGCAAGTAGTTCAAAAAATTGCTTCACCCGATCCAAAGTTTTCATAACAATTTAGCATGCCGACGTACTATTACTAACCGATTTTTATGGCGAAAATCTGAAAATTGCAATATTTTTTCACACAACAGTTTACCAAAATCAAGCGTCCTATGAAGGAATAGTCGAAACAGTAGTTTGACCCGAATCATTTTCAATTCGTCTCTGGGCCAAAGCATGTCAGTAAACCAAATTTCATCAAAATATTTCGAAAATTGCCACCTGTAAGTTAAACAAAACTAAGCAGACAGAAAGACAGACCTACAGATGGATAGGCAAACTTGGATCGGTTTAAAAGCTGATTTTGAATCGATTTCGGAATCAATTAGTATAATATAAGGTGGGCTTATCTCAAATCTTTCTAGTCCTCTGTTGCATGGATCCTTGCCAACTAAATGTACTCTGTGCCACATATGGTGTGGGGTATATTTCGAATATAGAGATTGTATTATATATGATTTTCAGCATAAATTGAAAACGATTTGAAAAGACAAGAAATTCTACATATGAACGTTACCTTGGTTCAAAAGGACCAATTTGTAGCATTTTGACATCCAAGATAGGTTTCACCGGGAAAGAAAATTTCTTAACTTTATTTTAATAACTTTATCTACGAAGCAACGCAATCTAAGGGGTTCAGCCTGCATGTTTTACAAAGACTTGCTTAAATGAAAAATGTTGGAAAAAATCCTTGTTTAACTGCGTAGTCCTTAAAAGTATAAAAATCAACTTGAACTGAGAGCACTTATGTTGAAAAACGAAAATCCAAACAATGGCTTACATCAACAAGCTTTAAAATATTATTCCGAAAGTGTGTTGAAAGCTGCTAAAACATCACAGTCAAGAGATCGTCCCACTTGTCTTACTTGAATTTGCAAACAATATAATTTATAAGCACTCACATACGTATACCTATTAACCGCTTGAAACTGTACTCAACCCATATCTAAGGACACACAATAGACAAAGTGCCAGCATAAATTTTTTGTTCTATTTTGCATACCTACTGTTTGTTTATTCATTTCATTCTTTCTTTTTCTTTGATATAAATATTTTGCTAAACTTAATTTCCTTTCCTTTTGTTCATCTCACCAACCAACATATAGCAGTAAAAGTGTGTATATCAGATCTCGCAAACAAACATGAGTAATATAAAATGAAAATTCCTCTTCTCGCTTCAATCACTTACAACATGGTCCGGTCGTAAGCATTATATTTCATTATAAATTTTGTGAAATATTTGTAACAGCAATCGTCGCCATTTCCGTTTTATCTGTTGCAGAAATACAGAAATGCGCGTTTAAATTAGAGAGAGAGAGAGAGAGAGAGAGGGAGCGAGAGGGAGTATGAGTAGGATTCATCGATAGGTTCCATGACAATTTACACAAATGTTCATCTTATTGAAATGTATGAGCAAATCTTTCCCCCTTTCCCCCTTGCATTATTTATTGGTTGTTTGTTTATGTGCATTTAATATGCTTCGAATATGTTATGTTATAGGAAGTGTGAAGCGAGTACAGCTGCACCGTGCAACGCTTATAATTCCAAACGTGAGACGCTTATTAAAATGGATGTTATTATTATGGTAAGAGAAGTAGGAGGAGTAGGCTGGCTGCACATTTCATAAATTTGTGGGTAAGAAATTCCATGGAATATTTTGTCTTTGAGAGAAAGAGAGAGAGAGAGACAGAGAGAGACAGAGAGAGAGGGAGAGAGAGAGAGAGAGGGGGAAAGAGGAGCGATATCTTGACTTGTTCAATTTTCTTGCCTTTGTTATAAGAAAGCACGTGGTCTATAGATATATGGGAAACAGTGGCAATCTGAATAAGAAATGTCTACAAACTACGCAGATTACAATAGGTCTCGACGGGTGCAAGCGCTGCTTTTCTGATTTTATTTAGCAGTGGAGCTACCCATGTTTTGCATACAGCTGTTTTCACCGTTATGAATCAAACTGATCCATATTTCCGACTTATTTCCAATCTATCTAAAGTATTGTGGACGAGATCATTATTGGATTTAACTTGAAAACGATCTTAACGAACGACTGGATCATATGCTTTTGGGAATATCTTTACGAAAGCTATTGTTATATCAGTTCTTTCAATAGTATAGGCCGCGTGGGTTAAAATAACCCATAACACTAGTAAAAGGTGTATGTCACCCATATTTCGAACACTAGACAAAGCAGAGAAAAACCTAAGCATGGGTATTTAAAGGTCTTTGCATAGAAAACATTTTGGAGTCAAAAGTTCAAAAGTTGAAAGGCCTATATAGACCCACGCGACAATTTTAATGTTTTATAACCATCGCCGAAGGATGAGGGATGTGTCCATTTTATCACAATGTTTGCAACATCCAGAAGGAAGCGTCAGAGATCCCCGAAAGTATATACCTTCTTGGCCAACATATTAAATTCTGAATCGAGTTAAGCATGTCCCTCTGTTCATCTGTCCATGCGTTTCGCTTTGTAAACACATTCATCTAAACATTTCTTTCAAAATATGTAAATACGAGATGTTTACTTTAAAACCTAAAACCGGCCTAACTTCATTTGTGCTAAAATCGAGATATTTAAAGCTTTGGGTTTTAAAAAACTTCAAAATATTGGTAACTGATACCATAGTGACATAGTGTTTCTAAGGGTATGTAATTTATCGATCAAGTTATAAAATAGTATGTTTTTGATGACTATCAGTGCACTTAAGTCATTTTCAAAATTAGTGGAAAGCTTTTTGCACTTCTCAAAAAAAAAAAAAAAAATTACAAGGCCATGCAAAAAACAAATTTCTCTTAAAGGCAAAAAGAGTGTAAATTTTAAAAAGTATTGAACGTTTACTTTCTATTAGAATTAATAATGTCTTGCGATTATTTTACTTATTTTTCTCCAGTTTGCTTATGGGGAAGAATGCAGGTGATATACGAGGTATGTTAAAAAAGAAATGTGACTTTTAATTTTTCCCAAAACATATTAATTTACTCATCAATATTTGTTTTATCCTTTTTAAAGCATTCCCTCTTAGACGTAATACACATGTGCCAGAGTTTTTCAAACCCTCGGAATACTTCTGATACGACCTTAAGCTCTTCCTTTCATGGGTGTTTTCAGTTTTGGAAAGAGAAGGAAGTCGCAGGTAGCCAAGTCTAGTGAATACGTTGACTGAGGCAAGATTATCGTGCGTATAGAACTTGTACCACTTTTAAGCTTTTTACTTCGTTCAAAGCAGACCCGCCAAATGGCACACTCAACATTTCAAGTGAGTTAGTGAGAGCATTTAATTCTATCTTTCACACAACATTTAACACAAGTTCTTTAATCCATTCTCACCAAGCACACCATAATACCTCTAATTTTTATATCTGTCGGAAACAAATTAAAAGTGCAGAATGGCTGATAATGTGAACATATGTTGAAGGCACATAGTTCACGAAATTTCAAAAGCCACCTTTGTTTTTGAACGCACTTCGCAGAGTGTAAATAATTCATAAAGTCGTTGTAGTTGAGCATTGTGGTTGGTCTCATTTTTTCGCTGGATGATCCACGTAGTTTTGAACACAATATTGTTGAAGTCAGTATTTTTATGCCTTGTCTAGTATATGTTGTTTATGCAAGTTGTGATTTCTGCTGTGGGAAATTCTATTCCATAATATTCTCCACATCCACGTGAAACTTTCCAAAGTAAGCATTTTATCATTTCATTTTGTTGCACAAAGCCTTAGTGATTTTAAATATTTAAAGTACGATTTGCCTCAAACCGAAAGACTATGTGGAAATGTAACTACCACTAATAGCTACCTTGATTCGTTTGGAAGATGGACTTTGACCACTTTCGAAATGAACGACTCAGTTAATGAATTGGGATTTCTCTGCACACTAATTAGGAAATTTTTTAATCTTTTAAAAGTGAAGTAAGTGCACTTGTAAAATAATTTATTTGCAACAATTAAAAAAAAAAAGAAGTAAACTATATCCAAGGACGACTATTAGACACCCTACACCACTTTACCTAACACAAACTTTTATTCATTTCCCTGATAATCTACCGAGAATTATGCATTATTTTCAGGTAAAGGCAAACCTTTCATGGAAGTCCTCATATTGGAGGATATATTGGAGAAACTGATTTTACTTGTCAAAGGTTTTATTACTTTCCAGTTGCTTTGCTCATAAAAACCTACGAATTAGACTTTATCGCTATATTAGGGCTTGTTTTTCCTGAGCGCCCCTATATAATAAAGGTCTACATAATAGACCTTTGTGATCATAAATTCTTAAAAATTAAACCTTTTTGGCATCTAAATGCTTTTTTTTTCATTGGAAACATTTGGAATCCAAAAAGTAGATACACATGGCAGGTTTAAGTAACTGCTCAATGCGATTCAGAGCGGGAATACTATTGCTCATCAATTTTCGCCGTGAAATTCTGAAAATTAAAATCATAAAGATATGTGGTGAGTGGTCGAAATAGTGATCTAGTCCGAACCATTTCCAACAGGTCCCCGATTCATTGAAATATCTCAAAAATTGCGAACTGTTGGCTGAACACAAAATACATGGACGTTAGACGGACGGATGGGAAGACAACCTTAGATCGATCCACAAATCGATTTTGAATCAAGTCCTTCCGAGAGCGTAGCATCAAATAGCTAATATTAGCATTTTGTTTTTCATTTGATGCACAAAAGTGTCTTTAATATCAATAATAATTGTGCTCTTGATTATTTCTTCATAATAAACGTAAGGAAAAGTGAGAGGGAGAACGTTTTATTTTACTTTTTGTTGTTTTCTATTCTTTTCAATTTTTCTGTTCGCAATATCTCATAAGTATTCTCTAAGAAATGAAACCATACGAATGAAATTCGCTTCACGATTAAGTGCTGGAAACATTTGCTTTATGAAGAAAAGTCACATTAAAGACAATTACTATTTAATTCAGTTAGTCAGGGGATGCTTTATAAATGAAATAAAACAGAAGCGATTTATCTCTAACTCAAATATTTTCTTTCCTTAATTAACGAAAGCGGATGTTCATTTCTCTAACGAGTGGATTGCCCTTCCTTGAAGAACGTTCATTTCCGGTTTTAGTTAGAAATGTACTTAAATTTTTTACAAATATAAAAATTTATATTAGGTTGGAAGAAAAATTTCTGTCGTATTCGAAAATGTCGCATCATTTTATGTCTATTATTACTGACTTGAAAAATTAAAAAACGTAGCCTTGGAGGGCAACTTTAGTACCACTCTCTTCTAAAGATGGGCACATGGGCACATACCAAGTTCATGTGTAAGAACTCCTTGTCTGTTATTAGGCTTTCTATTGTTTTCCTTAAAAGATTGATTGAGACGATGAAAGCCGAAGACATACGATTCACATAATGTCCTTCTTTGATAAATTTATAAAGCTCTACAATTACAACCTTACTGACCGATTCAAAATCAGTTTCTGGATTGATTTAAGCTTGCTTTTGCGTTTGCCCGCTTAAGGTTTGTCCATGTAATCTGTGTTCAGATCGCCAATTTTTGGATATTGTAATGGAAGCTAGGCCCAACGATGAACGCTATTTAAAATGATTTGCTCATCATATAAGGCCTGGTATTTCCGCCTTCTGAATTGGTGTGAAAATTTTGGATCGCAGGGGGCAGATTGAAAAACTCCACATTTTTTGACATTACTGCTTTTTTCCTTCTTACCCTCTTCTCTTTTTTGCTTATTCTCACGTTTCTTTTTTCCTTGCTTTTCGTTTCTGTATTGATTTTTGCGGCCTTCTTCTCCTTTTTTGTCTTGTCTGCCCTTAGCTTGTCGCGTTCTCCTTTTTTTTCTGTTTCCCATTTCCTATTTTCTTTTTTCTCTTCTCATACATTTTCTTTTCTTTTTTTCTTTCTCCTTTTTTTATCTTTTCTATACTTCTGCTCGTTCTTTTTCGTTCTCTCCTCTTTCTTCCCTATCCTATTCTTTTCTCTTTCCATTCTCTTAACTTGTCTTCTCTCCTTTTTCATATTTTCCTGTTTTCTTCTTTCCATTCTTTAATCTCTTCTTTAATTAATAGCTGGGCTCTAATATATCAAATGAACTGCAACCGTGTTTCTACATTAAGTATATTTCGAAGTAATTTTAAATGAAAAAGCATTCACATACATCAGGCATTAAGATGAATGAACGATGAGATGGTATTATATAATAAATGCTGTGCGAACGGAGTCCGCGGAAATTTTTGTTTACAAGAACATTTCGAATCTCAATGAAATAGGATTAGGTGAAAGCTCCTACTAGATGTAAGAATCACATTGTCGGGGGAACTTAGACTTATACACACACACGCAATAAAAAAGGACATATACTGCATGTTGTAGTGGCATGAAAACAAGAAGAAGGATTATGCAATGATTCTAGGAGGAGGAAAGACCTCGTCAGAAAATCTTACCATCTAGTTGTTGCTTTCAAAAGAAGAGCTAAGATCCTGTTATATAGTTTCAATACCTGAAAATAAATCCAATTATGAATCTCTCGGAAAAATGTTTTTACTTAATAGAGACGGAAAAACCGATACTTTTTTAAACTTACGTAAAGTAGCTGACTAAAGTCATAGATTTGTAATACTTATGTTGTCATCGCTACAAATAAATGTTAATTTGGCAAAGACAAGTTTATTTTTTGAAAATATTCCCTTAAGCTTTGTCTTCGGGATGAAAATGAACGCGATTGCGTATATTTAATGAGAATTCTTGGATATGTTACAAAGTTAAAAGGAAAGCTAATACACTTACGTGTTTGTGTGGTCCGCGCAAACATTAGAGAAAACAAAAGAAATTCTCAAACAAAAACAACTTACAGCCTAAGGCAAGATGTTAGAGGTAACTATACTTTCGTTTTATTAAAACGGGAACGAATACTTTTTGTATACTCTTTCGTAAACTGCTTCAGGGGTTACATTATGATGTCTACTGTTTTCATTAAGTTAAATATCTGTTTTTCTATATATTGTGAACAAGAAAATTAAAAAAAAAAAACAATAATTAACGTGTGTTCTAACAGAGCCTTCTTTAAAATTTTCTTTGATTAAATTATGTTTTTTTCGTTCTTTCTTAATTAATACGTTTTCTACCTTTTTTTGTTAAAGTTTTTTTCTGCGGTACGATTTATCAGAGTACGTGGTTGCCGTTTTCACGAATAAAGAGAAATAACTTTATAATGCGTTGGTTTTTTTCGTTTACCTTTTTTTATTCTTAATTAACAAAGTTTATGTGTGTATAGCAGCAAGAGTTAAAATTTATTTATAATTATGAGGAAAAGGATGTTTTCTTTTTAAACAAACAGTCACCAAAGAAAGTTTCACTTTCTGAAAGAAATAAGTATTTCTTAAAAATGTTGGTCGTAATTAGACACTCGAGTCTGGTATAAACTTAACATTTTTCCTTTTGCAGTCCGACACAAGAAAAAATTTATTAATTCACGGAATTTTTTCATTTGTTATGCCTATCACCGAAGGATGAGGGATAAATTCATTTTATCAAAACCTCTGCAACACCAAAAACAGAGCTTCAAATCTGAATCAATATAAGAATGTCCGTCCGTTTGTCTACCTGCGTAATGTCTGCGGTAAATATCTTCCTGGTCGCAAAAAGTAATACGGATTTGGCAGAAGCAGTTGGAAGTTCTTCCACACAGGTTGGTATTAAAATTTGGCCAAAGGGGGCAAAGCATACGCCCACGTCATCTGAGACCTCTGTTCTCAAAAAAAAAATTTGGTTTTTTGTGCCTTACTTATAAGCCGTTCGAATATATTTTCTATGGCCGACGCCATACCATTTTTTTAAAAATGGAAAAATTCGGGCACGCCTACCCAATGTTATAGTATATCAAGAGTTCGTAATTTTCTCAAGCCAGAATTAATCTTCAAAAGTCTCCAAAGGTATATATACTCTTGACTGATATCAAATTTGAAATCCACCTAAAATGGTCCGTCGGTTCGCCTCCTCATCTGTCCGCCTGCCCAATTGCGTCGTTTCTGTGGTAACGAATATTCGGTTCGCAAAAATGTAGACATCACCTTTGAGCCTTTGGAAAAGACTCAAACCAAGACAAAGAAGGGTCCTACAGACCCGAATATATATTTGCTTTTCGTATCTTTTGCTCGCTGCTCACAAGCTACAATAGATACACATCCTATAAATTTTCTCTCTTGTTCCGGAAAAATGAAAAAAAGCAGCCGTGCCAACCCAACATATGAAAATTTATTTCTCTTTCTTGTTTTTTGGCCTTTTTTACGATAGCAGCGATGGGTAAAAAAGATTCGGTCATAGCCGAAAATATTTTCCTTACTTGGTTTGCTTTCTTTCTATATTTGAAATCTTTTGCTTTGTGACGTTGTCCTTTACTGTAAACGCATTTCATCAAGCGTGAAATTTGGTTGACGGGAAAACACAATCAAAATTGTTTCTCATTGAAAACTACGAAACCGAAAAGCGAAAAGAAAGCTTTATGCAACGTATCTCGAATATCTGGCATATTCAAAGTATTTCTCATTTGTTCATTATTTCATGTCTTTTAGTGATTTTTAAACTTTTCATTGCATGAAATGATGAAAAAAAAAACAACTGAAATGTGTTTGTGAAAATATTCTTACATTTTCCGGGATACGAAGGGTCCGCAGGATTTAATGAACTTTCATTTTTAGTTGACACACTTGAAAAGAAGCGAATTAAATCCGAACTTTGAGATAGTAAATGCAATTTCAGCAGATGAGCAAATGGACACGACACCACAAGACCAAAAAATGCAGATTACGTACAAGATCTGCAAAAGCCTTCTCCACTGTTTGGTGAATGTTTGCCAAATTTAGCGCACTTAATACATATGTAGCCAGAAATAGGAGTGATTTTCGTTTACTTTCTTTATTTTCTTATAACAAAAAAAATTTGGATTCGATACCTTTTGCTCACGTGTACTTATATTTGATGCAGATTAACAGTTTAAAAGTAAGTGCATAACACTTGACCCTTACGCACTTCGAAGCTGTTATTTTGCCGTTTGCACGGCTTGGCAAGACTTGGCTAAGGCTTTTGTAAAGGCATCCTCTGTCCGACCGTCAACTCAGAGTAGGGGAGAAATTAGCATAATATTGTAGACCAATTTCCACTATGACATCCTAAGCATTAAGTCTTTTCACCATATGGAGGACTGTTTTTCTTTGTGGCCAGTAATATGGCCAGTCGCTCAGGGGATACTTCCTTTTCCCGAGCATTTTCATGTTCAGAAAGCGAGGACAAACTTTTTCGCATAATAGCCTTTCAGAATTATTTTCTGAATCGAGAGATATAATAAAAGATCCAAGTGTTATATACATCCGTATACACTTACTGTACGCTATCCAAGAAAAGATATAAGATATGGAAAGGAAAACAGACAAACGCATTGAAATAATAGCGAAATATTTAAAAAAGAAATAAATTTGTGTACAAATGTTATTTTAAAATTGAAGTTGAAAACGAAATTGAAATGTCAATTGACATGACAAGTATTCATTTCAAAATTGAAAAATAAATCGAAATGGAGGAAGAAAAAGTTATTGCAATCCAACTAACCGCATGATTTTGAAGTTCTCTTCAGTCTTCTAGCCTTTCATCGAACTTTGTGTTTACATTGAACCCTTTTAACACAATCTCCCGTTGTTGTTATTATTTGGTTTTACTGTTATTTGTTTTACGAACTGAAGCTAAAAGCAGAACAACGCAAACGTATTACATTTCGTTGTCTTAACCGAGACTTATGTACACAAAAAATTAAGATATTTTACAGAGCAATTCAATAAAAGAAAGTTTTTACAACAAACGCAAAGAAATTTTCATATGCTGATGAACTTTCATATGTTGCTTTTTAAGCCAAATTTTTAGTTCTTCATTTATACCTGGGTATATGACTATGCAGCTCTTCAGGGCGTAAAATGAATCTTACGTAAAACAAGTAAGAATATTATACTTGGGCAAGGTCTACTTTAAGATACTCTACGCAATCTCATCTAATACAATTATTTATTCGTTTTGGTGATCATACATCAAAAGTTACACATTGTTGGCATGCAAAGGCCAAGTTACTTTTCATGAAAGCCAGCATAGTGGAGGAATCCTTATATGCGGTGATGTGCAAAAAGTACACCTATCCAGTCCAAATTCGATAAGGTTGATTACTATGTCAATTTACTGCTGCGAATTAATTTTCACCTTGCGATACTAAAATTTATAGCTTTTTACTATATGACGATTCAGTCTTCACAGGAACAATTGTATGAAAGAGGATTCAACAAATTTTTCATGTCAATCAATTATATCAAGTTAGAATAATATTACAGAGCGAGTTTTCTCGAGAAATTTTGAAAATTGCATTTTTTCCTATATAACGGGTTTTCAAAATAGAACACTGTATGAGGAGTTTTCGAAGAAGGCGACCGATCCAAACCATTTTCAATGGCATTTGCCCTTGGCTCAAAGTACGCACCAATTTTGATCGAAATATTTCAAAAATTGAAACCTGTAATTTGGACACAAAGGGCAGACAGACAGACGTACAGACGTACAGGCTTAACATAGGCGGTGTAATAAAAAGTGAGTCTATCTTAAGCCCTTCTTCGTGTTATGTATGCCCGCACAAACTTAGTATACCCCCTACCAAACGTGATAGGATAGAAAACGTTTCAATTGTTTTTACAGCACTTCAAACAGAAGGGAAAGGTGAGGTATACGTCTCTGATCGATGCTGGAATATGAACAATAAGTATCGACATGGAACCTGTATGCTTCGAGACCTGCTGCGAGAACCTGTCAACAAAATCGAAAAATCTTGAAAATTTAAACGCTTTTTATTAAGAAAGAGAAAACTTATAAAAGAATTGTTTATGTTGTCTATGTATTGTTGAATTTTTAAATTTTTTTTCAAACTTTTTTATGACAACTTTCACACATACTTTGTGTATATAAGTCATTTACATGCCTGACGAAGACTTGCGCTTGAATATGTTCGTCTTCTCTGTTGCCAAATCTTTTTCATTAGAAATTTAAAAAAAAAAATAAAAAAATGGCGCAGTTATGCTCGCCCGATAGTGTCATCCTTTTGAGCTTTTACAGTGCAGTCAGAGATTTATGTGCACGGAATGTATGGCATATGTATTTATCTAAGCTTTCGGAAACTTATTGTATTTTGCATATGTTTTCATAAACATTTTATCCCCATTATTGTTGTTGTGACTGCATTCGATAAGGATTTTATTTCATATGTACGCAAAGTCATACTTAACATTTAGATGTGTACATGTATATGTATGCATGCGTATAAATATAGACTGACAATTTGACAGGGATAGAATGCGCTGTTCTACTAACACAGTTGTGTCGTGAATGGGTGCTACAATATATGACACTCAGGCCGTAATGAATGTGCATTGATAAGATCCTGCATATCATTACTTGCAAGTGTCTGTTCTCTTTTGAATGCAGTCTAAACATTGCAAATGACTATAGATAACTGTGTGTGCAAATTAGGAATTTATGGTTGCTTTATTTATTATTTGATTTTGAAAAACGTTTTCCTGTCAATTGCAACTAAAACGCCGCAAACATTTTCAATGTTTCAAATTTGATTATAAATGGATTAAGACAAAGTCAGTAATCGACATTGTGACAAGAAGAAGTCTAATATGTGCCAAATTTCATCATGGTTGTGCACCTCACTATTTTAAATGAAGTTAAGTGCTACACATTTATATAAATTTGCAAGATATTCCATTACCTGCAGGGATAAACCGACTGAAATCTTTCTTGACAGTTAGATGATCAGAAATATTTGGTCCATGGATGTTCAGAGATATGCTATTTTGAGCTACAATTTGTCAATTTAGTGCAGAAATATTTGCGAGGTGGTGCCGTGCTTTTCACGAATTTCAGTAAATTCCTATTGTGTATGGGCCCAAGGGATTAAGTTTTGATCTCTAGCTATACGCTAAGAATTTTATAAAAGTTTTCTTTCTCAATTACTGCTATCGAGAGAGCGTAGAAAAATTGGTGAAGAATATTATAGCGGCGAATTGTTTGCTCTACCGTATTCTCAGATTCATGTTAGTGGGATTTACAAGTTGAAAAACAAAGCTAATAAATTCCCATGTTCTTCTACGCAGGACATAAAGACGAAGAATATTCACGGATCCGAACTTTGTGTTCATCATTAAGCAGAAAGCAATTTAAGTTTCAATATAAACTTCATATAAGGAATAAATGCAAACAATAGCACTGCCAGACTGACAGCGCAATTGCTACAACATAGCCTGCATCACACCGTATATTGTTTCCATATTCATTATTATTCATTCCACAGTTATACGCTCAGGTAATTCTAATGTTTTTGGACAAGCGCGAAACAGGCATGGGCTCGTATTACTTAGGCAAAACTTTCTTAGGCTACACTTTCGATATCGAGTACGTTTAAGGTGTCAATGGCGAGAAGGTTTCAAAAAATATATTGCAGTTGTGCTACGAACAAACCTCGCTTCCTTTCGTTTCCTTTAATTAAAAACACTTCAAAATAAACTATTTTTGCATTGAGTGCTTAAAAAGTTTATTATTTTACCACTGCATATAAAAAAAAACAAATACCGAAAGAGACTATTACAGTTTCCGAAGTGATTTTTTCTCCTTTCCATGTGTATACGAAGTTTCCGAGAAACTGGGATACGGACAGGTTACTCTTGCATGATATGTTGGTCTTCTAAACTTCCGAAAGCCAAGATATTTGGCCGTTTTTGTACAGTAGGGAATGGGTGTTTTGTCAGCATTTTTTATCTTTGGCTTCATTATCGGACCGCAGAGGGATTGTCGTAGTGAATGGTAGTCAATTTTCAGCTTTCTTAAATTGTGTTCACAGGCAATGCCTTTCGATCCCTTCACAATTATGGCCGGCGTTTGCTGATTGTCTAAGTCACCATCTTCGGGAAATACCTCCCGCATTGGGGTAAAACGACCTGAGATTTTATTCCTCTCTTCTACTGTCTTACATTTCTGCTGTTTAGTTTCAGTTTGAGTTTCCTTTTCAATTTCATTTTTATTTATGTTTTTTTTATTTGGAGAAGCCCTTACAACTTCCCATCTCTCCGAAGAATACATTGGATTGATATTATGCTTTGCATTGGACGAGCTATGCGATTTACCTTTCGTCAAGTTTAAACGTTCCAATGTGTTTACTGCGGGACGACTCCTGTCGTTTCTAGCACCAACCCATTTATTAAACGAGAATGTTGAAACTAATTTAACGCTTCGTAATATATGTTGCAAGCCCATCCTGCGCCGCAACAGTGTGGGCAATATCGAACAAATCATTTTGAATCGCTAATTAATTAAACGAAAATTTTTACATAAACGAGCGTTTTACACGATTTTCGGAAAGAAAAATTTTCGAACGTAACAAAAACTGAAAACTAGACGAATAGAAAACTACAAACTACAAAATTATGTGAGTGGCTTAAGGCGAATTTTGTTATAATGTGCCTAACTATCTAAAGTGACATTAAAAATTCAGAAACAAAAAATCGAATTTAGTCAAATGTTACTATGTTTCATAGACGATATTTTCATAAGCAATCAGTAGAGAAAAATTCGCATTTTTAAATGAATGGCGGAAAAGCGTAACAAAAAATAAATAACGATTTCTTTAAAATAATTAAAATCATTGTTTAATTAAAAAGGATCGAGAAGAAGCAATGTGAAGTACTTTCAATTTATTAATATTTAAAAACAAATCTCTTCCGAACGCCACAGCGAAAGGTATATTTGGAAAAGATTATAAGAAGCCGGCACGAAAACTTTGGAATAATCGCTATGCCTTGTCAGGCGGTAGCGTTTATCATAGACTCATCAGGATTTATAGATAAGTAAGAAAGTTATATTTGGCATGAACCAAATTTCGTATACCCTCCACTATGCTTTCCGCATTGTACTCTCAAAGTTCTTTTATTTGATACCCATATTGCTGACATTATTAGGAAGAAATCGGTGGCTGTGTCTACCGTACTAATTTTAGAATCAACCCGTTCTTAGGCAGATTTCCGTTTGAAGAATGGACAAAATAGTTTTAAACATTCCGTCTTGTTTGCCTCACGATAAATAGGCCTAAAACATCAAAAAGTGAAAAAAAAAATTTAATTACCTGTAACTTTGCGTGGGCGTGGCCGATTTGTTCCATTTCTGTACGTAGACATTTTACCTGTGTGTTGAATACAAAAAAAAAAAAGACAGGCAAGCTTAGATTGATTCGGAAAATGACTTTAAATCGATCGACAAAATAGAAGGTGGATCTATCTCAAGTCTTTCTGGCTGAGGCAAAAAGGTTGTGTGTGGGAATCATTTTCCTTAATTCCAGAATGCCCATTAGATGAAACCCTTGAAGAGTTTAATCGAAAATTGATCTGTAGAACAAGATAGGATATCATCAGAAGGATTGCAGTGATGACATAAGACAAATTTTAATGGCTTCGAAGTCAATGGTATCGGGCAACACAGATAAACGCATGAAACACCGACTGGCAACTGCTCTACATTTTGACAATTGGTCGAGAAAAATTTTTTATGAATATGCAGCAAACAACATGGAATCAATTGACGAACAAAGCTGCGCCCTAAGGACCAGGAAATGACAAAAGACAGTATGAATAGCAAGCCTTGATAAATGGCAAAGTATGATTTGTGAACAATATGTAAAGGTTTTAAGGAAGGAAGATTTGTGCTGCCATACATTTCCGTACATTATCATGAAAATTAGCATTCAATACCGGAAAGCGCCGTATAAAGCTTAGGAACAAGTGATTTAGAATATTGGATCCCGGAATTTCTCCTGAATTGAGGTGAATTTAAAATGATATGTCAACATAGCCTAAGAAGCTATCCTAGCTCGGGGTGAACAAGAGTTAATAAAAAAGAAGAATAAGAGGAAAAATTTGCAGTTTGTAACTTTGAATTGGATTTTCAAAAATTGCTTTACTCTTACTATGCTGCCCAAAGTTATTCGTAGAAGCTTTCAAAGACATAACGCTCTTTGATTAACGTGCAATGAAAAGTTCCCACAGTTTTTAACATAAAAAAAAACCATTTGAAATGAATCTTTTATATATATACTACTATGCGCGAATGTCAAGCTTTCGCAACTATGGTCTTATGTAAATTTTTACGTAATTGGAGTGCAAGAACACGTTGTAGTCGAATTGACATAAGTAAATACGATCCTGAATTCTGAAAATTGTAAAAAGAAAAAACCATCTGAACGAACAGTATTCGGTCTTACAAAGCAAGGAAAGGAAGGATTCTAACGTATCTCTTTATGTTCGAATGTGTTATTAAAATAAAGCAAAATCATTTTTCCAATAAACTCAAGCTTAACCCTAACATTTGCTAACCATTTGCATGTAAATTTTTAATTGCACACATTCTTTACATAGACACCGAGACAGAGAGATGTTGAAAGAGAGAAAAGTGAACGTTTGTGAACACAATGTGCAAAATCGCATTTCACCCACAGATTTCTATAAGAATGTAATGCAATTTTAAATTCACTGTCTGTTCGACATGTGTCTTGGTTACTGTTGGTGACACTGATAGTATTGCTCCGTTGATGATGACGATATGAAATTTTTGCAATAATTCTGCTGCTATGTACTATCCTACTCTGATGGGGTAAATATAAACATTCGATTGTGTTTATTTTCCATTTATTCATGAACATCATTTGTGTGGCCGCTAGCAACCTTTAGTCTGGTGTAATAGTTTTGTGAATCCATTTGCAAAACGGACTTCAATAGCGCACAATTTGTACGGGTTAACCAAACTCATCTAAGTTGGTCGTCGTCTTTTGCAGATAGCTTCGTTGAGTAAATGACTGAATTCTGGTTATAACAGTAACCCTTCTGTGACATGGAATTAAAGAAAGAAAGCATCTTTTAAAAGACCTGAATACACAGGAAACGATAGTTTAAGGACCTGGTGTGCCCAAATCGTCGATATATGTGTACTTTTCACTCTCACCAAGAAAGTGATATAACAATAAACATTCGTATTTAATTTCCGATTTTTTAACTAAAAGATTTATTCTTGACGTTATGGCGTATGTGTTTTGTGAGTGCTGGCTCTGACTTGAAATGAACAGTGCAAGCAGACTGTCGAAGTTTTCTATATCGTTTTCCAAGGAACTTTACAAAAGCAATACTAAATAGACGAACAGAAGGATACCTACCTATAGTAAAAAAAAGATTAGTATTTTAATATCCTAGTTTTGAAGTCGTAATCGCCTTTCCAACGGACAACGGGGACACTGTACACGAGGTTAAGTCGTTTGCGCAACTTCCGCTGAAGAAGATTAAATAAACTTTATGAAGCCTATGCTGATAAGCGTTATTAATACGAAGTTGGCATTTTTGTACAGCAAGGAAACGGTGAATTTACTGTTACCTCATTCTCCAGAGTATAGAAATGAAGTAAATATACCCTTGTCCGTTACTTCATGTTTTATGAAATTTCATACAGTATTAGCAGCTGCTCAGACTACACGAAACCGCTACCGCTACACTCCATAGTGGATTGAACTGAGCGTGAAGGGTGCAATATGCCAAAGGTTAGTATATTCTGATTTTTCAGTAAGGTTATGTTCGGCTTCGTATGGTAAGACTAATCCAGAAACCGTTAGTTTCACTCAACTAGAATATGATACACTTCCCACTACACACTAGACATTCCTTCCTCTCATTAGCTTCTATGTCAATCGATGACTTATTATTTCCTATTGGGTTCCTGGAGTTCTTTTGTAGGAACCTTCAAAAGATCAGTTCTCTTTCCCGTATAGAATTTATGTTCCGCCTAAAAGATGGGTGGAGAACGCTTTGAATAATATTCAACTTTTTTACGAAATCTTGAAAATTTACTTACGCTCCCATGATATTTTCTTTGGTTTGATCAGCATTGATAAAGGTACCCAATGCAAGAGTTTTCAAATGTTATGTCTGCGTTTTGATAGACGATTCACTTAGAGATGTTTGTTGTTGAGTCTGTTGAATTAAAACTCTTTTTCTATTCGTATCTCGTAAGAAAATTGGTTTAATAGTTCGCTCACAACTGGTGGAATCAAAAGGACTCTATTTAGTGTTTGCGTTGCAGTATCCATTAATCCTATCAGTGTGGTATTAGGTACGCAAGTTAAAGTTTTCTTCAGTATATTACGCTTATTATTGTTATCGCAGCATAGTAGGTCGGGATTGCAGTGTTGTTTTATTTAAAAAATGCACATAAAAGAAATATCAAAAGGATAAGCATTTAAAATCAACAGATCCACTTTACGTTTAAAATATATCTACTTTAAATAGCGGAGATATTTACCTCCCGGAAAACGTTAACCTGTATAGGTATCTAAATTGTGCGTTTCGTGATCAGTGCCCAGTCGTAATTGAGTCTGGCGCCGTGTGGCCGTTCATACGTCACAGATTGTAATTGGAAATAACTGAAATTCGTTCAAAAACATGCTTACGGTATCTGGGAAATTGAATGAAATTAAACATTCCAATCTGCCTAACTGCTTGAGAAATTTTCGAAGCAAAAATTCACTTTCTTCGTCTCAAAGAAAGAGCAATTTCCTTACTGTTTTTTTTTTTTTTTTCTTAGAACGCATTAGCAAAAAAGGGGGGTATATTCATTTTGTCAAAAAGTTTGCGACGCCCAGAAAGAAAGCTTTAGGGACCCTACGATCAGCATCAAATTCCGAATTGAGTTGGGCATGTCTTTGTCCGTATGTGTAATGCCTGCTGAAAACATTTTTCTGCAAAAACTAAGCTTTTCGTTTCAAATTTCGCAGAAGCATTGGAAACTGGCGCGCGCGCTTCACTTTTCAAAATGGGCTAAATCGGTCGGCGAAGACGCCTACAAGAACACGTGAGAATACCTCAGTTTCTAAAAAAAAACAAAAAAAAAAAACCGCCATAGATGAATCTATGGAAATTTTCAACTATGTTCTTTGGGCAATCCACGCCTATTCGATATTGCTCTCATATCAAAATTTTGTTTTGCCGACAAAACCTTTATAATGCCCAGAGGCAAGCTACAAAAACTTAATAAAGTCTGTACATTCTAGAGCAGTGTTAAATTCGGAATGCCCCTACGCATATTCGTTTGTCGTAATGATTATTGAAGATTCGGTCACAGCCGAATTTAATTTTCTTACATGTTTCCTGTTCACATGTAATATAGTCGCTTATATCTATGCATTTACATGTACGACCGCCACCTAGACTAACACATGTTAAATTGTAAAGTTTATTGAAAGGTTTTTATAGGTTTGTAAATCACAATGAGAAAAAAGCGTGAGTCGTGTAGAGATTGTGCTTTATGCAGCAGAGTCGGAAATTAAATTGCTTTTATGCTAAATAGAAATAAAGAAAATGCGAGCAAAGCTCATGCAGAAAACAAAATTATCATAAACATGCAATACTCAGTACACAGATTTCATACATGTTAGTGTATATACGGATACACATTTTATACAAAAATATAAATATCAATCAATACATGTATTTTTTTATTATTTTGTCGTTTTATTATTATTTTTTTATAATTTGCATTTTTATTGCAATTTAATGCCCAGTACTAAGTGAAATATAAAGAAAAAAAAGAAGTCAGAAAATTATGTTCGTTCGTGACCGAATCTTTTATACCCAGCACTGTGATTCTAAAAAACCGCATTTTCATACTCTGTAATACTAAGTGGGCGTGGTTGATTTTTTCTATTTTCAGAATAAAAGTAGAAATTTTTTATAGTGTATGTGTTGTATTTTATGAGTGACAAGCAAAAACCGCGGAAAGCAAAAACGTTCACAGCTTTTTCTACGTAGGTGTGTGGGCATTATGGGCGTGATCTTTTCGAATACTTTTGCTGGTTTGTTTCCGATATCGTTATTTCTATGAACGGGAGAATATTTACCACAGATACGACATAGTTACGAAGACGGACCGATGGGCACTTGAATGGACGGGTACGCTTAGGTGCATTCCGAATTTGAAACTGGCACAATATCTATATACTTTATGGGATTTTCGAAGCTGGCTTCTGTGTGTTATAAACGTTTTGAAAAAAAAAAATGAAATTCCGACACTACAAGATTGCGTAGGCGTGGTCAATTTTTTCCACGTCTACAAAGGCATTGGAAGAGTTTAAGAGCAATAAGCAAAAAATCAACCTTGTATTTCTTTTGAAAAACAATGGTACTCTTAGTTTACGTGGTATTGTAGTCGCGTCGTTCCACTGTTATGACCCATTTTCAATACCAATTTGCATGCAAGAACTTGTAGTGTTTCTGCCAAATTTGAAGTCGATTGCTTGACTTTGAAGCCAGGAGCATGTTGAAAACCGACACTACACAGACGGACAGATGGACATGCATTTAATTCAGAATTTGATGCTGATCAAGAATATGTGTGCATTGTTGGACAGCTGAAGTTTCCTCTTAGGCGTTGCAAGCGTTTTGACAAAATGAATGTATCGCTGATGAGTATAATAATGTTTAAAGACTTTAATGTGATAAATAGTATTACAAAAAAGAAAGCAATAACAATCAAGTAAATTTAAAACTTTTTTCAAGTGCGGAAGGTAAAGTAAAAAGTAGAAAGGAATGTTTTGTTTGCCAATAAAAGTGCGATATTTTACCTAAAATAATCCGATCATAGCCTTAAGAACACTTTATCTCTAATATAGGAGTCAATTTTTCTGAAAACTTGCGCGCTAGCTCTATAGTTTATTAAATTTCTTAAAAAAATTTTTTCCTAATTTAATAAAGTTTTTAATAATTAAGGTAAGTTTGCGAACATATGCCAAGTATTTTTTAGTATTTCGAAGAGATCTCTGTTGACTTGTTACGAACGTTAAGGCAATCAAGCCGGACGATATCTCAGAGTATTTTCAATAGGTTGTGTCTTATTATGGGTGCATATAAAAGAGATGGTATAAAAATAGTTAAGGCTTTCTCTGGTGTCCCGAACATGTCATTCGAAAGCTGAACCCTCTTTGAGGAGTGAACGCACTTTTACGGCTAAAACCAATTATATGAATTAAAACTAGATCGCATTTATTGCGTCACATCTGACATCTTCACTTCAGGGAGGACACGTTATTAAAAACTGCAACAATGGTACGCAAGCGCTCTTTACACCTCCAGGTAGGCAAATTTCGCAAACCCGCTGACTCCACAAAGACATTCGATTTTGCCCAATGCATCTGAAGCTATTGTGTAGCCGGATTTAATGTATATACGAACAAAATGAAAATGAAAATTAATGGTGCGCCTATATAACGGATAATTTCCGCGGCGCCAATTCATGATTTCACACAGAAGATCACAATAAACAGCAACAAGTAAAAAGGTTAGAGTTGAGCAAACTTGGCATTTAACGCCTGATGTTTCTGACTCTTACACTCTTACTTTGTGAAAGCTTCTCATTGGAAGAACGTTTGTATGGTCAGTTATAATGGTCCTGCACCATACAAATTCTTCGCGAATTGCTATTTTTCAACGACTTTTGTGAAGAAACGTCAAATATTGAATATTGCTCCGAGATGGTTTTAAAAGCGTTTATCTTAAGGTCAAAGTATAGTAGTGCACCAAACTTCGCTCAAGTACCCGAAATGTTGCTATCCATAGGTTGAACGCAAGAAGACACATGAGCAGCATCATACTGACAAAGGAACAGCCGTGTTTACATCGATTCAACAAATACTTCTGAGTCGATTGATATAACAATCTATTTGAATCTATCTGCAGCCCTTGTCGATGTTCTCCACGTTGGCATACAATGGCCTGTTGTAGCTTCATCAAAACTGCTGCAGTTTATAAATATTCAACTTTCAGACACATTATCTGAAACTTCACGATTTTATCTTATGATTTTTCTGGTCCAAAAAAAATCAAAGTGCTCGCCTTCCAAGCTATTGAAAAGCAAGCAAAAAAAGAGAAATTTTAGAGAAAGCCAGTATCACATAAGTGCTCCTGCTTAAACCGTCAATAATGTGTCTTTTTATCATTTTTTGATTTTTTTTACTTTTTTCGTTATTGGCCATATGTTTACAAGCGAACAAAAATCACATGTCCATTTGCCTGAAAAGCAAAACAAATTACGTCATGTTTTTGAATGCAATGTAAACGTTTGTCCATTCATCACTGAACTCATTCTCATGGTAAACGCCACATAATGAAAAGTATTTCTAAGTATAGGTTAGAAAGATGGGCAATCTTATCCGGGTTCAACTATGACCGAAGTACACAGATACCTTAGGGTCGTCGGTAGTATAAATGTGGTAATTTTTACCGTTACATTCGTTTTAGTTTACAAGTCAAGAGTGAAAACCCCAGGAATAATATTCGCCTGTGAGTGACTCTTCTTCTGTCGGGCCAATCACCTTTACATTGGAGTGTATGAGTGATGAGTGAAATACCAAATTTTTTTTTGTTTGTTTTCGGAAACAATGTTCTTGCATGACATTGTACTGTGGGCACGACTCCTGGATGTTTTAGCTCATTTGCAATGCTAACCCACACACAAGAACTTTCAAGTTTTTCCCCATATTTCAAAATAATATTTTCTTTTCTTCGACCAAGAAAATGTTTATCTTCGACATTAGACATATAGACAGACGTATATGCTTAAATCGATTCTGAGTGCTAAATATATACACATTGTAGATACTTCCATTCTTCGATGCTGGGCATGAAAATAAATCTTAATTGAAAGGTAATATAAAACATAGAAATATGTGACGTAGAATAGATGATATAACTTATACAATACATGGCTTAATATGTATGTAAGAATGACAAGCGAACTAACATTCAACTGCATTGTATTAAATCATTTATGCTAGTTATACGCAACAGTCCGAATCATCTGAGATAAACTACGAAACTGTTTCCTTGTGGTGATTACTATTATTCCTATTGAAGCAATTTTCCAAATAGGGTTAAGGCAGGTAGTCGGTCATTAAAATTAATATTAACTAATTAAATAAGTAGCATAATTAACCGAAATCATACAAGTTTCTATGTCAATGATTTCTTCGAATCAATGCAAAAGGATTGGCCCGTAAATATGATGAACAAAATTTCATTCTGGCATTACATTCGATTGTTGTATTTGTACATGCATGAAGTACTCAAAGTATTATTTATTTTAAATGCCTTACATAGTGATTGATATGTAAAGATAAACTCTGTTTATGCCTAAGACTATTACCGAGAATAATTTTCGCAAAACATTTACGCATACGGAGCTCAATGAATTACTTTTGAAACACAAAACAATTTGTCCTCAAAGCGAAATGAATAAAATTTTAAACGATGCCCGGAGACATGCATAAATGTTATACACACAAAGCAAGTTAGAAAGTTACAGTTTGTTGCGGCCGAATTTTTTATACCCACAATTTTTATCTTAGAAAACACAAGAAAAGGAAAAAATGAAATTTCGATACGTTGTTGTGCTAGGAGGAAGATTGAAATAGGCGTGATCTGGGAATTTTTTATTATGTTTGCACAGGTACTGGAGAATAATTTCGTGGAACTCCTTATCCTCGTATCTGTTGTAATCTCTATACACCACATCACTTGTGGTGCAGGCGTATACTAAGGTTGGGCGAATGTATGCAACGCATAGGCGGACTTAAACCAAACCCATCTCTTATTATCGATTCATAATCACTTTCTGAATCAATTTTTGGATCGATCTAATCTTGTCTGCCCATATGTCCGTCCGTCCGTCCTATTTCCTTGTGTTCACCCTGCGGGCCGCATATTTTTCATAAATTTTTAGCAAAATTTGGTACACCAACATTTTATGGACCGAGGACGAAAGCTATTGAAAATGATTTAGATTAGACCACTTTTTTGGCCGCTTACCCTATAAAGCCGTTATATGAGTAAACGTATCAAGCGAAGTGGTGAAGAGGAATGTGGCCCTATGCCCCTATAATGATTTACTTGTTTTTTGTATTTGAAAAAAAAGGGCTCCCGCCTTATGTTACACTTCAAGCGTTTCTTTTAGTCGATGGTTTTGCAAGTTCAAAGGTAACGCCTTAATTTTTACGACTAGAGAATGTTCGCCGAAGGCATTTGTTGATAAGGTGCGGCGGGGTATAATAAGTGTTTAGACGTAAAGGCACACATCCACTAGGCGATTGACTGCATAAAATGAGAAAAGATAGAAGATACATGGACATGTGTAGATCCTTTCGGATTGATGCTGAATATTTAGCCGATCTGTTTTCACTTTGACGCGCTCTTCTGGATGTTGCAAGTATTTTGACAAAATGTATATAACCCCGTTCTTCGGACTTTGGGTATAACAATAAGCAGTGAAAGTGTATATCTTACGCAATACATATACGTTCGTTAGAAGCTTATGTAACTTGGGTTTAGCTTCATCACAAATTATATATTGAAATGAAATGAAATTCTTTAAATTTCCTTGGATTTCATTCAAGTGAAATTCGGTTACTTTTTCATGAGAAAGAGGCAATTTTCCTTCACTATATTCATAAATGTTCTCCAACTTTAATCGCTAATATTCCGCTCCATAAAGGAATGTTTGCTATGAGGTCTCCACTCCCTATATACATATGTATGCAGACCATAAATAATATTATTATGAGCAAAGAAAGGACAAGAAGAAGACTAAATTATTTTCGAGAGAATTTATGGCTTTTACTTACACACGCGTATACAACTTCATTTTCGAAATATTCAATACGTAACCGTAATAATTCTTTTTCGTTTTATTACACAAAATAAGTCAAAAAGTAAAACAAAAAACCAAAAGAGGAAAAAGTGAAAATATATACGCTTTGATTTAGGGCGCATCTTGGATACTCATCTATATCGTGTATATCGTATATAGTTGTTAGCTAAACTTAGATTATTGCATACACTTATACACTAATCATTAACCATGTGGAATAGATGTTGAGGGCACATTAATGCAGTCAATCCTTTTGTAACCTGTTGAGATATTCTTCAGTGCAAGTTTCTCACTCTGTTTACTCCGGAACCTTAAGCGCTAATGTTTAATTGAAATCCAGACTAAAATGGTCTGCAAGTGCCTCACAATCGCGACAGTATTGCATCTGAGCATCGATTGTTCTATAGGCAAGTAGAATTCAATGCTTTTCTTTCTTTACCTGGATATGGGTTTCATGAATTTTCTGAGAATTAAGAGAATCTTAAGTGAATTGAAATTCGAATTTGCGTTTGATTTAAGAAACATGTTTGCATGAAATAGAATAGGTCGACAAAGAGATTAAACAATGACGATGATTACAATTAAGTCACTAAGTAAAGATTAAATTGCATTTAAATTAAATTATGTTCAATGCTAGTTAGAAAGGAATTAATAAGTAATATAAGATAAGTCTTTTGAGCTCATAACTGTTTTTACAACCTGATGCAATAGAAAACCGAAGTGAAAACATAACCAGCTACGGCACTTGTTAAATGATGACTAACGAGTAATCGAAAGGCGAATGGAATTATAAATAACATATGCTCATAACAGTGTTTCAGTAAATAAAGTTATATGCACAATGAACGCATTTCCACCGGGCATTGTGCAAAACATATTTATACCTAGCAGCACTGGTTGTATAGGGTATATTAAGTTTGTGGAGTTTAGTATAACATCCAGACTGGCTTGAGATAGACGTTTTTCGGACGTCATGTGTTCTTTAATGAAAATTATGCACGTATTTAGGAAAAAAGGGGAATTTTTGGTGTGCAGGGCATCTCATGGCCGGCCTTGTCCGACTATAGCATTGTACATATATAGCAACTACATATAAATAAGTACAATCGAACCATACTTCGACATTTGAGTGCATGATGCAAGGTACAAATGTCGCTGTGCATTGTGCTCAGAGCTTTGCTCAATCTACTTGAAAACTGGTGAAAGAAGAGAGAACATAAAAAGTAACCTAAAAAATAACCTAAGTAAGATGAGGTTTCGATAATTGTAAAAGCAGAAAATGTGATGCAGCCACGAATGATTCTTAAATTTTCTCGCGTGTAAATGTTATTAACGCCTTGGATACAATCTTTGATATCCCTTATGATGAAAATGGACAATGTTCGTTGAACGCTGATTTTTCGAAGGAAATAATATCCTATTCCGTAAATAAGCCCATATTGTACACTTTATGAATCGATAAAAGATTTCTAATGTTTAGTGACAAACCTGCTTAACCTGTCCAAATATTTGCTTGCATGAATTTGGGGGCAGCATATGCTTATGTATCTACGAAATATTGTTCAAAAATATATTTTAATATTTGTTATGAGTCTACAAACAGTATGTATCCGAGGAGATTGGGCTTAGCTTTAGACTCGCCCTGTGTCGAGTATAGCGAAATAATTAATTCAAAATTTGCTGTACATCATTTAATTACCCCACTTGAGAATACAAAAAGATGTGGTCTGAGGGCTTGGAAAACCTCTTGGCAACTCACCGACCCACGGAGGAATCTGAATGTAATTCTGCTGTTTCGAATCTTCTGATCGGCTAGGCTAGGCTGTGAGTAGTACTAGTAGTAGGGTGGAAAGCGATGAACGATCCCCAAGCTACAACGCGTGACTGGTTTGGAATTCGCGCGTTGAGTGCTTTATGGAATATTAGAAACGTAGTACGTTCCAGTTCTTCGGTGAGAAGGATATTAAAAAAATAAACACGACTGAGTAGAAAGCTTAATGTCGCCCTAAACAATATTGAAATATTTTAGTGTATCTGTAGCGTTCATCTCTACTCATTACAAACGAAATAGTAAAACTGGTATACCTTCAAAGAAGGTTGCGTTAGGCATAAAAATTGAAAAACATCTTTGACCTCATGATTTCAATAAATTTTCCTCCCAAGTTGTATACAGATTTTCATTTTTTTCTCGTACAATCATAAATCTTGTAAACACATATATTAAAAGTCAATGAGGTCGTAATGTTTTCTCTCAACTGTTTGCACAACACATGCATGTAAATGTATAATAATTGTGCTGTAACAGTAACGGGAATGTACATAAAACGCTTTAATTTAATGTTACTTTCCGTTTTTATTACGCCAACGATATATTACGATAAGAAATATTGACTGCGCTTACTTATCTACCATTAAGCGAGTAGTTTATCAAATGTTCGATTTAGTTGTGTTAGTTTGAGTGAAATTCTATACAAAACTATTGGATGATGTGTGAGAAACATACAGGGGAGAGTCCATTAAATCAAAATTTATTTGGTTTGCTTTGCTTCCTAAGCTTCTAAACTTCACTGAACTTTCGAAGTTTGTCGTTCTATTGGTAAAGCAGCAAACATGGGTGTGATATCAAGATGCCTAGAACATACTGCATGTAATCATACAATAAGTGCATGGCATCAGTTTTTTGAAATGCAAAATTAGTTGACAACGTTCCAAGCGATGAAACAACGCTAGAAAAATGCCATTACATGGTTTTGAAGCAACTGGATAACAAAATATGTGAGAAAAAATCATTCTTCATAAATTCTAAATCTTTACTTTTGATGCATAGCCATGACCGCTATGGATATTTGAGTCATTGCAAAAAAAAAATACAACTATTGACAAGTAAAAATATTTTAGTGGGCCACGGCCTAAGACTAAATACCCTACACCACTTTAGTTAATATAGTTATTCATATAACGACTTTTCAAAATATCTGGGAAGTTGTCCAAAAAGTGATTCAATCCGAATATCATTTTGAATATCATTCGTCTTTGGGGTAAACTTCTACAATATCTCAAAAACTCCGACCTGTAAGGTGAACGCATGAAAACAAGGCAGACAGGTGGACAGAGAAGCTTAAATCGAATCAGAAAGTTATTATTCTGAATCTATGGTTGTAATAAAAGGTGGATACAGTCCTTCTGGATGTTGTACATAAACTTAATATACCCTTGTACCACAACTGGTACGTATGGGATGTAAACAATCCCAGGGTTTTGGCTACAGGAATAGCAGAAAAAACTCCATTTGTTAGCTATGCAACTAAGTTTATGTTTGTAAGTATGATCTACATGCCTTCTTGCTCCACATGTTATTATAAGATAATCTTTCTCTACATTTTACCATAGTCTTTCTCTATGGTAGAGTCTCTTCAACGTTCATTGTCGTATAGGCTACATACATATCGTCCGCACATTTTCCTCTGGTATAAAATCTCTTTTACACAAGCAAAGCATAGGTACAACACAAAACAATTTTATCGTACGTACTTACATACGTGCATACTATGGCAACGTAGTCATTGTCGATATTTAATCTACATGTAACTCACATGCAATCATACTGTAGCAGCAGAAATTTAATCTACGCATTATCTACATACACATACATTGTACAAAACAGCGCAGTGAAAATGATGCAAAAGGCCGCCACAAACTCTCGCTCCTCTTATTTGTTACGACAATCGTGAGGTAAGTACTAAGTAAACCAGACACTAGATGAACGGACAAAATATACATGGGAAGGAGCGAACAAGAGAGAGATCTGCATCTCCTAAGCTCTCCATTGGACAGGTTGGGGGTATAGTTGACCACTAAGTATACAAACTCTGGCTTTGGTGTCCTATTTAATGAAGAAAAACAATTTGATTAGTTCGAAAATATTAAGCGAAAAGCAGGTAATTCATAATTTCGTTTCTTGTTGGAAATACTACGCTACCTCGATACATAAATAATGATGCAAACATGGCTTGTTATTTGCAGAATTCAAAGGAACACTGTAAACTGTCTATGGAGTCTGCAGACAACGCATCCACGATTCTCTTGACTGACAGTGAACTTTAATTACCCTTTTATTAGTTTGCCCATTACCCTGATGCGGCAAATATATATTTTAAAGCAAGTAAGTGCATACTTCGAATCGAGAGTGAGAAGTAATTGTACACCCGGGGAAACAATCGTGCAATTACATAAAGCGAAAGCTCGCAGAATATGCCATTGAGAATGAAGAATTCACTGATTAATTGCACCGTAAATCTTTTTTTTTTTTATTAAGTAAACTTTGTTGGAATGGACCACAGGTACAATCATCCCAAATTAAGTCCGCACCCTGCACCATTTCAAGTATTTCAGCACTACTCTTCGCCTCCTGAAGGAAAATAATGAGAGCTTTCTTCCGTCAAGAGTGCAAATGGATCCTCTACTTACGCAACACAGCTTTTTATAAAAATATTAATAAGCACAGGAAATATTTGAAAACATCTATCGGTCTGCACGTTTATGTCGCTATTTCTCTATTTGTCAATTTCTTTGTCTGTCTGCTGTCTGCTATAAAGATTCCAGCTGTAAATCAAGCTTGAAAGTTATGATTGGTTCGTCCACAATAAGCAAAAAAGTGTAACTGACGCAGACGTTAACTTATAGTACAGAGTATCCTAAAAATTGCAGCGTGAAATTTAATGCTGAGATGGCGCAGGCGAGGAGCAATTAAAAGAAAACGGTAAATTTTCTGGTGGGTTATGTTTTTCATAACCGAGCAGCACACTATATAAAGCTTTCTAGTTACATAATTAGGTGAGTGAGAACACCATAGTCAGGCAAAACCTCTATTAGACACCCCACACTACTTGGTCTAATAAAGTCATCCATTCACTCTTGTGATAATACGCTAAGAATCATACATAATTTTTATGTGAGGCATAAACTTCATATCGACGACAAGTCAACTGACGTGACGAATTTAAAAAAATCGATTTATTTGTTAGAGGTTTTACTATTTTCCACATGCTTGAGCCATAAAACGCGCAACTTAAATTTTGATGCCATAGAAGGATTTGCCTTCAGGGTTAGGTTTAAAAAATAGGTGTGACATAAATTCCCTATAACTAATTTTTTGATACATTACAATAATGGACCGATTTTCATCACACACCTTTTGGCATGCAAACGTTGAATATTTCATGAAAATCCTTGGACGCAATGATGTGAAAAAAGTGGAGCTACTTGATCCAAATTTGACACAGTTAAGTTTTATATAAAGTTACTTTTATGAAATGTTCCGAAAATTGCAACCCTGTAAGTTGTGTAAAAGATCAAAAGACGAACACACAACCGTTCGTTTTCGGAGATGCAAAATATATAAAAAATCTGTGGAAATAGCGACCTGTAGATTGAATTCAAGACACAACAGACAGAAAAGATTCAGAAAGTTATTTTGAAACGATCGGTCGGCTTACCACGAATGTTGTAGGGTATAAATATTAATAAAATTATTGGCTTATTATTAGTAAAAATGGTCCCACCTATTGCCCGTTTATGTACAAGAAATTCAAGTGAATTTTTAATTAAAATTTTGGCTTCTTCTCGAAATATTTAAAATTTCCCGCAATCCACATTAATTCAATTTTTCATGAATAAGTTAAAGCAAGGAATTTTTGTGTAATATCACATTTAATATAAACCGTTAAAGCCGAAGCATTTCGGTTAATATAAATACTCGAACACAAATTTCATTTGTTTTATATCTAAAATTTACTGTCGACGGTTGGTGTAGAATTTAATTACGAGCGAATAAAAGATTTTTATTTCGCATGCATTTGCTTTGAGGTAATTAAAGCATTTATTGCTGATTTATCTCATTTACCCACTAAACTGACTGTCTAATATTAAACGTTTTTCAATTAAAATAATTCGATAAAGTTCTGCTTCGATTATTATTATTATTGTTCCCACTTTTATAACTTTTGAATGGTTGCTATTGGTTTTACTGCTTTTCTACAGCAACTGCTGTTATCAGCTTTCTACCCGTTACTATTACCTTTGCCACTTGTGTTGTAAAAGAGAAAGTGGATGGAGAAGGAGGAGAAGATGTTAAGCAATGACTTTAGAAAATTTTTGGTATAAATTTTACCAATTGCTTGTTGTTTATCAATCATTACCTATGTAATTGTGGGAAATTTTCCAAATCAAGTTTAAAAACGCTAAAGTGAACCACAGTCCACGATTAAATATTCTAAAACACCCTACCTTGATTGAAGAAGCGGTCCGATCTGAACCATTTTCAGCAGCCTTATTCCTTGGGCCAAGTCTATTATAGAGCATGTACGGATTCACGTTCAGAATATCATCAGAATATCTTAAAAATTTCGGTCTCTAGGTTGAACGCAAGAAAGCAAGACCGACAGGCGGATCGCTTAACTTAGATCGATTCAGAAGATGATTTTGATTCGATCGATGTAATGAAAGATGTTTTTATGTCAGATCCTTCTGGGTGTTGTATACATTCGCGTAACCTTGGTATAAATTTGATGGTGCACAGGTAGTGCAGAGTATAAAAACAATAAAATCGACGCTTTTAAGAAGAATTTTTAACATAGGAATGTTTAGGATCGATAACATGTAATGTAACTGCCACCGTATGATAACAGTTGGGTCCATATAGCCTTACCTTCACCAGCGAAATGTAGGTTCATCATATGTACTTCTTGCCTGACAAACTTAGTAAATAATGTCATTGACTGGCCAGTTAACATGGTCCTCTAACGTTCTCCTTTGGCAGTAATTGCAAAGCTATTTTCATGACGAAGTGTGGACTGCTCGAGGCGGACAATCCATTTTTTCTTAGCAGTATAATCAAGAAGGTATCAAATAAAAGGACTTGGAGAGTGGAATGCGAAAAGCTAAGTGTGTTAATGCTAAATTATGTACCGGCGTCGTCGCGACATGGTGGATTCATTTTTTCTCCACAATCCCGCCGATATGGGTACCAAATAAAAGGATTTACAAAATGAACACACATACAGGATGATGTTGATGAGAATAAAAGATTCCTTTCTTACTTACTTTTATATGATTACACATCCGCTATAACCTGCTTTAGGCTCATGCTTATCAAAGTTTCGACTTGAAATGAAAACGCCTTCCTGCTTACTTGATTAGCCGAAATCGTGTGTATTGTACACAGTGCACGTAACTGCATGAAGATCCATACTAAAATGTTATACACATGTATGTGCTGTGTGTTTCGCAAGAGAAAAGATGAAAACAAACGAATGCAGTGCATTGTGTTGAGCTTTCCCTCTGTCTTCAGGTCTTAATACATACAGCTAATGATTGGCATTGTTCAACAGCACAATCTGCATATTACGTATGTATTTATGCATACGTTTCTTTTATGGAACAATTGGTGACACTAAGCGTTTCCTTTTTTCCAGCTATCGATTGCATGTCATCAAAATAGTTCAAGTATAAATAATATTCTTATTCTATATATACTGAGGTCACATCTTTCTTTCTCGCTATTTGTGAGTGAAGGACAACGTATGTGAAACTGCAATTTAACCGACACAAAATTAGCTGAAGTTGATATTTTCATGAACAGTTTCCCTAATATAATATCCATATGGAAAGTTTCACATTTTTTGAATTAATGGTCACTAAATGTGTTGCATTATCATCATTGACACTGTCAATTGACTCTTTGTCATGCTGGTCTGGCAAACACTATCTGCATATTAATCTATTTCTCTCCCCACATAAAACAAAATTGCCAATTACCATAGTTCATCGCTTTTATAGAATGCAATGGGACCGTCAAAAAGAAAAAAAAAATCACATAAGAAACAAAACGATGCTACGTTTTGAGAGTTAAATGCATGAACATGTTACCCTGGGATCTTAGCTTTTCCCGAAGAATATTTTCAATATGCAATTTTTTACTCTAATATATAGAACGTGCTTAACATTTTAATTTCTTCGAAAAACTATACAAACTCAGAAATTTGCTGAATAAGAGGAGAAGCAAAAGAAAAGAGAAAAACAAAACGCTATGGAAACGATTCGTTTCTGTATGTATTTTTTCATAAATCAATTATTTTGATGTCGGTAGCATTTCTTTGTTTATTTTCCTTTTTCGCTTTTTTTTTTTAATCTTTGCAATATTTTCGTGGTTAGTTATGTTTTCAAGTTAAAACATAAAATTGGCAGGACATGAATATTTGAACGTCTGTGCAGTTAAGATAAAACCATATTTCATTATAGCGATCGTTTCAGATTCATAAACTGAAACTTGTCCATCTGTCTGTCTGTCCATGTATTTTCATGTTCAACCTACAGATCGTAAATTTATGAGACACTTTGATGAAATTTGATGCACTTCCAAGGACGAACGCCATTGAAAATGGTTTGGGTCGGACCACTTTTTCGACTTGTAAAAAAATATTTGAACTTCCAGAGGTTAGCCATAACAATCGCTGAGTAGTAGCGGTTAGGCGTTCTAAGTAGTTGTAAAAAATCGCGATTCGCGATCGGAGCTACTTTTTGAACCCCGGCCATATAAAACGTTCATGCGGAAACTAAATCTTTATATGGTAAAAAGGTCTAATTGTCAATAATTCTTAATCAACATTCATGCACAATACCGACTTTGGGCAACGCAGGTCTATTTTCTGGATCCCACCTCCCAAAAAGTCTTAACGAAAAATAAACCTTCATATGATAAAAATGTCCAATTGTTGATAGTTTATGAAGAAAATTGATTCGAAGGAGCAGTTCGATGTAAAATTTGGATCAAACTGGTTTTTACCTAGATCCAACAATTTAAACGGTCTTTCATGAAAAGCAAACACTTGTATGGCGACAAAGCCTAACTTGTGGTTTTTTAGGACAGAAGCAAAAGGAAATTATTAAAATCTTTGAGAAGTAAATTGACTTTGGTAAATTTGGACCACGTTAGTTGATGTTTTGAGCATCCCTCGATATGAGGGCTTCCACGATAATTATATCATTATATAAGATACAGCGTATGCTGTCGAAGTAAGATATATTATAACGAAAATAACTGAATGTCTGCATTAAACCAAGTGGTGTAGGGCGTCTACTAGACGGCCTTACCCGACAATGTTTCTACTTGATTTTTTAAAATATTTTTTTAATACACATTCAGGGGGTATAATATTCAACAAACAATCCATGAAATTCATACGAAATTGGTTTGAAATCAAATTGTAAACACACAACAAACAGCATTTGTTCGTTTTTCTTCTCTTCGAAAATGAAACTGATTGGCATACGCGTGCACTGTGAAAGAACCAAAAAGATTTTAAAAATATTTTCTCTAGCAACGAAGTAAAATTTATTGAAATTGAGCGTAAAGTTTTCATTCTCAAAATATCAAGCAATATGTCCCGAAGCGACACGTCATACCATACATTGTAAATTATCTCCCATTGAGGTAAGCGAAACCAGCTTTCAACGATTTTATACTCCTAATGGATTACCTTTACTCCTGCAATTCTGCACCTATGCTTTTGCTAAAACGCCATTATCGTGGTTCATTCGAAAGTGATTTTGTGCTCAAAAATCCCAAATCCCCTTTGAAATACGAAAGATTTGCTTCAAGATGAACATACCCTCTGCACTTGTTGCACTCATCAGTAAGTTGGGATTATATTTTGACTTATTTATACTCATGAAAGTTACAAAAAATTTTTCAACAATCATATGTACAAACATACTTTTAAACAAGCAGATACACTCAAAAGGGGACGTATTTGAGCTAATTCTACTGTTGACGGTACACACCAATATGTATAAATGTGTATTTATATAAGTACACATGTATTATTCGAAACGTTCGAATTTCGTATGCAGCATCACTAAAACAGCTGCGACTTGTACGCTAATGGCTGGAATGTCATAAAATGTTGACACATTTATGTTGAAGATTCTTACTATCTACAAATCATGCGAATTTGCGACCTATGGCCGGCACCCAAAGTAACATGAACGGACATCGGACGGACAGACAAGCTTGGAATCATTTTCTAAATCCATCCACATAATGAAAAGTGGGTCTATCTCAAGTCCTTCTCAGTTATTGGAAAATAAGTGTGAAAATTATAGATTATTCTTCTATGTCTTTCAAACTCGGTAAGATTGATTTCTTTGTCTTGTTTACTCTTATGAAACTTCATCAAAATATCTCAAAAAAAGAGGTTTGTATCGATCATTCTAAGTCGATTGGTATAATAAAAGGCATACGCTTAATGTACGCTACCAGTGATGTAGGGTATACATATTAATTACATCAGGTTAGGATGTTGGTTCGGTTCTCTCCCATATAAGGATTACTCTGAGAACTGAGTGTTCATATGGTAACTGGATATGCTATTTGGTATATTGCGACAAAAAAAGTGAAGTACATATTAGGTGAAGGGATGTAAAGTATTTAATACTCCGGCTTGTGCGTCTATAACATTTTTACTTGCTTTATACTGCGTAAATGTATATATGTGTGTTAATGTCATGGACAATCGTAGCCATAAGATATTTATACAAATTTCAATTATTTTCTTCTTGTTGATGCTGAGATCAAAATTCTACCAATATTCCGCTCGACGAGAATAACCATAATACTACAGAGGAAGAAAGTGCAGCAGAAATGTCATTTAGTAACTTTTATTATCATTTAAAAGATAAAATACATTGCCTTTGGGTATTGATTGCCCATTATTAAGTGACGATTGAAGATATCTCCGTGTGCCGACCTTGTAGTCGTATGATATTGCTTCCAATATATATATGTATGCACAGATAAATGTCTTGCGGTTCTTGTAAAGGTCTATTCAGTATATGTATATAGGTGGGAAGTATTTGTTTACGAATGTAAAATGTCATTGGATAAGATTTTCACACGTAATGCCTGATTGCGTAAATGGTTCTGTATGTATGTGCACGTACTGAGTTAAAATTGAGTTTGTAAAACTGGAGTTATTATTTGTCATGGCAATTATTTCCACAAACAATACTATAGATATAGGTTTTGTTTATACAACATTTATTATGTCTTAAGGCATCTCATGTTTGCTCTATTAATTGGTGCGTATGATTACACATAAGACTTAAAATGACTGCTGTATCATTCCTAAGTTTATATTGTTGACTACTATTAAGTATGCTACATACATACGAGTTAAAGAAAAAGAAGAACAAGAGTATATTATATCCGTTACATTCCAGCGTGTATACTAAAGCTTAACAAAGCGTTATGCAACCTTTCGTTCGTTTGGCTTCCCACTAACTCAAGGTATTTTCAAAATGAATAGCAAAAGGCGTAACCATATTTACGTTTGATTGCCGACCTTGTCTTATATCTTGCGTTATTTTTCGTCTGAAAATCGAATATAGCAGCCAATTAGTCAGACTTTAGCAAAATTTGGGAAAGCGTATTAAATATTGTTTGCTCAGAGTCGCTTGTATAAAAATCTTGATGTCGTACTATTTTTTTTTGCTTTGTTTTCGCTTATGTTATCATATTTCGTTTATATTATGACAAATGCGTTTGTCTTTTCCTATATTAAGCCAAGATGACGCATACGTTGCAAAGGACGCGAGGATGTATCATGTTTTAGATACGTGACGTAAAAGGTCTTACTTCTGCGTACGCTTTAATGTTGTGTGGTGGTGGCCTTACAACAAAATATTTAAGCCCACATTGTCTTGAATATTTTATTCCTTCCTTCCGTAATTATTATTCATCACCTCCAACACTTGTTTGAAGAACTTGTAAATGTGTATACGCATCGAACTTATGATACGGGTGCACGCAAGACCACGAACGAGCCGGAGTAAGCTTGCTTCTGATCACACTAATCGATTCGGAATTATTGCTAGAACCGATTGAAGCATGTCGATCCATCTGTACTTGTAATTTTATATTAAGATGTTTTGGACAAAGGGGGGTGCTATTGGCGGATATTGGATATTGAATAAATCGTTTTTAGAAGCAAAATTTCTAATTTTTAATATTTTCCGACGAAAGTTCGAGAGTCAAGAACAAATCGAGAACAATATCTGGCATAAATATAATAACATTTGACTTGTTTTATGCGTTTATCGACCAATGAAAAGTGCATTACACCGAAATATACCCACTAAAGGCTCTGACAATTGTAAACACTAAATATAACCACCTCTTCGCTAAGATTGTCAGATAAAAGGTAATAAAAAATCACCAATTGATTTCATATCGAGAAGATTTCAAATCAACCTCCAAGACTTCCAAAAATGGATAGTCAATTAATGCTGCGCTATACCGTGTATCTTGTCTCTGACATTGGTCGAAATGTAAAAATAACTATTAGCTGACACGATGTTGTCGATTAGTATACTTTCTTATACGTAGTTCTGGTATGTTCCCATTGGATTGGTGTTTGTTTAAGATTCGCCATAAAGCGAATAAAATATCTTGCTCTTTATTACTTAATTGTTTTGCCTGAGAGGCTTCAAAAGTTAAGAGTCAAGTAGATAGTCAACAATAAAATTTAATGACTTGAAATTCTTTAAACTTCAAAGGCAGTAAAAACGTACTTAATTTAGGCAAGAGAAACAAACTGATTGACTTGTTGATGTTTAATAAAAACCTCTTTCAAAAAGCTTAAAAAAATTCTACCTCATCAAATACTTAGGACATTGGAAATTTTTTCCAAAAAAATTAAAAACTTGATCGTCCTTCTTCTGAGCGGCTGCTTTTATGGCATATGTGCTTTTGCACTCGCAACTAAAACGAAAATTGCACAGATCGGGATGATTTTATGTGTGGAGCGATCTGCTTCACAAGCTTATTAAAATATTGCTATAAGATATGCAGTACTGCTAATAGTTCTTGGGGTAGAAATGTCAGACCTATAAACAAATTCCAACTTAAGAAATTTCGATAGAGTAACGTAAAGGAAGGATAGATTGCAGAACGTTCGAATTATTTTGAATGTTGGCTGCGCAACGGTCTGCACTTCCCCCTTCCTACTAGTGAAAGCTCGACGACTGAGACCAACGAATGCAGGCTGATTACAGCCAAGGCTTGGCAGCTGGTAGCTACCTAGCGACCAATTCAATCACCTTTCTTAACTGTAAGTAAGTGTAAGAAGAGTGCCACTCTCTATGCCGTTCGATAGTTACGAACTTCGTGACAGTTGAACGTGTATGTAGTATTATATTATTTACATAACCAATACTTGCTACAACAAATAAATAACATATTTATACAATATACACACATACATACCTACGTATACATACATATACATGCGTACGTTGATGAGTGCATTATCTTAAATTACATTTTGCATTATATGTTTAGTTTTTCAAACAAAGTTCAAAAGGCTGACGTTTTTAATTAATAATTTTTCATGTGTAAATTATTACAAATTTTTGTACACATCTTTTTTTATTTCTAATTCCAATAAGATATTGACATTAAGATCTTTCTGAGAAAGTTAACCAGAAAGTTTAATTTGTTTTTAAAATTTTTCAGGTCGAGGAACTTCTACCTATTAGTAAATTGTCTTCTGTGTCCAGCAGAAATATTACTCAGTACAAACATGTTCTGCCCGACAACTTTTTAAGTTGGAATCACATGATTTACTAATTTTACGCTTGTGCACCCACACTTTATGATAATCATGATGCTAACGTACAGACAAAGACAGACATCTAAAAAGACAGAAGCAACCAGGCAGAATGATAGCAATTATTGCAACCAAGTTTTAGTAAATTAACTCAAAGTTAAAAAGAAAATAACACAAAACATGAGAAAACAAGTTAAACTATTTTCTAAAGCTAAGGTAATGAAAGAATAAAGAGAAGGGAAGTAAAAAAAAAAAAGGAGGAAGAATTCAAGAGGGATAGAAATGGAGTGAATAACAAATGGCCAGCAACAAACCAAACCGAAATGACACAAATCCATGACAACACCATTACAATCGGTTTGGCATACTGAACTACACTCAGTCGAATAATAAATCAGAGAAAACTTTTGTGATGCGAAAGGATTTTGTTGTGTGTTAGCTTGACGCAATTTATAGCGCAGTCAGCCACATTGACACGTATTTTCAGTAACTGTACGCACATACACACACACACACACACATATATATATATATATATATATATGTAGATATATACATATCATATTTTAAAATACGTGCCCATATTCGTGGGACTGTGAAGTGGGCACTTACAATGAAACGTACGCGCGCCCATACCCACATTTGTTAGGGCACACAGAACACCCAAAAAGATACAAACATACGCACATGAGTTTCGTCAAGTGGCTAAATAAGCAGCAAGATAATCTTTTGCGCACTCCTGTGGACTTTCTACATAATCCTGACATACGGAGATACTTATGACCCGCAACTTATTGCCAAACCAGCAGCAAACCTGACACGAATACGACTGACATGTAACACAGGCACAAACATGTTTCCTCGTTTATGAACGTGTGTATGTAGTTGTTAAACATGTTCTGACATGTTCTCGGAATAAGAGACAAAAATTGTTAGCAGTAGGTTAAGTGTAATCGTGACTACATACAAAGCGTATAACGAAAGAGAGAGAGATAACAGGAATAACAGTGATTAACTTGTACAGAGTGGCTAACGTGATTATTACCGCATTTTGTTGCATGACACACCGATGATAAATCTCTTTTTAAATATTCCACAATTTATTTTAAATTTCAGTTCGCGTGCATGCATCCGCATACGTAAGTTTCTTTAACAAATTTTTCAACATTTTTCCATTCATTCAGCTTGTGCCTGTGAAGGAACGCTCTTTGCAAATGAGTAACGCGTTCACTGACAGTGGCAGAAATGCAGTCTACCACAAGTCGACGGTTGTAATATCAATGAATTGAAATTTAGATGAAACTGAAGTTTCTTTTTAAAGTTTCGACAAAATTTGCTTTATTAAGGGTCCTCATATGGTTGGAACATATCACAGCAGACTTACCTGCCGGATCGCTTTCTAGACCTATTTCCGCATTAAAATTGTAAAAATTTAACTTTGTTTTGACACAAAGGCCTTGTTTTTGTAAGAAAGTTTGTGTGGGGGGTGGACAAAAAAAAAAGAAGAAATATGGTCCTATCCGATGTAAATGTTCTACATTTATTTCATATCCCAAACATTAGCGAATGCAATTTTTTTTTTGCATATAAAGACTTTTTCAATGAGGGAACGATCGTAAAAATTGAAAAATTTTTCTGAACTGAAAAAGAAAAAACGAGAAGAAGAGGAAAATTATTCTGATTCGATTAGCATGAAAAGCAGCTCTATCTTAACTCTTTGTGGGTAACGCATACATTCGTACAAACGAAATGTCTGCTTGGATTCGTAGATAAAGCGGCCGGAATAGGTTCAGGGTCAGAAGTCGTTCCCTGTCTGCTTGTCTGCGTAATGTGTAATACGGCTTCATCGGGTATGTTGTACTTTTTGAGATGGAAAGCGTTGAGAGTATTTGCCGCAACTATAATAAGAAAAGAAGGAAGGGGTGTCATCGTAGGCTCTTCTGTAATGCCTAAACGGCATTCTTCTCTATGAAGGTATACTTAACGATCGTGTCACAAGTTAGAGATAGGAGCATACATGATTTTTAGTGGGTTAGAGTCTCGCAATACCTTTTAAGGCAAAAAAAATTAATAAATGGGTAAAGAAGGTAATCTTTCATGCTCCAACAAAGTCTTTGCGACGAAAATAGGGGACGAAATCTTTGATAAGAAAATTTAACCACTAAATTGTAAGGGATGTGTACTTTTTACAGTTAGCTATTTTTATATATTGCCTTACTATGTACAAGTCAATAACAACGTTCAACCTATGTTTTATACGGCGCGGTACGGAAAGAATGTTCCAAAACTTTGGTGGACAGAGCTATCTGTACATGTTAAAGTGGATCATTCAACTCTTGTTTGTTGCTCAGGAAAGTATGCTAACATTTATCATTTGTGAATGCGTCAAAGCATTGTGCGAAAGCTTTTGGGCAATTGTTCCAGCCAAGCTTCAGATCTACTTTTATTAAAGATGATGAATATACGCAGAAATTTATTTAACATTTTATCATTTTAACATTTTTTAACTAGTAATGACTTAATTGTTAAAATAATACCAGAATGTTCTTGTAAATGCATATCACTTTATTCGAATTTCGAATTTTTGAAAAGATTGAGAAGTTACTTCAGGCTTTAACACATGCCAGAGATGTCACATTGTGTATGGGAAATAAGGGAAAGTTTTACTTTGAAAAAAACTCGCGCTTCTCTTGTTGCATTGGCGCAATTGTTATTAACGTCTGAAAGAGTTCTGATGTCGTTTACTTAGTCAGTTTATAAATTGCAGTGTCTCTTGTAATTGTTGGAAATTGTTTTCGTAGCACTTTCAAAATGAATAAATTTATTGAACAGAGAGAATTCTGTTTTCAGATATATAATTGCTTATGCGGATGCATACGAATGTTATTGTGATGAAACAATAGCACAGCCAACGCGCATGCAGTAAAACGTCGTTATTGATTGTAGAGAAGCATCGCATCTGGGAAGACCTTCAATCTCAATTACACAAATTCAAGGAAAATTCAATCAATTTTTCAAATTTAAAAAAGTTTGCAGTGGTCTTCATATGTCTTACCCTGCCCTTGGAACAAAATTTAATTTTTTTGTACAACAAGGCTCTGTCCCTGCAGCCGAAGAGATTCTTAATATGAATGCTGCATAATTACTTGTGACACGACATGAATTTACTTTTACGATTCAGGAACAGCTTAATAATTAAGCGAATATTATTCCAAAAGGGTGAACCGAATATTTTATATCCGCTTGTATGTTGCTGGATTAAAGTAACGAAGTGCAACGATAAGGAAATGGGAATATGCTTCCTCCTTAATTGTAATGAAATGCGTGTGAATGTGTAATTGATAATGATGATAATTACTTAGGTGAATGAACAGTCAAGTTTATACGGTGTTACCGGCTAATCTTAAGCAAACTGGCTAAGTAAAGTAACTGAACCGAACACTTCCAGTACAAAATCATTTCTATATAGCAGTAGAGAAGTTCTGCATATAACTTATTTAGAATTCGTAGAAGAAGCCAAGTTATTGATTTATGGATACTAAGCAATCATGACAATAGCAAACAAAAAAGAAGTTTTTTTGTTAAAAAGCAATGGAGGAAAAAAAAAATTCATAGCAGATATATACTGATGGAAGCAAGACAGCAAAAAAAGGGGAATTATGCAAGTGTATATATAATGTAATTAAAATTAAAAAATATATGTGTACTATTGTGAACGTGATCAATCATTTAAGATCAAGCGAATTAAATTTTCCGCATATCGAGCTTAACGCTAATTGCACAGACATACATATCTTTTTTTGGTCATAAAGTTTTGTTATATCTATCTATATCTATATATGTGGAAGACTTCTTTGGATCTTTAAAAGAAAAGGTAAAGAATGAATAGCTGCTTGAAGGAATATGATTGGAAACAAAGTCCACAACTGAAGAGCAGAGTAGTCTATCTTGATCGTTTCCTTTATTCCATTGATAACAATCACAATTAGACATCTCACTAGCCCAGTAAATTACATAATTTACTAATGACGACGAGCTTCAAAATCAAACGTCAGCACTTATGACATCTGAGCCTATCTTAGACCCCTATTCTGAGCGACATGGCAGACACGTTACAAGTCAAAAGGCATTCTTTTGTTTGCGCTTTTCGTGACTTAACGATCTTATTTGATAATAACGACAACTACTCTAGAATAGCAAGTTTGATGGGAAATCGCACACGCTATGACAAGAAAACTTGATCATCTCTTATGACTAGTGACCCAATCACAAAGTCACAATACAGATGCAGTCAAAGAAACAATCAGAAGAGGGTTTTACAACATGAAATAGTCGAAGAAGACATTTTGAAATAAAAATGAAATTTCCTATCGATATCTTTTATCATCTAGTTTTGATTACAAATTAAAAAAAAAAACATTTCATGGCCTTATCTGACAACGAAATCGATTTTTAATATTTTATAGCGTATTTAACACTGGAACTGACGACGTGTTTCGTATACTTATTCTACCAAAAGGGATCATTTTGTTCCCCTTTTTTATCGAACAGCCATAGTTGGAAAGAAGAAGATAAGAAGCTGAAATTTGGCAAACATATTTCTTGAATAACTAAGAATATGGGGTTAAAACGTGGAAGGATGTTTCTGTCAGATTTCATTTTCCTATCGTCATTTTTCCGGCTACGGAGTTAAGGTAAAATCGGGTATCTCGAAAACTAGACCAAGCAGAAAAAAATGGATTATAGAGATTTGAAGGTCTTTTCATTTGAGTACAAGTCAACAAAAAAGTCATAAAACATTACATGCCTTATATATATATTTTTTGAGATGGAAAATTAAATACCGGCTCGGTAGTTCCAGTGTTAATATCTCGACTTGTTTTTCTTTTTTTTTTATAATATAAAAACCGGATACACTATGTTGTTCTCGCAAATTTTTTCTGAATTTAAAGGTTGTTGTATATAAGTACAACATCATCAATTGAATAATAACAACCAGTAAAGAAAAAAATGTAATGGAATGAGCGATGTGAAGGAAAAGCGTTTTTATCAATATTCCAACAGGCGCTAGTTTTTTTCAATGTTCGTCACGTTTTTTCTGTCTATGGCTTAAAGGTGGTCATAAATTGCTAATGAAAATATCAACTCTGTGGTGGGCTGGTAAAAAACGAACCGAAAATAAATAGGGAAAAAAAATAATAATATTTTCCTTTGTTTTTTTGTATAATTTCCGTTAATTTGGTATTGGCGTATGTGTTCATTATTAAAATAAGAAGTCGCGCGGTAATAAATTTTTATGCAGCTGGTCCCCGCCGTAAATATAACATATAAAAAGCTTTTCATATTTTATAGTTATGAGCATATTGGAGGGAACATTTTTTTATACCTGGCACATAAAGCAAACCATTGATTTTTGTACCCTACACAACTTGTGGACATAGTACACAACGTTTGCTGTAACTAGAGATTTAGAAATACATTCTCAATCGATCTAAGTTTGTCAGTCCGTCGGTCCATTCTCTTATGTTCAACCTACAGACGGCATTTTTAAGATATTGCGATGAAATTTACTACACTGACGTGCTTTACCCGGAAGGCGACCGTTATTGAATATCGTTCCGTTCGGACCACTTTTAGGGCCACCTCCCGCATAATCTCTTGTTTTGAGAAGCCCTTATATGATTAAATGCAAGGCAAAATAGAGCATTTTATGGTGAGCCGGGCTCCACTATAATTTTTTTTCCTTGTTTAGAAATAATTTATTTTAATTTAATAAAAATATGTTCAATATTAAACCAAATTCAAATCTAAAATATTCAAAAGGAAAATAAATAAATAAAAGCCCAGAAATTTTCAAAAAATTTAAAAAATTAGAGTTTTTTCTTTTGTATTGCTTTCAATTAATTTTCTTTGCCAACTCATTTATTTAATTTCTTTCTTTTTTTTCTTTGTTTTGATTTATAACACTTGTTACGTACAGCTTTGTGCTTAGCGATATATTTCCAAAAGTGAGCGTGTGCGTGCTTGTGTGCATACTTGTAAACTGTGTTGCACATATGTGCACATGACATTATTTAATCCCTAACAAATCGGCCTAGTTTAGGTTACGTTTATTTAGTTGTTTGCTTAAAAGCACAACGTTTGCTGACATCATTTCGTTGAATGAAAGCAATTTTGGCATCATGTGTGCACAACAATTGTTGCGGTTTGTTAGCTTTTTGGGATATTGCATGCAACATCTAACGGATGTAACGATCAATATATGCATGTTTGTGTTCATAAGTGCAATTAAATATTATGAGGTTTTGTGTTGCTTTGACTGTTTTGATATTGATTTAAGGTTTCGAGTGTTCTGTACATTTTGGCATTTATGCCGTTGAATATTTTCCAAATTTTAATACTTTTTTAATTAACTAAAATCATTATCGTAACCATCAAGCAAAAACATATTTAAATATTTAAAGAGAAGAAGTTAAATGAAGAAGATTATCAGCCTTATCGCAAAAGGCAAGGAATTTATTTGCATTTTGATAGCATATGCCGGCGGATGCAAGCTCTAACACAATGGGTGCTAAACTTTTTTTAAAAGTTTAAAAATATTTATCTCAAATATTGTTAAAATAAATAAAAGCATTACAGTGGGCCGCGGGTTACCATTTAATACTCTAAAACAATTGGCTAAAATACATTTATTCAAGATAAGGCGTTATAAGCAAAGAAGTTGTCCGATCCGTTTGTGCTTGGACTAAAACATATCAGTGATCCAAATTTTATAAAAATATTTCAAAAATTGCAGCCTGTAGGTTGAAGAAAAGTGGGCAGACAGAGAGACATACACGTTTAAAATATAAAATTGCGTGTATCTCAAGTCCTTCTGTGTGCTGCATATATCCGTATAAACTTAATGTATTCTTGTGCTTTCGTAAGGTACCCACGTGTTAAGTGCAATGAAATTTTCTTTGAAAGTGATTGAGGAAAAGTTTAAAAAAAATACAAGTGATTAAATATTAAATATGTTTAAAGCAAAGTTGAGCTTCAAGACTTCAATGACTTAGTGTCATATTAATTTACACTATTCGTAACAGTTACCTGCTGGTTTTCGCGAAGCCTCTCATCCTAGAAGCTGAAATAACTTCAAGGCACTTTCAAATTGCTTGTAAAAGTATTAAATTTAAAGCAAACAAGTATCTAGTTGGGTTAGCAACACTCTAAACACTAATATGGTTCTCGACTTCTTGGCATTAGCTCTTTTCTTCTCCCTACTTTGATGGCTCAGGCTTACTTTTCATAAGGCCTTGTATTAGAGAAGATCAGCAATGTGGCTAAAATGGCTCTTTTGGATCCATTTGCTTCATAAAGTAATGAAAATGATAGTTTATTACTCTTAAAGGCTCGTATTTTGTAAGACACTTTATATGGCAAAACGTTCAAAAAATGGATGCATTCTTTCCAAACTTTGAAAGGGAACATGACATAATGTTCGCTTGGTATTAATTTACAAAGTGTTTGGCAAGTTTTTGGAAGAAGGCATCTAATAACATTTACATGGCCAAGTCAATTCCATGAAACTTGTCCGAACCGCAATCTGAACCGTATCTTTTTAAGCAAAAATTAAAAAAAAATGGTTTTCCGAGCAAAGATTACGTTTTCGTTTTCACATTGACCACTCTTTAAGTAAACCTAGGTCCGTGCTAGGCTTTATTAAGAGGTGGTCGCAAGAGTCTAAGGGCACTTGCGGTACAAAAAGGCTACACGCGTGCTTAGTGAGACCAAAACTTGAGTGTGCCTCTGTTGTGTAGTCTCCTCGCTATAAGTGTTATGCAGATTCAATTGAATCCGTTCAAAAGGAATTCTTGCTATTTGCTCTTAGGAATTTGAGTTGCGACCCGCTTGTCTCCCTGCCTCTTTATGAAAATAGGTTGCTTCTGCTATCCTTACGATCACTTGAGAAACGTAGGTTTATTTGTTCTTCTCTGTGACTGTGTTGGGAAAAGCCAAAGTGAAAGTTTAAATTGCTTCCTTGCGCACCCTACGCCTTAGAATATTTTCTCTTTCCAAACTTTCGAAAACCGGGTTAATAGCACATGATTTGCCAACAATAAGGAAGTAGAGCATCTCGTCAATGCTCACTGTAAACGTGCCATGTATGTTTTGTTTGTCAATTTGGCTATCTTTAGCACCAACTTCGTAATAACTTATGAGTAGACAACTGCCATGTTTCACATACGGCAATACTGCCACATATGTCTCCCCCTCGACACCACACTCTCGTTTTCTTCCGTAGTGTTTGAATATCAGCGCAATTGCCTTAAATGATCGCCCTGAAATCGATAGGAAAAGCTTCACGAAATCTTTAAAATATTGTCACCGATTATTTATAACCTATATCAGATATCGAAATAAAATTTTAGCTGAACTGTTTATTAATATCACGTACAACTTCTAACGATCCTCTACGAATAATAAAATCATTTCCGATTTTCACATCTATTCAGTCGAATATGTCAGGTTTATAAACCAGCCCGAGTAGAGGAACCAATTTAGGCAATTCTGCTGGTTCGTTATTGGCTTGAAGCTCGCATTCCCCCCTTTCTTTGCTTGAAAACCAATTTACTAGTCCAGTCACAACTACTCACATGTTTGTCATGTCATCACATTCTAGAGTTTTGAGTTTGGTTTTGGATTGTAATTTTCGTCTCAGAATAGTTTTCGTCGCAAGTTCGAATTCGGTTAAAAATATCGGTCGCAATTGCCTAAATATCATATATAACTAAAGCCGAAGATCTAGTTCGTACGTCTACGAAGCGATTAAATACCATATGATAAACAATCGCTAATCTAAGGGCTGAAAATCCTTCTCTCTCCCTCTCTCTCTCTCTCTCTCTGGCAATCAAAAATTGCACCCACGCGGGTTTTTAAGTAGTTGATTTTGGTGAAACTTTTATTGCTATATTCTCTTCTAATGAACGCAAAGCACGAAATGATGAATAAGAAGAATAAGAAAAAATTTAATAAACATCATGATAAAATATATAACAATCAACATATCTACTAAGAAGAAAATGTGAAGTATAACAAAAAATTATTAAAATGAGAAGAGACTAACTGAAGGGCGAAAAATGAGACAGAGACAGTTTTTTATTCCGAGAAACGCTTTTATTGAAATAATACCATGTGGTGTTTGCAAAAATTTTGATCAGCAACTTCTACAAGTAAAAATGATAAAGAAACGGAACATGACGATTACATTCAAATATTTTGGCCTTTTGCCATCTAAAATAACCGTCTTCCATTTAGTATTGTTGAGTTATTCAGTGCATACAGACGCTAACCGTGGAAGGCGCAAAATTGCATTTTCGACATTCATTACTTTTGTTGATTGATTTGAAGAAATCTGCCGGCGAAGCCCATCATATGCTTTTAGAAACTTACGGTGACGCTATTCCATCAAATCCAAACGCTCAGCCACACGTTGCAAGAGTTATCAAGGACGCAATGTTGCAGCCCGCGCCCAGTGTACCCACCAGACATAGCGACTTCTGGCACGCGGTTTCGGAACGGTGCACAAGTACGAAAATTGATTGATGATCGCTGCCAAACCAACATCGTTGTTTCCCTATGGCTGCCGGAAAAATGGGAAACGGTTGTAGCGAAGGACGACCAATGTTTTGATTAAAATATATTGTACTGAACTTTTCTCAATAAATATCCTTTGCAAGTGAAAAAGTGATCAACATAAATGCAAGCACCTAAGAGATAAAAGCTTGGCATACCACCTGTTCGCACGTTTTAATATACCACATAAGTGTAGCAAATGTTGTAAGTTTTGTAAAAGTTTTATTAAATTTACGTATTTAAACTGCCTGAACGATGCGTTCTTCTGCACGGTTTACTCTCACTTTAGATGGGTGTTGCAGAAATTGTTTTTTATTTTGCATTTTTCTTCTTTTTTTAAGAAGAAAACTTTTTGCATTGTTGGTAATAATTCAACCGGAGGTTTGTAAAGAGTAAATAGAAAATGTTTAAAAGTTTTACTAAAAGAAATTTTTTATGAAAACGTTCTTATATTATAAAAGCTCGATAATTATTCAAACAAAAACCATATTGAAGGTTCTCTTAGGTCAAAGAGAACAACAACAACAACAAGTACAGGCATGTTTAGTAAAAAGCAATCATAGATTTTAGCCATAGATTTTAGGTTTGACTTTAGTTTACGCACAGAAGATATATAAACACAAAAAATATTTAAAGTGAAGAAGAAAAAGAAAAGATTAAACGATACTTGTCTAATGGAGAGTCATGGATAGCCATTATGTGCTCAAAGAGTTTTATGTTAATTACGAGTGCAGAAGTGAACTGAATGGCTTCCATCTTAAACTTTTAAATGGCCCTAATAACTGTACGAATGGAAATTCCCAACCTATATCTAGTGCAAATTGTGTGCTGCTGATAAAAAAAAAATTGTTTGCAAAACATGTCAGCCTTTTTTTAAAGATTATCTCAGTTTTTCAGCCATTTAGGATTTGTCTTCAGGCAAAAACAAAATCGAAATTTTTTTGCTTCGCTTAAGTTATTTAAATAAAATAAATCCGGTAGCAATAAGTACAAGAAAGTTAAGTTCGGTTGTGTCCGGTCGTCAATAATACACAATAATTAAAAAAAAAAAACGAAAAAATGCACTTTCAATGCTCGATAATATCGGGTGGGCGTAACCGATTGTTTCCATTTTCTCCGGATCCAAAGAATATATATGAACATTTTTATCGTTGTATCTCTTATGAGCAAGTAACAAACAACTAATTTTTTCTCATTTCAAAACAGAGTAGTTTTCAGTTTAAATTGTGCGGTAGACGTGTCCTTCGATCTATTTGGCTAATTTTCAATACCAAGTTACGTGCATGAACCTCCAATATTTATGCGAAATTGGCATACGTTTACTTCAGGACAAATATACATTTTAGAAGTTGGTATTGATTAAGTATACGTACATTTTATAGGGCCTCTGAGGCCTCATGCCTGCTTTACAAAAAAAGAAATGCTACAGTAATTATTGGCCAGTGCACATTTCTCCCTGTTTGCTGACAGAATATAAAGTTGGTGCTAAAAGAATGCTTGAGGCTGCCTACGTAACCGCCTATTTTTCAAGGGATGGGAGCGCTATTCAAAAGGGCAATGAGTGGTTAACAAAAGTGTTAATCAGTATATGCACGCTCCCGTGAATACAGGATGAGTATTAGAACATCTCAGTTCAGTGCTACCAACGTTGTTTAGATTTATTTTATTTTAGGAGGCTGGAAGTTGCTACAGCCTTAGTCTAGCTTAGCTAATAGGCTTAGGTGCCAACACGTCTCATTTTAGTCATAGGATCTATTTGCTCGATCGAAATAATTTGCAGTAACACTAATAATAATAACAGTTTCGTGTATTGCAGACCTTTCTTTCCTTTAGCGAACACCCGTGAATTGCAGCAACTACCACAGTTCACGGAGATTGCAAGCATATACTATCCTGATCCGCAATATAAATTTTTTTTTCACCCAGAGAAGAAAGAAGAAAGAAAGAAAATAGGGTGGTGGTGTTCGTAGCTTAGTGAATGTGTGCCCAATCGATAAGTGTTATGCCTTTAATAACTGAGCATTTACAATAGCTGCCGCCAAAGAAAACTCTACCGCACTTGTGATTTACTCTCGCGCCTCTTACCTACTCGGCTAATAACAGGGAGCCGTGTGTGGGTTTTCTCGCTTTCGCTATCCATTCGTAATCATTTTTCATAAGCGATCATGGTCCAATAGTTCTTTTCCTCAAATTCAGCCAGGAATAGTGACGTTTCCCGTAAAGGATTCAATTTACAAGCCAAGATATTTTGATGAATTTTGGCACAACGGAAGAATGCTACTAAAAATGGTTCGGATCAGACAACTTTTTCGACCGCTTTCCATATAACCCTTTATTTCGAAAAGTCGTTATATGAATAATTGTAGGATGGTGTACGGTATATCGGGTTAATCCACGGCCAACTATAGTCTTTTTACTTGTTTACATATATTATGTTTTTTATAAATACTTACATATCCATACGCATGAAATCTGTGAGAAATCATGCAAAACGTAGCTTACGCTTAATGCTTCCATTTTGCTAAAGATATTATAAAATATTGAAAGTTTTCAGAAAGGGGGGGAAAAAAAGGAAATTTTATATTCATGTTTGCCACTCTTACTGCCAAAAAAGTGAATGCAGAAAAGATGCAAATACTTCAATTTGTTGGAAGAAAAAATGCATAAAAAATTTTTATCACAGAAAAAATCAAAACGGATTTTAGTAATCATGCCAACGATGTAAATAAATAATTAAAAAAGAAAAAAGAAGAGACGAAAAAATTCCACTTTTTTCTTTTATAAAAGGATTCAGCAAAAGTTCGTAAGCGAAGTTATAAGTTTATTATTATTTTATAATTGAAAAATTCACAAACACGAAAATAAGATTAAAATAAAAAAATATTAAAGCGATATTTTTTGCTGAGCCCACGTTTAAACTTGTAAACAACTGTATTCACTATAGACTTTGACGCTCGTAATTATTCAACAAATGTTCGCACAGTGTATTTTGTTAGAATTCATAAGGATTTTATTCTTTACGAAGGTTAATTTTCAATCGTGCTGCTGGCAAAAGAGAGACGAGGGTAGGGAATTCCATTTTCGCTTCCAAGACCATTTTTTTACGATCTAACGTAACTTGCAGCTATTGTGACTTTGTCATCTACGCTACTTTGGCTTGAAAACTGCTACGACATTTTTTGTCACACTGTTAATGAAATTCAATTTATAAAATCTTGTTTGAACATCAACTTTTGCTAGTACTGTGTTTGATACTTTATTGCTGTCGATTAATTGCAATTCTCGAGACTTTCAAAGAACGTTTTTCGAATTATTGAAATGTGCTCGCGGGGACTTTTAATAATTACAGCAACACATCAACTTGCAAAAAAATGTATTCGTTTGTCTCACAGTAGAGAGTTTTTTTCAAAAAACTCCCATTGAAGACACAGAAGCAAGCAAAACTGCAGCTGTCATGGTATAGCTGTGCAATAGGATAACAATAATTGACTTTCGACCAAAACATTACGTATTATATACTGTCTTTGTAATATAATATAGCAAGCTTTTGGTTTTAAATATGTTCCCACAAAATATTCATTTGCGGTGTCGAACATACCATTGGATATGCGTAGCCTACAAAACATATGATGTCGTATGTGGACAATATTCTAAATATTATACAGACTGCCTTAAGAATATGTTCACACTGTCAGTGCCAATGATTTCTGGAATTCTCTAAAGTCAAGAAAAAAATCACGCGGAAAATCATGAGAACCTTTGTTCCCGTCTTTGTTTGCAATATGATTATATAAATGTACTAAACATAGGGTGTAAATTGACTGCTCATTAAAAATGCCATCTTTTTTTTCAGTATTGAGCGAATGTTTATTTATAGACAAATCCGGGTAAGGTTTGCGGGTCCAAATATCCAGTGCGGTAGAGTTTTCAATAAAGCCGATAGTGTTAGATGTGGTAGTAACTTAAGACGTTAGTGTTACGATTACTTTCTCTGGCTCAATTGTATAAAATAATAATATTTATAGATAAAACGAGAAGGGATGCTATAGTCGGACAATGCCGATCATTAAATATTCTATACCACTTTGATTAATCAAGAGTACACTAAGAATTATATATTATTTTTAAGTAAATCAATCATTTTCAATAAAAGCCGTTAATTGGAGAATACTTAAAAGTCAAATTGGTTTAAATCAAGAAAACTTAATTTACTTGTGCACGTTTTCATTATTTTCCAGTTGCTTCGTCATAATAGACGACAAATTAGGTTTCGTCGCGGTAGAAAGGCTTGCTTTCATGAGACCCTCCATATATGCTTTCATGAGAGGCTCCAAAAACTAGACCTTTGTGATCCAAATTCACCATGGTTGATTTCATCATCTTAAGTTATTAGGGTTTGACTTTCTTCTTTCAAGCTTCTTTTTCATAAGAATCTTTATATGGGCTCGTATCCAGAAATTAGACATACGTGGTCCAAGTTCGGCAAGGTTCATTTTTATGTCAAATTATTGTTGCGAACGAATTTGAAAATTGGACGTATTACCATGCCAGTTTCCGTAGGAACTGTTCCAAAAATACGCCCGCTCGATTCGAAGTTTTTTCATCAATTTAGAGTGCGGAAATATAATTACTGAGCGATATTTTTCGCGAAATTCTTGAGGATACATCCATAAGCTATTTAACTCAAAGCGAACACAATTTTATTAACTGTTTTAGATAACAATGAGAGATAACAATTTATATCACCATTCAGAAGCAAACGTGTTCACTGTTCGAGCATTTTCAAGCGCTGTTCTCCACCAGCACTTTCTTACCTCTTACTAAATTCTTGTGTATATTTGATAAATAGTATTAATCGTTTTTTTTTACTTATCGTGTGGTAACATTCCCATCTTTATAGCTACTGCTCAATCCCTGGACGTAAATTTGATTTAAAGAAAAAGAGAACAAATTTAAATCTCACCCTATGCTATGAAAGAAAGCGAAAGTTGAATATCGATAATCCTTTTTCAATTTGTGTCAATATTATTTTTATTTTTCTCATTGTTTCAATAACTCTGGTTACGCTCCTTTAGCTTTCATTTATTCGAACACTTGTAAAGTGAAGCGTATCATCTTCTCTGGATGATTACTTTGTTAAATATTTAAATTCATTATTTCTCTTATTGTTGAGCTGATAACGAAGATAAATATTAAACAAACACTCAATTACACTGTATAGCTATAGAATTCCTCTTTGGTTCATTTGGACGACGTGCAGTCGAATGTGTGCTTACGATATAAACAAATAATCTCCTATGTGGATACATATATACATATACATATATGCATATACATATACCTATATATATAGACATTTTATTCTTTCTGTCTGTGTTGCATTTACTCGGTTTATGTGAATGTATGAGGATATCTGTTGAGTTTTCGTGGGGTTTGTTAGCTTGTGCTTAGAAAATTAAAATGTTTGTCTTATCTCTAGTGTTAGAAACATTAAAATCTAGATTTTATTACTTCGTTTTTCTTTTTTCACATGATTCTATGAACCCCTGCCCTACTCTCCTCTGCCGCGGAAAACGTGTCTCTCGACAATCGTAACGTTGCTAATGAGGCAGATTTTCATAAGCTGCCCTATTTAACGGAGGATATCGTGTTATTGTGCATGAAGATTTTCACAGATTTGCCTTTCACTGTGGAACGCAAATGAAAAAGTTTAATATACACACAAATATGAAATGAAAAGATATGCGGCAAAAAATGGAAATGAAATGAAATAAAATGAAAGACAATATGAGAAACAGTTTTAAAGAAAAATACTTTTTCAAATATATTTGTATATAATAATATAGGTTCCAAAAATAATCTGTGCTAGGATTTTGGATGTTCAGTAAAAATCTTTCTTATTGATTGCGATTAATTGTTCAGTTCATTGACGCAATGTTTGCTGGAAGGGAAGCATCCTAATGGGGCGTCTATATGTTTTGAATAAAGTTCTTAGAATCCGTCCAAAAAGTCTGTCTCGGCATAAACGCATTAACTGTTCGTCTTTGGTATGATTTTAATGAAAACTTTACCGTTATAAACGACTTGGTCAGTATTATTCATTCCCTAAGTTACTGTGAAATGTATTAATTTTTTTCCACCGCCCACTGGTATTATAAATAATACCAGTCCTTTGCTTTCCCACTGACAAGTTTGTTACTGCTGTTGAATTTTAAACATCAATTTTATTGTCATTGCCTTGTGATTATGAGCTCTAAAAACTCAGTTAAGTTCACTGTGCTCGTTATTTATTTACCGAGGCGAAGGTAGTCCACCGAAATAGCCCATATTTTTAAGGTTTGCATCGTTGATAGAAATTTTCTAAGCTATGCAAAGTAAGAAAAGGTAAAAAAACAACAAGCATTGAAACTAAAAAATATTAGGAAGCAAGCAAACAAACTAAGCCTTTAATTACAACCACAAAACCAAAAAAGACAAGTTATCGTTACTAATCCTTATGCACAATTACAGTGCCACCACTGAAGGAATGCAACGATGCATCTTGAAAAATGCTCGAAGCTATTCGAGCACATCTTTTATTTAACTCCCTATCGTCTAACAATTTCGAAGCCGATGTAGACCGTCTATTTTTTTACATCTGTCTTCTCTACAGAAGTTCTCTTTCTATGCTGTTAGCTGACGTAAATACCAAAAACGTAGCATACAACTAAGCGCAAATTTTAAGAATTCTTTGCAATTTTACAAAATTTTTTTTTGTCTTATCATTTTAGCGGATCAGAATTTTATCACTTTCTATTGAAAAAACTTAGACTATTGTGGAATAGATGAAAGGAATTGTAACCCTCTTTAGGGATTTTTTTTTTTTTTGAATTATCGCCTTTTTGGTTTGTTTTTAAATTTAAATAAAGGAGTTAAAGACAAGTTCAAGCCTTCACTTTCCAATTTTGAGAGTTTTGTAATTTCAGCATGTTAGGAAAATTGCTTTTATTGCATACCGTTGGTTGTTGTTTATGTGGGGAGGTATATATGAAAAAAATAATCTACATTTACGAGTGCAATAAAAAGGAACTCAGTACAATTTGTTATCCATTTTTAGGGTTAATTACATCTTTCTAGAGCTGGCTGTTTCTCAGGACGGCTGTATGATTAAATAAAGTGACTAAGCAGATCAAGTAAAAAAAAGAAGAAGCTTATTAGACTTTCAAAAGTAAATTGAATCATTGAATTAATTAAACACTGAAAAGGAAGGAAGGAAAACGTGTGTAATTAAGCCGGCAATTATATTTATTGCAGTATCATGGTGTAATTACGTTTTTTTATTTGACAAATGACTCCGGAAATGATAGGTTTATGGATAATTAATACGCACTAAAACGTAGATGAACGCATAGTGCACGCATAGCACTTCGTCTTTGTATAAAAACGCGAGTTCCTGAAGGTGGTTGCTTATAACATAAAGTAAATTTTAGAGTGACTCGTAGAAAGATTTAAATAAGATCCTAAGAGCATTCAACATGTTTTTAGATACTTTGAGATTTTTTCGAAATAATTGGTTAAGCTGGCGATTGTTGGGTATCGTCCTTCCTAAAGGCGAACAAAATCATAAGTTGATTAAATATCTGTTGTGGTCAACGATTGTTAATGTTGTTGCTACATTTTTATTCCCTTTACATTTACTGCTCGGCATATTTCAAGAGCAACCCCAATCGACTCGTTTCGAAAGTGTTGCAATATGCGTGACTAGCATAGCGACCAGTTTAAAGTTTATCATATACGCCACGAAATTACAACATGTCAAACAAATGGGTAAACTTTTTCAACGTTTGGATGCAAGGATATCTAATGATAACGAAAGACGATTTTATCAAAAGCATATACGCCGTAATGTCATACGTATACAAGCGATGTTTCTAGTGGTTTATATTTCAGTGGGCATTACAGTCACCGTTGCTTTTATATTTAGCCAAGAACGACGGTTATTTTATCCGGGTTGGTTACCATTTGACTGGCATCGTTCAATAAAGTATTATATGGCTGCCATCGGCTTTCAATTGATTAGTATTTTCTTTCAAATCTTGCAAAATTTCGCAAATGATTGTTTTACGCCGAAAGCCTTATGTCTCCTGTCCGGCCATATAGAATTGCTTTATATGCGCGTTGCTAACATTGGTTACGTAAATCGTGTCGCATACCAGCAAAATCGCAATCTACGGGAACTGAATGAATGCGTCCTTGATCAAAAGCACTTGTATCAGTAAGTTTTCGACGAATTCTCGCAAAGCCTTCTAAGTGGCATGTTTTTGATGATAAATTGAGTTCTGTTAATTTAATCCGATTTATGTTTTCTACTTTACAGATTGTTTGACGTGATACAAAGCATTATATCGTGGCCTATGTTTTTGCAGTTTGTTGCTTCGACCGTTAACATGTGCATGGCGATGGTGGCTCTACTGTTCTTCGTCACAGACATTCTGGAACGTATTTACTATGTTATGTATTTTGCCGCTATGTGCTTGCAAATATTTCCCACTTGCTATTACGGTAGCGATTTCGAGATTAAATTCGAGCGATTACATTATGCAGTCTTCTCTAGCAATTGGACTGAGGGCACTCAACGTTTTAAGCGACACATGATGCTATTCACTGAACGAGCATTGCGAGAAACTAGAGCAATGGCTGGTGGCGTATTTCGTATACATTTGGACACATTTTTTGCTACCATCAAGGGTGCCTACTCCTTATTCGCTGTTGTTATAACAATGAAAAATTAATAATTTTTTCAATGCAAACAAAAAAAAAATGAATGAAGAACTTATGACATGCACAAAAACGTATTATTTCCCAATCATATGGACGGAGGTATATGCGAAGTGCAGATCGATGTTTTGCATTAAAATTAATTATAGAAAAATTAGATTTTACACGGAAGAGATCTACTAACGCAATGTGTAACGGATTGTTTGATTCCAAGTGCACATACAATGGCTTGCGAGGGATGCGTCAACTTAACCAAATCCATTTAAAAGTTCACAGCTCATGTAAACTGAAAGACACATAACCTACGCACGTATCTCTCTACTGGATTGTAATTAAAACACACTGATAGTGAAATTAACTTTTCTATAGGTGCACATAGTACATAAGTTTCACGTTTTAATTCGTTTTAACGCATCAGGAAAAAAAGGGGCGATATATTTGAAAAAAAAAAAAAAAACGTTGATTGCTTTTCGGTGCAGCTTGCCGTGTGAAAATATATGTAAATTTGATTGCATATGTTTACACAGACGAACAAACGCATAAAACACTTTATGGGTGCACTGTGCGAAAATGCACACTTTATATATGGCAGTAGTACTTATCGCCATTAAAAAAGTTAAGAAATTGAGCAAAAAATATAAAAAAAATTCTCGCTTTATTTGCTTTCACATATTTTGCTTTAATCTTATTACCAAGCATGGTTCAATTTAATAAGTCATTTAAAGAAATTCAACATAACATCATGTCAATTACATTAATGTAGTAACAGCAACACAAACAAGAAAGAAAATTATATTCGGTTGTGGTCGAATCTTTTGTAACCATTACCATGACCCTAAAGAAGGAAAGAAAAAACAACTATGAATGAAAGTGGAAATTTTTATGCTGTATGTGTGACTACAAACAAAAAACACGGAAAGAGAAGCTGATCACAATTTTTTTATGCTTTTTATGACTTATGCTTTAGCTACATGATGTATTCATTTGCGAACAGGAGAATGTTTACCACAGATACTATAACGCTACGAAGGCAGATGAACATGTGGACAAACGGACGAACGGACATGCTTGGATGCATTCGAAATTTGAAACTAGTGTAGAATTTATACTCTTTAAGGGATTTTTGAAGTTTGCTTCTGGGCGTTGTAAACCTTTTGAAAAAAAACGAAATTTTGACACATTATAATATTAAGGGACGAGTCGTATATATTGTTACCATTTTTCCAAAGGTACTACACCATCGCCCATAGAATATGCATTCAAATCTTTGTAGACTTATTTGATGTAGTTTATGAGCAATGGGGAAAAAACCAATTGTTTTGTTCCTTTTGAAAAGCCGAGGTTTACTTAGTTTACGTGGTACTACAGACGTGTCCTTCGACTGATTTGTCCTATTTTCAACAATAGCATGCGTGCAAGAACTTTCAATATTTCCGCCAAATTTGAGCTGCATAGCGCTGTTTTTGTGGGCAGGAGAATGGTTACAATAGACATTACATAAATAGACAGACGGATGAGTGCACGGGGGGACATGCTTAAATCGATTCAGAATTTCATGCTGAGCGAGAAGATATATACTTTGTGGTCTCAAAAGTTTTGATAAAATGGGCATATCTCTCATCCTTTGTTGATTCGTATGAAAGAAACATTAGAACTTATTCACCAAAACTTAGGTTGCACCTTCAACGTTTCATATACGCCCTACTAACATTTCACATTGTTCTCTACGCACTTTTCGTAGGCTCACTAACTGAATTTTCCTTGGCGTCTGTTTCAATGAAGTTCCTTTTCCTATTTTTGTTGGCCCTAAAGATATCGTTGATGGTAAATGATATTGACTAGGGGAAAGACAAGTTGCGGATGGAGTAAGGTGAGTGTGTTGTTTGTTTGCACAATAATATAGGAAATGTAATTATTTCGGAATCAGTATTGTCATAGTTCAGGTTTTGGAACAACTTGAATTCTTATCCTGCAGAGTTTAAATAGCAATTTCTTGATTTTGTTATTCATCTTATAGCAAGCATTACAGGTTCCTGTTGCTATCAACGTATTGTCATTTAAAAATATCTTAGTTTGTTTAAGTAAAACATATTTCGCTGATATTTACTTTTACTTTTCCCATAGTTAGTAAGTTAACTTTTAGCATAAATGTCTATACATTTTGTAATAAACAACCCACAATTACTCAAGCAATCAATAAAGTTATGTCAATTTGCCCCTTTTTATATCCATCACTTAAAGATGCGGGCTTGAAACGTCTGGAAGGAAGAATAAGACACTTCATACTAAGAAGAACAATACACTTCACGAAGTAAGTTTGTCTGTCTGCTCATTCGCCTATGTGTCTATCCGTATGTCTGTGTAATGCCAGTAATAAATATTTTCCTGAACGGAAAAAATCAATCCATCACCAATTGGCTTCGAGTTTTGGTTTAAAAATGGGCAGTTGTTGCATGCAGGGCTGTATTGAAGTTGAGCCAAATCGGCTAAAGAACACCACCATAGTACAACATAACCTGAGATTATCTCTGTTTTCAAAAATAAGCAAGAAATGGTTTCTCTACTTGTAGACAACAACAGATACAACGTTCCTTATACCTGTTTCCGTTCGGCACTCGGGAACGAACTATTCTCGTGGCATTGAGTGTTCCTTTTCTCACGTATATGCCATCGAGCACCGTATGGTCATACATCAAAATATCAAGAAACATCTGTAAGCAATAGCTTGCTTGTTGTATTGGTGCAAAATTTGAACGTTGCAAACAACGAAAGAAGAATTAATCAAACAAATCACACTAATGAGTGTTTAAGTCGTAATAGAACCCACGAATGCTACACGCGCTTGTGGTGGCGCCACTAGAATGCGTTAGTTAGTTAGTAAAGTCATGTTCACTTTACAATGCACCTTACGCTTAGGCTTATCAATAATCTGCTATCGATTACATCAAAAACCACTCAGGTTTGTGCAAATATTTTACTTAATCAGAATTGGATAATTTGTCATAATGAAGCTGGAGAGGTTCGTGTCGTATTTAAAACGATGCTAGACAAGATTCGATTTAATGGCATTCTTTAATTTATTCATTGCCTGTAAAGGTTTTGTTATTTAATTCATTGATTTCCTCCTCAGTTGCTATCCGGCGACTAATTCGCTCTACGTTTCAAGAGAAATAAATATATGCTTGTGTATGAGTTATTCTGCTAGTTAGGATTGTTTCGCGTATTTGCTATCTAATAATAAAAGTAACTAAATAATTCAAATAGAACAATAGCTCAAATATTAACGAATACAATCATTTGGTAAATGATTGTCAATGAAACGCAATGAAATAAAAAACGTGGGCTGCCGGTATCTTATTGTCATTTATTTATTTATTGTTTGTAGAGATTTAATTCACGGCGATAATACGTTACTCAATAAGGCCGTAGGATGACATGTCGGTGTCGTGACTACTAACGAATCTGAATGATCTTTGGGTAGTGCCAATATCCGCAAGTGAAGTGTGTCAACATTTCATAACATTCCGACCATTAGCTTTTATTAGTTTTAACTATGCTGCCTCTGGTTCTGCAGCAAACTGGAAAAATATGAATTTCGTGCGTTGCGTTACTAAAACAACTGTGCCTTGCCTTGCAATTACTCTCAAGACTACCTAACGGAATCTTTATTATTACGCTCTCCATAGGTATCCTAAACTGCTTAACATACATGACTTAATAGATACGAGGTGCGTTCAAAAAAGAGGAGCTTTCGTGAGCTACGTATACTCGATTTTTGAATTTTATTTTTATTTTTTTTTTTTTTGCTTTGTTGGTACACAGGTACCCAACGCACTTTGACATCATCAACCATTTTGCATTTTTAGTTTGTCTTTGATAGATACAAAGGTTAGGCCTGTTTTGGAGTTTTTTACGATTTGTTGCTATCGAAAGAAACGGATCAAAGAATCTGTAATAAATTTTGGATGAAACATAAAAGTAAATGCTCCAACTCATTTAAAGTGTGGACTGTGGTATTTGGCGGGTCCATTTTGAATAAAAAAAGAAAAGGATATTTGCAAGTGATACAGGCGCTTCACGGAAGGCTGAGGAAATTATAACCCGCTCTGGACGCCCCAGCACGTCAACAACCGACAAAAATTTTCAAGTGGCGAAGAAAATTGTTGTGCCAGCGAAGTTTGCTCCGAATTTGCTAAATTTTCACCAAAAAACCGTCGCGTGAGCATCGCTCAGGAGCTGCTCATTGACGTTAACGACGATCCAAATTTGCTCGAAAAGTTGATGACTGGTGATGAAACATGCGAATATTAGTATGAGATCGAAACCAGAGGCCAATCATTCTGGAAGCGGCCAGAAGAACCAAGGCCGGAGAAATTACGCAGAGTTCGGTGAAATCTGAAGGTTTTGCTCAATGTTTTCTTCGATTACAATGACGTGATGCATCATGGGTTCTTGCCAGATGCTCATGCGATCATTAAGGAATATTACCTTGAAGTGTTGCGTTATTTGCGATATGAAAAATACGAAAAAAATGCCAGGAATTGTGGAACAACCAATCATGGATTTTGTTGTACGATAAAGCGTCGGGTCACATGTCATTGTCTCAGCCACGTATTTATGACGATTTGCTAAAACTAAAAACTCCATTTTGAAGTATATGAAGGACTACTTAAATGCAAAGACTGCAGGTCGGCAAGGCTTTAAAAAGAAAAAGATGCTTTGTATTTGGAGAGATTAGGTTTACTATAATCGGTCCTCTGCAGTTTAATACTGAGTATAGACTAACGTAGTAAGCAAAGCTTTAGTCATAAGTCCTGCAGAAGGGGTCACAAGACACAGAGAATTTATTCTTTTTGTTTGAAAGCAAGTAAAAGCTCCCCACAGAGCTCTTGTTTTTGAACTGCTAATCTGTCCATAGTGTACGTCAAGGCACGCCGCTTGAGAATGTTATTGGTTCCAAATATGTTTTGTTGGGTATGGAATAAAAACAAATGGGAGTCGATGAAAGTGCACATCTCGTAATTGGTTTTTTCAAAACAAAAGAAAAAAGGGTAAAGCTAATTGCTTACACTCACTAACACTGACCTTTCCTGAACATTTTTTTTAAACCCACCACCGAGAAATGGCGTATATTCACTTTGTCAAAACGTGTGTAACACTCAGAAGGAAGGTGTAGAGACCCTGCAAGAAATATACATTCTTGATCAAAAAGAAATTTTGAGTCGATTTAAGTATGTTCGTCAGCCTGTCTATCTGTCTGTGAAATGTTTGTGATACACATTGTGCCGGTCGTGAAGATAAAGCTATAGGGTACAAATTTGACAGCAATAGACAGTTGCCTTTACAAACGGAACAAATCGGTCGATGGGCTTGCCCAGGTTACAATCTATAGTGGCACCACCTCGTTTTTCAAAAACAAAGAAAGTGGGGTTTCTTGTCGTTATTTATAAAGTGTAACGAGTACAATGATAATGGTGATCCTCCATGCGTGGCAAAAATCGAGCATGTCCACCCAGTGGTATCCAGTATCGAAGGAAATCTCGAAGACAAAGAACAAGACAAAGTCTACATATTATTGAGGGCTATTAAACTTTGAATCTTTGCACCTAAGCGTGTTTGTCCGTCCATCTATCTGCCTGTCCGTTCGCCGTTCTACCCATCTGTGCTTTGTTGTGGTGACAAAAATTCCGACATTCGGCAAGAACATTGGAGGTTGGCATTCTAAATGGACCAAACGTCCCCTTACGTGAGGCAAGAACAGCTCCATAATTTACAATAATGAACATTTTCATAATCCGTATTAATATGTACACGGTGGATATCGAAGATTCGGCCATAACCGAATATAATTTTTTTGTTTGTTTTTTATTGCAACATTCCTATTATTAAACAACACATCTGTGAATTAATTTTTCCTCCATATAAAGAGAAGTTAATATAAGTCTGTAGCAGGAATCCTTGCCAAAACGATTCATTTTCATTTGAAAAGGGTTTTTTATTGGAACAAAGCACGTACACGTGTTTTTTTTCAACACATGAATTTATCAAGCACATATATATTGAACTCTATTTACGCGAAGCAATATAAACAAATAAATCTCGAAACTATGATGATGAAAAAAAAGAAACGAGGAGATATTTTATCAGAACGATATGTTTTGTAAGCTTTATTGAACAAATATGTTTTGAAATACTGCTTCACTGCTATACATAGTAATCAACATCTTTGTTGACATGAAAGCAATAATTTTTGCTTTGTTTGAGTATATGCGAGTGTATAAACGTTTGCATACGCAAGCATATACACGCTTGTTTACATTTTTATTTCTAGTATAAAAATTGACGTGTGGTTAAATTAATTAAACAAATTTCAACACTTCTATCACTGCAACGTTCACTCTACCTTCAACGATTAGAAAAAAAGGATAATGAAGAAAACAACTATCACAATAATGCTCAACGCACACTCGATTGCAGCAACAGAATGTGAACAAAACAACTTTTCAGTTGTTGGTGGCTCTTAAATGTCCGACCACATATACATATGCAATAAAGGCGACGTTAAGCTTGAAGAATTTTTTCGCCGCCTTGATGCTGTTGAGAAAGAAACTTGTCTTCTATACAGAAGACGTCAGCATTTTCATCTTCTCCTGATAGTTTTATATCTTACTCTTCTCCCTATAACTTCAAAAGCTTCTTTTGGCGAACAGGTAGTTTGAAATGGCGTTCCTTCCGTTTTCGCGAAATTTCTAATCCTTTTTTTTGTCAATTGTTGGTTTTAATACCTCCTTCTGTGTCTCCGTGAGAACTTAAATGCTCGTACCTCATCAGTGTGTAGTACGAAATGCCTCTTCTTTCCCTTCCGGCAACATTAAGTTCACTGTCTTCTTTACTCTCTACTCTTAAAAGCGTCTTCCTTCCCTGAAAGTCTCAATTGCTTTAAGACGCTTATTCTCTCGGTAGATTTAAAAGCTTTTTCTTCTTTTCCGTGTAGGTTTAAATATCTTATGATTTTCTACCTTCCGTTGTAAAGAAATCTTCCGCTTGCACGATAATTTTGAAGCGCTCCTCCTTTTCGCGGTCGTTGTAAATGCTTTTTCTTCTCCCGGTAGTTTTAAGCGTTTCCTTTTTTTTCTCTCCCAGGTTTCGAATGGGTTATTGGAGCGACAGAGCTTAATAGCCGGTTAATCCTTCAGCTAGTTCTCAATTACTAGCGATTTCCTCAATAATTGCGTAGTAAATTAGATCGAATCAGATATTATAGAGACCTTGTCTTTTTAGACATTTCGCTTCAAAGTCAAATCAGTGAAACACCATCGTCATGTTTTTCATCATTTAAATCTTTTCGGCAATGGGAAGTAACTTAATGCTTAGCATGTCTAATATTCTCTAGCGCAACGTCGCCTGGTTACCGTACAACACGGTTAGTCAAACATGGCTAAGTTCGCACATTAATCTCGATCAAGAGTAAAAGATACTTTTTTTCTTCAATTTTCTATATTTACGAATGGTACAGTAACTGTATTATACTTCTTGTTTGCGGTAGTGCATATATGTAGAACAAGAAACAAAATAAAAACACCCCGAAAAATATATATTGGTTTTGATATAGAGACATGCATATGGTGAAAAAATCTTTGTAGAAAGCTTCACATAATTATAAATAAACAGAAAAGCTGTGGATGCCATCAAAATCAATTGATGGTTAAAAACCAAATGGGCAGCATGTGGTTGTTTACCGCTTATTTATTATTATGTTTCGATTAAAATTAAGCAACCGATAAAAATAAATAAACGCAATAGACTTATCTTTATGCGAAACCAAACGGTCGATTGAGGCAGAGGAATGAAACTGCAAGCTATATAAGGCGATTGACGGCAAAACAGAGATATTGATTTTTGAAATTCTAAAAATGGTCGGCTTGCTTGTGAGACTTTTCACAATTAATGAATAATACGATCTGAAAAGTTTGTTTGGAATATAAAAATTAGCGCAAGAGTGCTCCCATTCAATTTCGCCAGGTCTTTTCAGAGTTTGCTATGAACTGCATATAATCTGATAAGATGTGCGTTCTCGAATCAACATTGATCGCTCGAAGCTTCGCTTTCAATTTAGTGCCCCATCCATTCCCTTGAAAGGTTAAGGAAAACTCACGATCTTATTGCGACATAACATTTGAAGCAATCTTTTCCCCAAGTCTGCCAACTTATTCATATAGGTTTCGAATTATTCACTTAGTTGTCCTAGATGATCGCAAGCTTGTGCGTTTTCTCTTAAGTTGCTAGTTGTTGTGGAATCGATCAGTTGGTTTAGTCAAAAGAAATCATCTCCCCTGCCCACCTTTACTTCTGTCCTGTAATATGGCCACCCGGTGCCTGCTGCTTATCTAATATAATAATTTTAATATGATCAGATCTAAATTTCGGTGAGTACGGATTAAGCGGAGGGAAGTTTGCATTCCTTAGATGAAAGCTCGTATAAATTTCATAGAAATATTTCAAGTGAATTGCAATAAAATTTGGACACTGTCGCAAGGACAAGACGTGCATAAGGAAATAAACAACAAGGGAATGTTTTTTTATTTTTTTCCCTCAACTTAAAACATCGCATTTTGTTTGCTTTCAATTGTTAAATTGTTTTTAAATTATCTCTTTTACGAGCAATACTCAACTATTCAACGGTTATTTGGAGAATTCCAGAGATGCAGAACTTTCGCTTAGACATACACATCTCGACAAAGCTGAAGTGAATGCCATTAAGCACTCATCAAAGAGAACGGGAGAAATGATTGTGTGCCGTAATTGTTGCAGCACTTTCCCAGCTGTCAAAATGGATGGGTAGTGTGTTGTTGTGCGTTTGTTTCCTTTTTCTGTGTTTGTAGTTCTCTTCAAATTGTTATTTATCGCGTTAGAATGCTCTAAAGGGCATTTGTAAAGGCACGTTTTAGTGTATTTTACATACGAGCAAAAACTAAGAAAAGTTTGAACAATTAAAAGCGTACAGATAACATATTGATTGCTTTGTTCTGTATTTGTTTTGGCTTAACAATCGAATCAAACAGTTGCTGGTACAATTCATATAACGTTGCATAACCGTATTCTGCAGCTTTTTGCGGGCATTTTTGACTGCTTTGTGACGATAGATGAATGATCAATTTTTTCTGTGGTCCGCATCTATCATAGTGTGTTTGTTTTTCCGTTATTTTTTTTTTTTTTTTTGCATTTGACTTGACACATATTACGCATATGATATGTGCATATAGAGTATAAGGATTTTGAAGTTGATAGGTTACCATCCGCTTTGCAGGTCATTTCAATGATTTGAAAGCGCTTTTTGTGCAAAAATTTATTTCTCTTTTTTTTACTTCCCTTGTTTTTTAACACCTTCTCTACATGTAGTACAATATACATTATATTAGGCTTATGTGAATGTATGTAATGTCAATAATAAGGATTGGATCGTATTGCCCATAAAAAGTTTTGTTTTGAAAGTGCCTTTGTGGGGAAAAACTGCAATTTTAATTTCCTCTCAAGAACAACTAGACGATGGTGGTTGGTATTTCAAATTGATGTGAGAAACTTGGATGGGACGTGGTAATATTTTGAACCTTCTCTCACGGAAGAGAGCTTACGAAAAGCAAGTCTTTAAGTGGCAATAAGGTTTAATTTTTTATATCTGATGATGAAAACTGACTCATAAAAGTACGCTGACTAGAGTTAATTATACCAAATTTGCTTCACTGTTTGGATCTCTCCCATGTAAAGGTTGTTATGAAAAGTAAGCCTTTCAATCGCAAAAATATTTTATGACGCAAATCGATTGGCGATATTGCAATTTGACATCAAATTTTGGATCACATAAGTCTCTATGCTAGACCCTACCATATAAAAAGGTCCTCACTACGGGAGCTAAGTTCTTATATGAAGAAAAGTAGCAAAAGATAACAGTGAAGAATAAGAAAGTCCTTAAAGGAAGATTTAGTTTGTTGAGTTTGGCTTACGTCAGCTTAAGCTTTGCGTAGCTTCAATTATGAGAGCTTTCTTCAGCTATTTCTCCTTGCATGAAAGTCAGGTGATTGATGTACTGAAAATAAATGAACAACCGAGTGGTGTAAGATGTTCAATTGTCGGCCTTGCACGACTATAATGATTTCACTTGTTTATAATTACTTGTGTTATTCATTTTTTCTGTTTTCCGATATCTTTCTTACCGTGTTTTGTCTTGTTTTCTTTTCGGTTGTTTTCGTAATGATTTATATTAAGTGCATGGCCATGGGAGTTTAAAAAGTTGCACTACTCATATATTTACAAAACTGCACAAATCAATTAACAGCAACAAGTAACAGGATGAATCGGAATGCAATCACATCATTCCTTAAGGCTTAGGTTTAGGTTTCTGCCAAGAAAGGCACTTCAATGTATAAAAATTTATTGCCTGCATAGATAGTAACGAACTTTTTATTGATTCATTTTAAATTTAAGTATTCGGAAATGGAGTTTGAGTCAATAAATCAAAGATGAAATTTACTGCAGTGCTCAGAGTGGTCATAAAAGAAATCATTGCGAAACTTGTATTAGGTTTACAAGGATCTTGGACACACTGCATCTTAAGCAAACGTATTCAGAAGAAAATATTTTATAAAATACTATAAAGTCTACAAAATGAATGTGCGGCGAGGTAAGCTAAAGTAGAGTATCCTTATATTTTAAGGTTATGAACTCTATATTGACCTGTGAAAAATCCATATTCGTAACTAAAAGCAATTGAAAATCTAATAGCCATCGACGCCATCGAACATTCAACGCCGTTTCATTTAAGACAATTTAAATTATGTCTTGTTTACACGTAACACCATACTCTTCATGCAAACTCTTCTACGGGAAGGGCAAAAATGAGCTCAACTGAACCTAGATTTAGCAAATTAATAAATAAAATATCTTGGTTCACATCTTTTCGCTTAAAGTTCTAAAAAATTGACTCTTTTGTCATGCAAAGATTTGCTTTTTATGAGAACCCTTATAAAGGGTTGCATCCAAATTTCGTAAGATCAATGTCTATGGCAGATTACGATTATAAACTCGTTCTCAGTATGAAATATATAAAATTATAGTTTATTGGCATATAAGGAGCCAAGTTTCGTAAGAACGGCCATAGGAGAGCTGGTTCAAAAAACTATCTCATGCAATCCAAATTTTTCGCAACATCTTACAATGCCGAAATACTATTACTCGTCGATTTTTTCCGAGGAGTCCTGAAAATTACAAATTTTGTTCATATGACGAGTGTTCAAAATAAGGTTTTATATGCAGAGTGATTGAGAAAGTGGCCCTATGAAATCCATTTTCAATACGGCTCTAGCGGCAAAGCACGTCAGTGTACGAATTCTCATCAAAATTGATAAGTCGCAAACAATTACGTATGCACAGACATCTTATGGATAGAAGGACACACAAGCTTAAATCGATTTAGAAAACAATTCCGAATCGATCGGTTTTATAAAAAGTGGGTCTCTCTTAAGCCCTTCTGGGTGTTATCTATATCTGGACAAATTTAATATACCCTCATATCGCAAGCAGTGTAGGATGTAAATATGAAGTAAGCATTTTTCTGTTAAGGCTAACTTTAAAAGGAGGATGAACAGCACAAATTGTTTTCTTTTTCGGGCATCAATGTCACAGTATAAACACGGAATGTATCCGCTACAGAGTAAGGGGATATTATACTTTGTACTCATTACAAATTGTTTTACCAGGCAGATGAAAAAAACCTAGCAAATATTTTGTTTAACGAACTTAACATGAAATAGACGAAAAGAATGTGTTTCGATTTGAATAGAAATGGATCCTGTAAACTTTTTACATGACGCAATAGAAAGTGAAATATAGCGCATCAGCAGCGCCACTGGTGTGTTGATAAGTTCACGTCAAGTTACATTTAATTTCATTTCTTTTGCCTCATACGCAATTATCATAAAATATGCAAATGTAGAATACGTTGAAAAACCTCTTTTTAAATATTTCATTCCATTATTTTTGTTTTTCCTTTATGTCAAATGAAATTTCCATTTTGTGTAATTCCTTGAGTTTTCGAGAGTCTTTCTTTCAAGAGTGGCATATGCGTATCTTGTTAAGCTTGCATCATTTCGGTATATGAATATATAATCTGATAATAGACACTAATATAATAAGCGATGATAAAATATGAGTAAAAGACCCCTCGTCTTCGAGATGTTGAATTCCTAAGCAAAACCGAAGGAGACGCAGCTTTTTCGTGATCGCACTCGTTTCAGTGAAAGGGATGAGAAACGTTCTGTGTTTGCGACGAATGGGTTGAAAGGTCAACTCAATTAAGGTCATTTGCGTTGGCACAGTCATCACTAGCCTTGAATTAGATATAAGATTTTAATGCTTATTGTAAATTTCATTAACAGGAAGACTCAACTTCTTCTGGGTGTTGCACACATCCGCGTAAACTTAATACACCCTCTTGTGCGGTATAACAATAAACAGGAATTAAAAATGCCTTAGAAAGTACTCTCCTTCGAATGTTAGCAATAGAATTGAAATATTACTAATATGATACTAAAAAGAGGATGCGACCACTCCTCATCCTTTTCCCTACTATTTTCCCACCCTCACATATAGAGAACATCTCCTGAGAGATAAAAAAAAGTACGCTATACCACTTCGCTTTATACTATTATTCAGATAATCTGTGATATGGGAACCGGTTGGAAAACTGGTCGGATCCGATCTATTTCTAATAGCATTCATGCTTGGGCCACAACGTATCTGTCATCCAGATTTTATTAAAATATCTCAACAATTGTTTCCTGCAGATTAATCGAAGGTAAACAAGACGGACGGATTCAGAAAATAATTCTGAATGAATCGGTCTAACAATACAAAAGGTATGTCGCAAGTCCTTCTGGATATTGCATACTTCTGCACAAACTTAATATACTCTTGTACCACAAGCAAAAATTAAAAAGAAAAGCCCTTGATATAAAAGAGAAAAGTAACGACAAATATTCACAAATAATTTTCAAATGAATATTTCACACTTAGAGGGGGCATAGTCGAAACTTAGGTATTTTGCACATCTTTTCTTATTAAAAATCTTTTAGAGCAAACCCTCTTTGTATATTTCCTTTTAATGATGCAATAAAGTATGCAGAAGGCTTTATGATGCTAATTCAGTTATTTCTAATTTATGCTTTCAAACGACTGACAATTGAACGAAGGAATTAGTAGAGAGCGCGTATGTTGAATGCGTTCACGAAAAGTAAAAACATTTGAATAATTTAGTCATTTATTGCGAGGTAATCAACATAAAAGTAAAACGTTTTGGAACAATTGAATTGAGAAATGTAATAACCGACATGCGAATAATGATTTTTACCTGCAAATGTGTCGGATATAAAATTTTTGGGAAATGTGTTAAATTAAATATTTTTTAATTAATTCTCTATGATTGGAGCGATTATTAAATTACATTGTAATGTAAACGGGGTTAATAACATTTAACATTCGATTGCTTGAGATTTCTTACCATAGAGTCAAGACATATATCCTCGTGTAGCCATGTCCACCAAATATATGTGCACAGAATGATTTCAGATACATTCGCCTTTTATAACATCAATCAATGCGGGATAATTCTTTGTATCGATTTGAAGTGATACCTCTTTCTCTGTTGGCTGTTCACGTATACGACACGATTTTTGCGGATATTTTTTGCACACAAACGCACACAGGAACTAAAGACAAATCTTATTCATAACACATTGGGCCAGATCATCTTCACGAGAACTCGTCGCACACTTGGAATAAGTCTATACGAAAAGGAGTAATGCACTTACACTTCGACCTTTTTCCACTACGATTGTTTTATCCCAAAATCCCATGCGAACATAATCACCGCCAAATCACAAATTTATGCTCCTATCGGTAACACAGGCACAGTTTTAAAGTCTTTCTTTTACATTTCCTTATAAATATATTAAGGTCAATTTTTGGCTAACGACGAGAATAATCGCGTTTGGCAATAATGTGATTACGAAATAACGCAGAAAGTTGATATGGATTTCTCGAAAGTAAAAACTTGGGTCAGAGAGGAGACCATCGGGTATTGAAAGCAATTATTCAATGCTTGCCTTTAGCGTCACTTGATAAAAAGGCCATTGTATATACACATAGTCATGTAGATTGAAAGTATTTTTTTTTTAAATTCAAATTTGAAGTAATTGCACACTGTTCGCAGCAGAGCCACCTCAGCTAACGACATCTCCAGACAATGGCTGTGGTGTTGCCATTTTTATTTGAACCGTAACACCATTATTCTATTAGGTTTCCTTCTATTCCAAAAGACTGTCTAAACAGCTCTCATGTACAACATGTACAACACACATGGAAAAAAGGACTGATAGTAGAGTAGAATGGCAGTTCGAGTTTAAAGGGGACTGGAACTCATTGTGATATTCAACTGCACGAATGCCCGCAGCAGTGTAGGGAGAGAAACAATAGTACACGCAACTCACATATAACAATTGCATTCTGCGTCTAGGACAGCGCGGAAGCATAGCGAATGAATGAGTGGCTCTTCTCTGTGCAAACTTTCATAGATTCTCTCCTTAAATTACAGAGGACATCAGATCATCAATTAGGCGCGAATCATTATTCCCATTATCTATTGTGCCTTACCCACAGAAAAGCAGAGGCTTAGTGCCTCGCTCTTACCAGAAAGGGGATACATCCATATACGTATCTCTCTGCATCACGATAAAGCGCTATCGCATACAGAATTAGTTCTTCGAGGTCATTTCGTTAACAATTTCTCTTATATTGTTTCACAACTAGCGCATTCACCTGATTTAGCACCGTACGCCTTCTGGCTATTTCATAAACCCAAAAGACCACTCCGTGGACAACATTGTGACTCCGCTTCGACGATGGGACAAAACGTTGGTATAAGTTCGCAGTAGGTGAGGGGAGTTACTTTGAAGGCGCGGAAATGGATTTCAAAAAGATGAAATAAAATTTGTCTTACTTTTGTGTACTTCAGCTTGGGACGAGTAAAACGGCATTAGTTTTTATTTATTCATTTTATACATTTAGTAATGTACTTTAATAACATTTTTTTATTTATTCATTCATTTTTATTTTCTTTTTATTATTGATTTCGTATTCAAAGAAATACAATTTAATGTTAAAACTAATCTTTTCATTTATTTATAAACACTTTTTTAATTATAAGTTTTATACATAGGTTGAAATTATGTAGAATTTTCGTTTTTCGTCTTCTTCTTCTTCTATTTTGTTTCAGTTTATGCCAAATTTTTAAAGATAAATAACAATTGCAGTAATTAACAAATTGAAAAATTTCGATTTTTTTAAATTAATTTACATTTATATGCGCTCTCAGAGGATACATTAGATTTGTCAGTCCGTGCTTGGAAATTACACTGTGGAAATTCTATAACTTTTTGTCTCCTTACGAAAGGGAAGATTGTCATGCAAGTAGGTTGTCTTTCTAAACAGCATTAAGGGTCTTAAAGTTCGGATCGGAATTTTCTTGGAAAATGATAAAATCCACTAAAAAGGGCACTGCTCTTGTCATGTATGAAAAAGTAGGGAAGGTTTGATTTGAATTGACGAAAATATTTCAAACACCAATTGGCGCTAATATAAACCTTTCAATAAGCAGTGGATTAGGTTGGATAGAATTGTGAAGGTAGGTCTTTGAGTTGATTGTCAAATAGCAAGATGACTGATCCTTATTGGAAGTCTATTCGGAAAGAATTTTTATTTGGTCGCAATGTCTTTTGCAAAAGCGAGGTAACAGTTGAAGTATACTTCCACCTGCACACTGAAGCGTTTGGGTGTCGTTTCGAATGGTGCGAATGAAAATAAACTCAGTCCCGCATAAGTTCTTAATTAACAAAGAGTGAAAGAGTATTGCGCATCGAACAAATTTGACAAAATGCAAATATTATTTTTTAAAGATTTGTTGTGTTTTTGTTTTGCTAAAATTGTTGTTGTACGTGGTATTTGTAAAATCAATTATACATTATCAACAATCATTGTATTATAACTAATTTTTCGTTAAATTCTATGTATTTACACAAGTGGGGAAAGTTAATATTTAACTTTTTTAGTTGTTTTTATTGTTGTTGTTTTTTTATTGCTCTATTTTGTGGATTTTCAGATATGTTTATTCAATAACAGGAAAAAAATTGTATTCAGCTTTAGTCGAATCTATAAACGTCGTAAAATGAAAATTAGTTCACAAGATACGTTGAACCGGATGTCGTATCGTATAGATCATGGTATGTATATACATGGTAAGTGATATGATTCCATGGCATTAACCATATCTAAACAGGACAATGGGAGTGCGGCTTATTTATAAATTATATAATTTTTTAGTAATTCTCGGCGATATCTGGATACGGTTACCTGATTCTCACAATGATGCAAAGATTACATTTAGAAATAATTAAAGATGCAACCTTTGAGTTTAGCTTGAAGGCTCTACAGTTTCGAGGCCAAATATTTTTAAAACCAGCAGGCAAAGGATGATCAGTTTTTATACCCTACATCACTTGCTTGTTTGTGCGGATTTGTGCAGTACACTGATCAGTTCAGAATCATTTTCTGAAGCTGATCTTGATAAGCTTGTCTGGCCATCTGTCCGTCTTGTGTTCAACCTGCAGATCGCAATTTTTGAAATATTTGATGAGCTTTGAAGCACTGACATCTTTTGGCCCAAAGAGGAGTGCTATTGAAACTGTACTGTTGAAACTGAACCGATGAGGCCAGTGTTTCGACCACTTTCCATATAACAGCTTATTTTAAAAAGTGATTGCATGAATAACTGTATTAAGTGAAGCAGTTTAGGTGTTTCGGCGTTGGATGCCCAATGATGAACTTTGTGCTACTATAGTGTTTTCACGTGTTTTTAATAACTGTGTTCGGATTTTCGAAGCGATTTGAGTGAAATTCGATTGGAGAACTTGATGAGAGTGATAAGAGCAAACTTGAGCTTGAACTCGTTGGCCATGACGACATTGTATTTCTTACAAGAACTCCTATTTCAATCTAAAGTGGACATTGTGTTATTTGATTAAGGACCTGGTTCTAGGTAAATAAAAAGAAAACAAATTGGGAGTGCAAAGGATTAAAGTCATAATCTTAATTTCAACTAAAAGTAAGACAGACTGACTGAGTACTGAATGGCTACATCGGTACTACTAATTATCCTGATGATGAATGCGTACGTATATATATATTTTTGGGGACATCCCGATGAATATATGTGTACGCTAAAAATGTCTCTAGCAACTCGTCCAGTGGCGATGGATATAGAAAATGTAGCAAAAGATAAATAAATAAATTCCATTACTAACAATTTTTCTAAGTATGCTTCTGATTCTAAATATTTGGTATTTTTCAGCTTTGGCGTTTTTTTTTAGTTGTACCAATAAAACACATACCGAAATATTTGAACATATTCGAAACACTTGTTAAAATAGTTTTGTATAAGTAAATACTTGCATTATGTGATATTCATCACAAAAACACATCAATTTTTTCCATGTTTTAACATTTACATATCCATACATTTATATATAAACGACAACAGCAAAAGAGTTAAGAAGAATATACAGATTTTTATGTTATTGTTTGCTTATCATTTAGGGTAATTTTTACATGGAATTAAATGCAGTTTCTCTCACCAACATGTGGCCGTTTGACATAACCCTATTTCTACCGTTATAGATTATTTTGAATTGTTATGTTTTGGGACGCGCTATAGTCACCTGTCTCTATCTGATCGGTATCTAGAGCAGGTAGAGGAAAACTGTTTATCAGTATTTAAAGGTCTTCTCCTAAAAAGAAAAGCCGTCACATAGCATAGTGCTTTATAACCACCTTTTTTAAAGCCGAAATATTCAAAAAACTCATATTAGCAAAAGCGCTAGTTAAGGAAACGTACTCTCGACTTTATTCGCACTCTCTGTCATTGCGAGTGCCTAACGTCTACCGACAGACACTTGCACTTATATGACTTTAAGTGTTTTTTTTTTAATTTTTTATCAATAGATAAAATGGTACTCAATACTACTACTAGCTGATGTTGCTGCCAAAATTAGGGAAAATATTTACCAAAAGAATGTAAAACTTTACTGAAAGAAATTTCTGAAATCTGTTAAATAGCTTCATAGCCCATTAAAAGCAACGCCAGATATCGGTATATCAGGTCAAATTAGCTCTAAGATCAGGGAACAAATGAATGGACCGACTGATTGACACTTTTACATTTAACAAAAAATTTTCAACACCTAAACGCTATTGAGACTGAATTCTCGTTCGAATGTAATTTTCTTGCTTATTATCTCTGACTCTGTCAGCCGCTTTGATAGACAAACGCAACAAGTGATTACTTTCCGCAACATGACTGATATAGAAAAACAAAAAAAAAAAAACATATGCTTTAGCAGGATTTGGTTAAAAAATATGATCTTAAAAAAAATTTCTTTTTTAAGATCACAATTTTTCTGTAGCGGCTTTAATACACCGCGCTTATGCAACAACGTGTTTTCATTAAGTATTATAAACGTATGTTGCTTGCTTTCAATAATGATAATAAATATCAGCTTTTCAATGAAAAACATGCATTCGGTTTTGATTTTTATTTGAATTTCATTTACGTGCTTTTATTTCGATTTATGCAACAAGAGGCTCAATTTGATTACATAAATACAATACAAACCGCAATTCATAAATTGTAAGGTTTTTATGCACGCAATGCATAGAATTCCATTGAGAAGGATATGTTAAACAAAACAAAACGTGTTAATTAGTTTTAATTGAGAAATTTAATTTAATTCAATTGCGGTTAATGCTTTAAACTGCAATTGAAATCGCGTTCAATAACGACCATAATACTTTCAAATAATATCATGTGTTAAAGTTGCTTCATTCTTAAAAAACCGGATATTCATGAATATTGAGTGAAATTTGTCATAAATAAAATATTTATATTTAATATTTAACATTTATTAAATATTTATTAAATTTACGGCAATTGTCGTCGGAACTCCTTTCAATCTATTCCAAGTGATATGAAATTATTTTTTATTGGGCAAAATTGTGCTTTGGTCATATAATTGTTACATATGTACATAGGTACATGGAATGAAATGAAATGAAAGGAAAGAGACTTTCCATTCAGGAAGACTGAAATCAGTTGATCGTTTCATTTTTTGGACCTCTTGTAAGGAGCAAAGGAGACCTATTCTTCAAAAGTGGACAAGCAGATCAGCTCATTGTCACATCTACTCTGTGGTTTTAGATTTTGAGACAAGTGTCTCCACGTGAAGGAATTAAATTTAGAATCAGTTTACTATTGCACCCAACCACACCGCACATCAGAAGCTTTATCAAAGCCATGCACGTTAACATAGGCTGGGACTCGGATATTTTAAAATATTGTTTGATTGGTGGAGATGTTCTTTCAAAGCTTACCAGAACTTTGCGATATGCAATAAGATCGTTTGATCCAAATGGTGAAATTATTAGTGAAAACATTCTAATTTTATAAGCTTTAAGATGTGTTGTGGTACCACTTCCTTATCTGAGAATATTTTTGCACTTCTATGTTTTCCATTTTATTATCCCTGCAACTAACATCACAAGACATTTTACACTGGTATTTGGTTCAGTTTATATCTTGCCCGTTCACAGTTTTCTTCATACGCTGCACGCTTTTCAGGGTGCAAGCTGGATGGATAAGACGCTAAGAAAATAAGAAGGAAAGCAAAGGATTGTGTGGCTATATTTTTAGTAGGGCGGTTTCCCGAAAAAATTCGAGAAATCCTTGGATTTTTCGTTTGATATTCGTCTTTTGATCGGGGCGGGAGTTTGGTTTTATTTGGTCATTTGTGTTCACCGACTTGTTGGTCTTCTGGCTCTCATCTCCATTAAGAACGAAAGCTTGTGCAAGTCTTCTTAGTCGAGATCAAATGTCCATTGTGAAAATAGACGAGGACTGCTTAGAGAAACATTTGCAAAATAACAAAATATCAACACTTTGCAAACAATGTAAATATGTTAAGCAACTTGAGATCTGATACTTGACATACATAACGGAAACTTTAGCAATCGAAACGCTTTTCATTAACAAAATACTTTGAAACTTTTCAGACATTTCCTTAAGGCGCAAGTCATCCAACGTATTGTTCAGAGCAACACAAGAACATTGTTAGAAAGATTCTTCCTCTTTTTCTTCCTCGGGCAAGTCACGAAATGAACAACAGATGGTAGATTCCCTGAATGATTAATCACTTGCCATTAAGAAAGGGTTTCCGAAGCACATGGACATTAAAACGCACCATATATTTCCCGGTATTCGTTGTAATGATAAAGAGTGTTTAGCTTTAAGGTTCTCTTCAAATAAGTAAAAGCAAATGTAAGAAAAAGAAAAGAATTTAATAAAATAAATGATAAATTATAATAAATTGAAAAAGATTTTATTAGCTGGCGGCGGAACTCAGACAGAAACTTCTTTAGTGAATTTGGAGCGATCGTTCAAGTTTAGAATTAATTTATCGGGACGTTTTGGTTTGCCATTCGAAGGGTCAGTTGTCTGGGAGCTAGAAGGTTTACTGTGATCGGTATCCAACTTTTCGGCGTTACTTTGCGGCGTAATATGAGAAGTTACGGTTACGGTAGCGGTAAGCGGTTGGGTTTCACTAACTTTTGTTTCATGGGAAGAAGATAAATTTGATAGACTAACTTTACTAACATCGCAAGACAATTTAATGCCATTACTGTTATTAGCCTCATAACTATCACTATCGCTAGCACTACAGTTATTTGCATCTTCGTCATCTTCATCGGTGGTTGTATAAAAGATAATATCATCGGTGGAATAAACTTTTTCCGTTAGTTGTGTTACGTTCGTACCATATGCCAAAATTTGCGAAGCCGTTGTTGTTATCGATGTCGACGTTTTGATATTCTTCTCCTCCAATTCGCTTAATAATTTGCTACATTTACTACTTAACTGAGCTAATTTTCTATGTTTCTTTTTAGTCATTTTGCTACTTACACTAAATTTAGTTTTACAACTATCACAAATTCGATAACTTACACTAGGTACAATGGTTGTCGCTTCCACGCAAGGCAAACTGGCACTGCTGGTGCTGGGCCCTTTAATTTTCGCATTACTTTGATTTGATTGATTATACCTGTTACGACTCGTGCAGGGTGGCGTGTTAGTGGCAGCTGCGCGTTTCCTACAACTAATACGTCTCTGTGGTAATTGATCCAAATCATCGGCTTGCGAACACATGCAGTCAAGTTTAACATTTTTAAATCTTAAACCAATACCCTCGGGCTGCGGCGAGCCCAACAGTTGACATTTATTCACCGGTTGTTGCATCGCAAGCTCGTGCGAATGTTTACAGGGTGAATTGGCGGTGGCTGTTGCGGTGGCGGAGGCGGTGATGGTGTGATAGTGTTGCGTGCATTGCTCATAGCAACGTCCGCAAATGATACGATGATTTGACAACATTTCTGCTGAAACACAATTTCCGCTCAAGTCAGTATTTATGGATTTTTCTTTGCAATAACTTTTCAACTGCAATTCCAATTTCGTTGTATTGTTTGTTGTCATTGTTGTCACATACGTGGACGGTGGTTGTGATGATGGTTGCAGTTCGTTGGCCGCTATAGTTGACGAACTGCATACATTATTGTTGATCGTTGCTGGGATTGTGTTGCTGTTGGTGCTACTGCTAGTTGTAGTTGTAGGTGGAAGAGACAAAGTTGGCACTTTGAGTTGAGTGTACTTTTGCATTTCGTTGTTCAGCGATAGCAATGGCAATGCTTCCGGCTTGCGCTGAGATAAGGCTAATTGATTTCCACTTGTAACAGCTTGAGTGGCGGCGGCGGTCACCATCATCATGCCACCCGGTGTTTTTAAACCGTCCAACAAGCTGGAAATGGTCATAACCGCTACTCCTTTGGGTGGTGCCATCTCTTGTATGCGTTGTAGTTGGACACTGAGCTGACGTATTTCTTCTAAAGCCTCTTGTTCGGACAGTTTATTTTCTGTGTACAAACGGAAAAAAGGGAAATCATACATGCATGTAGCAATAAAGGCAAGAGCGAAAGCGTAAAAATTCGTTTTCCGCATGTAAAGTGGAAATGTGTATGAGAAAGTAAATAAAAGTATGAAGCTTGACATACCCAACGAACTGGTACCGGCTATGGGGACTGTTGATGCCGTTACCGAGCCAGTATTAACAAACGTACGCACTTGGGGTCGAAAATTAAATTTCGCCCCTGTTGACTTGGCACCCATGCTAATGCTCTCTTGATGTGATTTACCGCTACGCAATACTATATAAACCTATGATACAGGCAAAGCAAGTACACAAAAACAATTCAATTAAATGGAAATTCCTTTTTCAATTTATTTTTTATTTTTTTTTTTTTTTTTTAATATATTTGCTCTTTTTTTACCTTACTGCCAAATATTAAACACAACAGTAGCGTTATGGTCAGCTGGGTATGGCAAAAAAATATGATATAAAGTAAATCTGGATTGGCAGGAGATTGCAAAAATAACCTTGGGGCGGAATCAAAAAAAAAAAAAAAGAAAACATATAGATACATATATATAAAAGAAAAGATATAATAGGGAAAAACAAAGAAAAGCCGGATTAACTTTTTCTTCCTTTTTTTTTTTTTGTTTTGAAATCGCTAAGGAATTCTCATGTATGTTTCTTTTAAATGTCACACACAACTTACATCGACACATTTAAGAAACATGTTAGCAGAAACTCATTGTATATGGCCATCGAAATGAAACGGCTTTCATTAAATTCTGAGGGCGCCTTACGCACCATTATACATAAACGCACACCCCAAGCCAAGAATACAACCTCCACTGTAAAATGATATAAAAAAAAGAAAAAGACAAAAGACAAGTTAATAATGTTTCATCTTTTGTGACGATATCTGATAATAAATATCTTTTTATGGCCCGTAGCTATACATTTGGTTGGTAGCGATAACTCACATAAGCTTGAATAAATTCCTTTTCTTTTCTTGGTTTAACTATTAATAGTTCCATAATTTATGTTTGATGGCTTACACAATGAAAATGTCGTGCGATTGGGTGAACAGTCTCTTGAAGGACGCTTTCCCACAAAAAAATGCAAACCATTTATTCCAAGGGAAGGCAACTTTCGTCGTCAAAGGGCCAATATTAATTTTCATATCAGATCCAGTAGTGACGGCAGATACTTTGAATGTAACGAATCGAACTCCTCGACACCCTGAGTCGTATGCGAACCGCAGGCCAGCAGTTCTCCATGCCATATTAGTTCTAACTTTGTGCACCGACTGAAAGTAGAACAAGCGAACGTGCAAGTCTTCACTTTCTGCATCAAAATTTCTAAGTTGAAGTTCGTCCTTTCCTTTTATAGGTTACAGTAAATCATAATGGCCGACTTAAGATCGGTCAGAAGAAAATGTATATATTTGGCCGGAAAACCGTGTCAGCCTGCCAACACTCTGAGATCTAAGGCACCTTTGACACTGGAATACCCGACAAGCATAGCAATGTTCTATTCAAGCTGTTACAGTCCGAAATTTTTATATCACTTCTCGTATTAATTAGAAGTGCAAGTAGTTGAAGGCCTACCAAAATGTGGAAAACTCTGAAAGCCTAATACCAGGTGTGTATGTCATACATAAAACCCGAATTTTTGTATAGAAAATACGAATTAGATGAAAAATCCTCCTTTCTTTTATATCTTTTAGGCAAAGAAAAACTGCTGTCGGTGAATGCTTTTTATCCGGCACAATACTCGACATTTTCATTGTTAAAATACGCACGTTTGCTTTGCGATATGTGTTGGTATTACGACTGCTTGTTATTGCCAATTGCCAGGCTATGAAAAAAGCCCCAACTTACGAGGTGTGTGCCATGCGAGTGGTAAATATGGGCAATTTCCGGTATTACATTTACGTGCTTAGTTATTGCAAACAAATTGAACATGTCTGATATTTGTGTCCGGCAATACTTTCCTATTGAATTAAAATATTTGTATACTGGCAATGCCTTCATATTGCATTAAACGAATAAAAAAAATATTTTTTGAATTCTCTCCTGGATTCTAATACATAAAAGGTACGCTCGTGCAGACTTCAATGATTTCATTTCCAATATTCTACTCTGCACACAGCAGTAAAGCAGCAGTGAAGCTTTTCGAATCTTTTAAATTTATTTTGTCTTTGTCGAACTGATGCTTCTTCATTAAGTACAATGCAAATCGTAAGTTTTGTTCAGTCTTCTGCTGTGAATAATAAATTTTTTTGGCTGACAAACACAGAACGGTTGCGAGTGCCCGAGAGATTTCTGCCACACAAGAAAATACAGTCTGTTGACGAAGACTCAACAGAGCATCTATCTTACAATAGCTGATGTTGATAGGCACTTTGTCTAAGAAATTTCAAAGTGACGTAGAACTTTAGTAATGGCGGTATTCCCATGCATCGCTTTAGAGATTCCAAGTGAATTTTTATCACACCTAAAGGTATACAGAAAAGCTTCTTTATTTAAATAAAATATTTGCACGCAACAATAACATTATTTATATAAAAATTCACATTCATAAGGATTGATTTCTTATGAATGTTCAGGATGTTCAGCTTGTCGCCTCTCTTTCACTTGCCACTATTCAGTATGCGGTTATATTTTCATTTACTATTATTTCTGCAAGCACAAGTGCTATTAGTTGAAACCTAAACTTTCCGGAAACCGTAACTTCTATAAATTTGAGTAAATTTTTTATTTATTTATTCATTTTTTTGTCCTTGTCTTTCATATTTAAATCGGCCACAAGCACAGCAATACAAACGGTTTGCAGTAGTTACTAGTCGTGAAGCAATCCTATGACTGACGACATTTTCAAAAGATAGGAAAAAATTTATATGCTGATGCAAGTCCTACATAAAGTTTGGTTCACATCATCTCAAAGTATTTCAGACGTAAATTTTATCCTCAATTGTGTCCTTCTTATCCAAGGTATAGGATTCCTTTCTGACTTGGGGGAGTGTTTATACCACCCCCTGATATAATAATTTTGATATCATTTGAAAATGGCTCACCCAAGGGCTCACCATGTCAGGGTTAAGGTGAAACGTAGTAGGCCCGCTGTAATTTAAAGGACAATTGAGTGGTTCGGAAAAAAATTGCGTTTTTTTTCGATTCATTTATAGTCCATAAATATTTTATCAAGAGACTCTCTGTGATCTCACGAATTGTTGTTCGGCACTTTACTTCAATTAATGCTTTTATCTTATCTTAATCAACCCTTACTGGCTTTCCAGAATGTGATGCAAAGGCGCCGAAGAAAAATTTTGCAAAGCAAATTTAGCAATGGGGTTCTGTCCATTCATTGCCTCCGTACGCATCCAATAATTTCTTCCTTGCTTGAACATCATTTTCTCCTGTTCGCTAGTGATAGAAATAAGGTACGCCGAGCATCTTGCTTTCGTCTTTCCATATTTGGTAAGGCGCCTTACTTTTCCCACACAAGCATTACGATATGGGCTATCAAATATATGAGGACAGTACGAAATGAACTCCCGAACAATAGATGAAGGTAAGCAATAATACCGCCAGATTTCTTAATCGAACACAATGCTACGCTCAGTATTTTTTCTATTTTTTTTTTACTAACTTAAAGCAGCAACGTTATGTAGCCTTTATTGAGCTTAAAAAGCGACAAAATCAAGCGGTTGTGAATATGAAAACTTTTGTTTGAAGCTGAGTACAATTGCTTTGTTTTACTCCATTTTTGTTCTTCTTCAGCTATTTTTGTGCATTTGATTAAATTTCTTAAATACCTTTGTTTTTCTACTCTTTCTGTTTGAGATAATGTTTCTTAAACCGAACAACAGCAACAATAAAACAATATTACTGCCATCATTTTTCACATTTCTTACATGCATGTCATTTTTTGTTAAATGTCATAAACGTGTAGTGAGACACAGCAGAAAATATATAAAAAAATTAAAAAAAAAAAAACTTTTTATTTTGTTTTATGCAAACAGAAGAAAAAACCAACAGCCTTAACACATACATTTCAAAAAATATAAGCCCTTAGTGTAAAAGTTGCTGTTACTGTTGTTGTTGCGTACATATGAATAAAGAAAGGCAAGTCTGGCATACGTAGTTCGCAATGTAAAGCTAATGTATGAAGATATGATTGCATTTTAAGGACATGACTCTTGCATTGTACTGCCTTGTGTTGAGTGTCAGAAAACTTTTATACGTTTACATCTACGTCACCAAAAGATAAGGGCGGTGCTACAGTTGTCATTTCGATTGTGCCATTAAGAAATATGAATTGAACGAAAGATGGGAAAAGTGGTCGAAAATGATGAAAAACGTTTTGGTTAACATATATTTTCTCAATAAATGACTCTTTCAAGAGAAAAATTATCAGAACACATGGCAGCAATTAATAACTTAGCCAGAGAGATAAGTTCTAAGCCTAAGTACGAAAGTGCCAGCATCTTAAGCTATCGGCTCTATTGAAAACTCTACGGCACGTGACACTTTGAGTCATTGAGTTGTTAGTGGGCATCCTTCGCCTACTCCTTTAAGTAAAAATGTCTTGAGCATCTTACACATGGCACAGATTTCAGCTCATTACTGTATTCAAGATTTAAGGCAGAAATAGCTTGGATTGGCCAACCATCAGGTCTAAAGGCAAAGGAAGCTGTACAAACTTCTTTGCATTCATATTTTGTTCCAAGGAGTATTTAATTTGCTTACTAGCTTTTTCATTGAATTTGTTTCAACCTCTTCATCTTCATTTTTTTCATCGCATTCGCATTCTCTTTTCTTGAAAGATTTCGTCCCTTTTGGCATTAAAAAATAATAAAGTTGTTACATTGTAAGAATTCATATTTAATGCAGATGATATTAAGGCAATAATAACAACAAACAAACCGTTCTTGTTGTATATTATATTTACTCTTCACTTTTAATGCACTGCTAAGAGCTCAAACTCTCACACAACCCTTGCGAACAAGTTAAAGTGTGATTTTTGCTTTTACGAAAAATGCCTGCAAAATTTTTTTCAAATTCCCTTTTACTGTTACAGTAGCAAACTTGTGAGGAAAAAGTTTGCTGACTTAAGTGAGTGTCGAACTACACAGCAGTAAACATAAGATAGAAAGTATTTTTTACGTAATTTTTTTCCGCTTTACTTCAACTATGCAACTTACTTGAAGTGAACGTGTAGTCCCACCAATCAGTTTTACATAGGAACGCCTTTAGATCATCAGCAGTACGTCCCACAACGACATCGGGCGGTGAGACTAATGTGCGCACCAATAAGCATGTACCGATGGCACCACAAATGCAACCTAAGCGCTTAAGCAAAGCCGCATCTGTAATTTTTACTGCTTTAGCAGATCGTACACGAAATATAACGGAAATGCTGCAAAAACAAATCAAAAAGTGTTCATAAATTTTCAATTTTCTTATTTTTAGTTTTACGATTCATCATTCTGTTCTCTTTTAACCTTTAATATATTGAATTACAGTTGCAAGTCTATCATAGTACGCTTACCGCCATGTTTTTAACATCAAAGCACCATATGTTAAGGAAAACCCAATTTCTCTCAGCCAAATGCGAGCTGTGCAAGTGTATAAATTCGGATTGGGATACATAACGATATTCTGCAAATTAAAAAGAAAATCGAAAATATATAAAAAAAATAAAAAAATATGGTAAGCATTTGGTCGTAGAAAACTATTCGTACGCACGACAGCAGTGAAACTTAACATATTAAAAGGAAAATTAAAAAATTGAGAAATGAATCGGGTTTGGTTGTTATGTAAATGTGAAAAGGATTACTTAAAACAAAAAAAGGAATTCGTTCAGAAAATAATACAGAGAGGAAAAACGACAAGTTCTAGAGATGTAATCGAGGAACGAGTTGACTTGAAATGTACAAAAAACTTAATTTGTTCAAAATATTGGATGTATGAATATTACTGACGTTTCCTAACAGAGGGAGAGGCAGACAGATAGGTAGACAGATAGATAGATAGATAGGTAGAGAGAGAGAGAGATTGAGATCCGTTGTATAAGTTTACAATAATTATCATGCGGTAAATTAACTAACCGCGCCATTCTCCCAACATACACGGAAAATATGTGAAGTCAAACACAAGGACGACTTTGAGTCCTCACAAAGTTATCATATTAAAGCGTATGCAACAAAGCTTTTGGCAAGGCTTTTGGAATAGGTGTAGTTTTGTGTAAAAATAAACCGCCATTTGGCGAAAACTTCTATTACTACTCTTCCTGTTTAATTGAAGGATAGTGCCACTGAATCCATGGATGCATGGCGATATCCAAAGCTTCAACGACTATAATGCGGAATAGGTGAAGCATTAATATCGACTACAAAGCTGCACATCCAGCATGTAGCTCCATTTGGGCGGGCATATGAGTGTGATATCTTATACCAAATGAAGGCATAACTATGGGAAGACAAGATAAAACAACTGTTGCTATTAGAAAACAATAATGAATGTGATATGGCAAAAGTCGTCGTATGAAGAGTTTCAGTGTGGAGAAATTTCGCTCTACGCAGCCAAACTCGCTTAGAAAATGTTTGCCGTTCTAACTTGCAATTTCTGACCCTCCCTGCTGTCATCGGCATATATCAGTCTTTCCGATCAAGAGAGCGTATCATTAATAAGCTCATTGTAGGAATAAGGAAAAATTGATGATTGTGGATTATTGCGAGCTTGTCGTACTTAATCATTTAAATGGTACCCACATAATTCTATCTATGGCTTTGAATTTTCAAAAATGGAAAAAATGGAAGAACGAAGAATATTGTATAAGTAATTACTCAAGTTTAATAAAATATCTTCCTCTGATGTCGTCGGTGTGCTTTGTAGATTCTACTATAATTGCTCTAAGGCGATGGTACTTCTTGTGAAACATTTTCGCATAGTATTCGATGGCCTATTACGAGAAAGGCGTAAGAATGATTGTCTGGTCGCTAAATAACAATTTTTTAATCGAGCTTCACATAAACCGAAATGCCTTTTGCCCTTCCCGCGTTCTCTTTTCTCAAAAATTTTATGCTACAACGTCCTTTCTTTCCTACGTTTCACATTTTAAATATTGCGAAATTAGGGAGATAACGAGAAAGAAATGTGTAGGTTAATGGTCGAAGTTATCAAGAACACCAAAAGCTGTACACCAACGTTCCAGCGCCTTAGCAGAGGCGATAATTCCTTTCGAATTGTTCTCAGCCTCATATCTGCTCAATGTTCTTGTTAATGAAGTGACACTAAGGCGAAGATACTTTTAAGCCACCATAAACACTTCCTAAATGCGTCTGTTAGCTTCAGAAAAAGCCGTCTAAGACATAGGTTTGAACGCTTTGGGACAATGCGCGACATTACAAGAAAAAAATATCGATGAGAAATGATGACTTTTTTGCTACTTATTCTGCAAAGTTCAAAGCATTTTTCTTAAATAATAGGAAAGAACTTATTTTTCCGAAAAAACGCACAGTTAGCCTTAAATTAAGTTAACTGAGAGGCGCGGTAGCTGCGAAATTTTCCAATTTTCAAACTGAAAACAAAGATCTTCCTTCAAAGGAATTGAAGAGTTTAGTGGAAGCCAAGAATTAAAATTCAAGGGGAGTAAGAATATACGTAAATAGAAAGAATGCCTCATTCAATGCCCTTAAGTACAGGTGGTCTAATTGCAATGTTCCAACTAATCAAAAGACCAAAGGCCGCAGTATATGGGAAAATGAAAATAAGAAAATTGGAAGATATGAACGTACGAATGTAAAGGAATAGGAACCTGTGAATATACAAATATTTATATGTGGGACATGACCCACCATTAAAAGCTCTGTGTTGCCTCGCTTAATACTGCTAAGCTCTTGTTAAAGCTGAATACAAAAATGCAAGAAGCGCAGATGAAATGTACAAAAATCTTAAGAAATAGGTAGGTTGAACACAAGTAAACAAGACGGATAGACAGACAAGGTTAGATCGATTTAGGAAGTTGTTATGAATTAGCCCTTATAATAAAAAATGGCTCTCTTTCAAGTCCTTCTGTGTGTTGCATACATCCTTACAAACTTATAAAAGTATAAAAATATGAATGTATGTAGATATTAAAGCATGAAAATAAGCTGAAGCATATGAATAAATAACAAAAGAATTCAAAATACAAAATTCTGAAGAAGAGAATAAGAAAATATTAATGAAGGAAAGAAGGCTTAAGAAAAATATTAAGGCAAAAATATGGACAAAAATACGAATGGTTAAAAGTCTTATATATCCATTATTTCCATTTCTGTAGCAAGTATTAAATTTCACTTAATAAGAAAAAGCTCATAACTTGAACTTAAACATGTTGTTACTATAATACCCATCACCGAACGATGAGGATGAGTATATCCATTCTGTCAAAATGTTTGCAACATTCAGGGGGAGACGTCGTCGTACATTATATAAATGCTCTTGATAAGCATCAATTTCCAAACTGGTTTAATAATGGCCGTCTGTCTATCTTTGCTAAACATTCTTCTGGTCGTAAAAATGCAAAAATTGGCTGTAAATTTCGTATAAGGATTGGAAGTTCTTGCACGCAGATTGATAATGAAATCGAGTCAAGTCGGTTAAAGAGCATACTCACAGTGTAACATAAGTTGAGATCACGTCGGGTTTCAAAAAAAAAATTTGCTTTTTGTTCGTCACTTATAAACCACAACAGATAAAACGATAAGAATTTGTATTTATATTTTGTAGGTAGCCCTGCAACTCCTGTTCAAAAATGGAAAACACCGACCACGCCTATTCAAAATTGCAGAATATTATTAAAATTTTATTCAGCTTCAAAGTAGTGTCAAATCTGGGTTGTTCTACATGTCAGTCTGTCAGTCCATCTGTCTGTTAATTGCTGTGGTGAACGTACTCTTGGTTAATGGAGCGATCTGACTCAGAAATACAACATAAATTTTCACATTTATTCTGCAAAAATAGAAAAGTTAGCCGTACCCACGCAATAATATAGAGTACAGGTATTTAGTTTCTTCCTTTTTTAAGTCTTCTTTAGAAAACACGGTGATGTGTACAAAATATTCGATGAGCACCGAACATGACTTTCTTGCTTGTGCTTTTATTTTACGTTTCGTTTATTCTCATCTACTTACTGTGCAATATATAAGGAATGCACCCAAGGCTATAACGCGCAATAATGCAGGACTAGCAGCTCGCACCACCTGATGAAAATAGTAAAGATATTAAAAAAAAAAAGGGGATATGTGTAAACGATTTATTACAAATAAAACCGCGCAATTACTCATGTATTTGTTTTAAAATTATAAAAAAAAGAGAAAGCGAATTTTTTTATACACTACAACATTAAATATTGAAAATTTAAACAATTCTAAAAAAAAATGTTTACAATAAATTTATTTAAATTGTTTGCACCATAAACAATGTGACAGTAGAAAATATTTATTTCAATTTTTTGCGAATATTTAATAAAAACAACAAAAACAAAAAAAAAGGAATTAAATAGCACTACACTGGCAATGAAATTATATGACTGTAGCAATTTAAGCGCTCACTGACCTTAACTTGCTGGTAACGGAACGTAAACCAGGCAGCTGGTGGCAGCAAACCAATCACTATACAGGCCAGCACCAAAATGCTAGTACGCATTGGCCAGTTGAGCGCTGCTATGCAAGGGGAACCGTCCTCACAATAATCACAACCTTCAGCACATTGCAAGCATTCGTAATCATTGACAATATTGTACGTTGAGTTTTTACCCTACAGCGTTGGCAAAATATGTCCATGTAAATGCGGAGGGAGAAAGAAAACATGAAGCATAACAGGAAACTGAAACTGACTATTGTTATAGTTACGTGTTTAATTATATGAAAGCTATGAACGTGCAACTGCAAGGCAAACATATTTACACTCAATACAGACTAGTGACTATTAAGAGACATTGACAGTTTTAATAAAAGTTAAACCAAAATGCGAGGGTCGCCCAAAACGATACACGTTACATGATAATCCTCGAATTGCTACTGGGTGCGATTAGTTAATTTGACTACGCGCAAAGGCCACTTGTTTCTTCTATTGCATTCAAACTTTTATTTTATTCAAAGCAAATACATGTAAGTAATCACACTATCTCTAAAGAGACGGGAAGGTTCGAAAAACTTTACTTAAGCTCAAAGTGAAAGAAGAATTCAAGAGTTTGGGTTGTCCCCGTAGGGATTATGCTCGCATAGCATGATAATGACTTCATAAACACGTTGCAGAAGTTGATCCAAAAAAATGCTTTAAAGCATTATGAGCAAGAGTTCGGAAAATCTTCCCTCATGTGCTTGTTACCTGTAATACATCACAAACGACCCTCGTACACTAATATTTATTTATAGGTGCACTCCCAGCGTTCGTTCAGCAATTAAAATTCATTATTCGTGGTTTTGAAATTGCTACACAAACTATTTAACGACTTTTTTAACACTATAAGGTTTAAACATCGTTAAAGTTCGTAGGATATAAATAAATATATTTGGATTCTATTTTTATTTTTCTATAATTAATCATCAGCTTATACGTGAGTTTATCATTAATTATTTTAAACAGAGAGCTGCTATGACAAGGTTGTTCAGTGCTCTCATAAAAAATAACGAAATACGGGAACATAGTAATTTTGACATTTCGTTCATAATATCCGAAAACATATATGGGACACTCAATAGGAAATAGCGTGTAGCGCATCTGGCTGCTTGCATAATTGTAGACTCTATCGACGGCTACAAACTACCTGTCGAACATTCTCGTCATCGTGTTGACCAATTAGTGAACGAACGTATTATACAAAAAATTGACCATCTATCGTTCAATGCACCTGTCGTATACAATAACCGTCGGACACATCACTTTATTGTAAAATAACCCGTTTATTGAAATATCCCATCGTTCAAAGAACCTATCTTGTTAAACCTTTATTGTGGACATTGGCTTGTGCGCGCGCCTTCTGGCACGTAGGAGGTTTACCATGATCTATCATCGTCTATCGTACACAACGTCTATCCCATACACGTTCTTCTTCTTATGGACGTACTAACAGCGTACTGCCATCTAGTAGCCATACGACATTTATGGACCGTTTATCAGACAGACCATCTATGGGCGTAGAGCCAGTTCACTGCCAGTTTGTGACCCCACACTGGGGCAAAACATCCTGGAGCATTATTTCGAAGTGTATCCTTACGAATTTTTGATCCTTATTATATTATTCTACCCTCGCCTCTATCGACGCAGGTGCATTAACACCGCTTGTAATGTATGCCATATATTCACAGGGAGATTTATAAAGAGTTGATCAGACAAGCTATCTTTCGTAGCCATTATTTCTCATAGGAATTTCCCCTCGTTAAGATCGCCTAAGGAAGAGTTACTATATCGTTGGTGCCTTTCAGCATAAATGGCTACCTATGATACGAGTCTGTTTTTAATCGATGGTTTGTGCGCTGGATATTCCGCTGCAGTTTCAAAAAACTCCTCAAGCGCATAAAAACTGATAGCAAAAATTAACAACACTAGCCGCAAATCCACCTGCAAAACCTAAAACACTAAGACAAACTATAAGACGACGGAAAGTACATTTGTTATCGAATACCAATTTGGCGTGAATATCTATCAAGATGATAGAGAGTAATCCACAAATTATTCGAAGAGTGATTAAAACTTGTTATATAAATTAGTAGAAGCAGTTCTTATCGGCAGCAGTATATAAAAACTTGACTTCTTTCATAATAGCTTTCTAAAAATATTGTGTCTTCGTTTCAAATGGCCAGATAGCACCCGCATACCACTGACGTTGACTATTTTCTAGATAACCCAATATTTAGTGCACGAAACACTTGCCGCAAGACGAGTTTTTCTTTGGTTCTTGACAAAGTTTCTAAAAGTAAACATTTGTTGACAGGAAATGTAGTAAATTTTAAAAATGATGAAAAAAAGAAAATAATAACATTTTCTTGTCCGATAAAACAACTAAGAGGAAATACCTGTGCAAATAACTTACCAGCATAAGTTTTTCGTATTCCACTTCCAGTAAGCTGCCATTGAAATATTTGTGTTGACTTCCGGTATCGGGAAAATAATAGCCTTTACGGCAGACACACTTATAAGAGCCACGACGAAATCCCAAACCCTTAAGAGCTTCGCACTACAAAACAACACAAATGCAAATAATTCAAGCAGAGAAACTCAATGAATATACAAAAGTTTTCACAAAGAATGTTTTAGGAAAAAGGACTCTTTGCGTTCTTGGCATAAGATGGATACTAGGGAAGGGATGTAAGGGAAGTGTGTCAAGTATTCAGAGAGAACGGGAAGATAAATATTGTCAAATACACAATTTTAATATTTTAAGTTATGACATTTACTACAGTCGCGACTAAATAAGTACACAGAGGCACCGCCTTTAATAAGATGGATTTTTACTACGTTAAACTATGCTGCTCCTACGATTCATCACTCATTAAATTTGCTCTCGAAACGATAAATGCTACGATATTAAATTTCTACATTTTTCACTGAAGGATAAGGGGTTTATTAATTTTTTCAAAACGTTTGCAACACCTAGAAAGGAACTCCAGGGACCCTACAGAGAACAAATATATTTCTAATCAGTATTAAATTCTTAAAGGATTTAAGCATGTCCGTATGCGTGTCTGTGTGTGGTAAATATTTTCTGGTTCGCAAAAATGCAGCTATCGCCTTCAGATTTATCAGCAAAACTGAAAGTTGTTGCTAACAAGTTGGTATTGAAAGTTTTTTATTACTACAATCGAAGCACTACTAATAGATTTATCGAACGTTTTCAACGCATTGTTTGAAACAAAATCTTGTCGATCCTATCAATCTTAGTCCTGAATTCTTGCGTTTTTACTTCAATTATCGGTCAATTCGGTGCACAGGATCACTTACAATTAGATCCGGAAAATATCTAAGAATTATACTTGTAAAGGTTAGGACCACTTAGGCTGTAAGCTTTCGTTATTGAATTTCTGGATGAAGCCAGTTATTCTAAGCATATTCATATTATATTGAGCTTAAAACAAAGAATTTTTTTTATATTTTTTCTCATTTGGTTTATGTTATGCTTTGAATGAGTGAAGGGTTGGAAACAATGCATCCGTATTCATTGTGCATCACGCACTCACATGTGAAAGTATGAGATGGTTGTACATATTTACAGTGTATAGTTGAACATGCAGCTTGCACGTATTATTACAGCAAAGCAAGTAAATGACCAACTTTAGGTTTGCTGCATGCATTTGCTTTGACGAGCGGAACAATGATGTTTACGTAAACAAACCCAAATCTTATTGTCGATATTTTAAGCACAATATGGTTTTAAACTGGTTATTAGGATTTTTATTGACACACAATTTCATTTTCTACATGCAAGCAGGAACGAAATCAATAGCTATTGAAAAATTGGGTTGTCAAGGGTGAAATTTGTAGATAATAGGTTATATGCACTCTGTATATATAAACAAGTAAAAACACTACGGTCGGATAAGGACGACCGTTAGATGCCTCGTTCTATCCCAATCTTCACACTAACTACTTGTTAATATAAGACGTTATACGGGAAGTGGTCGAAAAAGTGCTCCACTCTGAATTACTTCCAATAGGGCCCCTCCTTTGGTCCAAACACATTAGTATATCAACTTTCAAAACAATATACAAGACATGCGTAAATTGGTTCAGAATTTGATGCTGACCAAGAATGTATATATATCGTGTGGAGTCTCTCAAGCTTCCTTCTGGTTCGAATGTGAAGTGTATTCATTTCCTTCGATGACGGGAATACAAAAGTATCAGTAAATCACTGTCTTCGCCTTCGTCTTCAATTAATTAGTTATTTATATTTCGTTTCTCTTATTAGGTACTTAATGTTTATTTCCGATTCTCTAGTTTTACTTTTGTTTCATTTACTTATTTATTTTTCTTCTCTTTTTGTTTCCATACTTACCATCGTTGTTCGCTGCTTACATTTGTCTGTGCCTGCAAATATATTCAATGGCTGCGTGGTACCCGGGGTATTACGTTGCGGACATTGGTCAATATCAACTCGACGCAAATCAATATCGATGCCAGATGTACCTCTGTAAGTATATGCCAAAGGTTGAAGTGTATTTAGTTGTTTATAGAAATGTTCGAGCTTTTTAATAAATACTTCTTGTTTTTTTTTTCATTCGTTAAATATTTAAATAATTCTACTTTGCAGCTAATACATAAACCTAGCCTTGAAATAGCAATTGAAAGCAAATACGATTAAAATAAAGTAAAATAAAACTCTGAGAAATTTATATTTACCTTGGGATGAATACATGAGGATGCTTGGAAAATTTATAACACATTTTTTTTTGGTTTTTGTTTTTTTGCTTTTCAACGGACGGAAGTGGAGTAAGGCCCTCCTCTGACGTCACTGATTTAGAAGACTCTAGTTTTTTAAATTGCCTCATGAAAAAAACTCAGGCATTACTACAAATACACACTTTGTGAATGGAACTATTAACGAAAGCTCTTTGAAGTCCATAATGATCAATACGAACGGTGTCTTTTGTGGCGACTTGTTCACCAAGGACCCTGCTTTAGTTCTTAAGGTTAGAGATTATTTTGAGAAAAATGTTCATCTGATGAGAAAAACGTCAACCTAAGTCGAAAGACCAATCGAAGTTCATCTTAGAAATTGAGGGCAACGATAAGCATATTACAGTACTGTACTTTTTTCTTTACAGCGCTTTCGGGACTTTGCATCCTTCTAACTTAAGGAATTGTGAAACATTAACTTCATGGCGTACGCGCGACCGGGCCGTGTGCATATGAGCAAAACGCTTGCACAAGCCGTTTCGATATAAGATACGACGGCCGGATTGCACCATAACTCTCCAAACTTAAGATCACGTAGCTCCCTGAGCCTTAACGCTTGAAAGGAGGACTACTGGGCATCATTACGACTTCATCTTTACCAGGAAGATTGCTCCAATGATCAAATGATAACATAATAATGGAATATTTACAGAATTCCTGTAATCTGCATGCCTTTGTTCAAAAATGCCTTATACTGACATTACACTACAAAATAAATTAAAATATCACAAGCATACATTTTTAACTGAACACTTTGCACTTTTTCCAGTTTACTTACTCCTTGATATTTGTTGTGTAAATGGCAGCCTTTATATCAATTATTATTATTAAGATAAAGCAAATAAATTGTCGGAAGCAATAACCTTTCCGTTTAACTCAAATGTCATTAATATTCAGGAAAAATGTTCTTACATTTGTGCTTTTATGGCTACGTTTCTCTATTCTCATGAAATCTTTTCACTCGAGCATTATAACACAACGTAACAGAGTAGAGTAAACATAAATCTTAAGTTAACTATTTATTTAAATTAGAGGCAACGATAACATCAACAATATTTGAAGCAAACACCAGACCTTCAGCGAAGCGAAGGTACAGTGAAACGGGAATTACAAAAGCACTTAAGGAAAAGTGAATGGATTCTACGAATACATTTACTTGCAGGACAACGTAATAAAGTAAACTTTTCTGTTTACACAAAATTTCTTACTTTCTTGATTATGTTTATGATAAAAATCGATTCCTTTTGTCTTCTTGGCTGACGTCTGCTGCCCTTGTTTACAACATATTAACGCTTTACGCACTAACTCCTTTCACTCTCCTCACGTAAACATAATTTGATTTCGGTTCAATTATCAGATGTTGTTATACAAACAAATTGTGACATGCTGTTTCCGTTTCTCTTGGGTTATATAATAGCAACATGAAATAGTAGCAAAATTTATTCAACCAAGAAAAAAAAAAATATATATATATATATAACATATACAGTGAAACAGAAAGGAAAGGAAAAACACTTTCAAAGACAATTAAGAAAATTATATTCACTTTAAAGCTTAGGTAAAATTAAAGTTTCTCTATATTATAGCCATGTCGGTGGACCCATTCAAGTGATTGTATCAACCCGGGACTGATTTTTACATAGAATAAATTCTTGTTTCGCCGAAATTCAATACGACTTTAGCCGACGATAAGAAACTATGTCTTATTACATCCAAAATGGTTGATGGCTTCGCAAACATTGATAATATCCGAGAATAAGCGAGCTGATGTCGTATCTAAATTAATTTGTATGGTATGAGGTGCGTGTGAGTGACAAATTAAACTAAATATGCTCAGTGTGATCGGTTGCCAAGCTTTTGTATATTTGCATCGGTTTAGGGGTTCACATTGCCTGGGAGTGTGCCTGCATGCTGTAAGTGTATAGGACCTTGTACTTTTTGTTTGTGCCGATTTATAAGGCTTGAGATAGATCCATCTTTTGCTTATACCAATTTATTCAGTTTCACTTTATAGTATTTTTACTTGTTAAGAGTTGACTTAATTGGATTTACTCTACTATCAGCGGAAACGTTTTTATCCTGAGAATCCGTCCCTCTACTTGCTTGGTAAGCATTTGTGTAGGAGTTGGAAAAACTTCATCGTCAATTTACACCTAAAAGTTCTATACTGTCTTTAGGCTCTCTTTTCTTGTTTAGCAAGAACGTGAAAATTCGTATCCCCATTTCATTTTGGACTCTTCTTGTCAGTGGATAAAATTTGCTCTTACGTTAATAGATGAACACCAATACAAGTCGATGGACGTATGCTATCACGTAACTCGTAAGCTGATATAAGATGTTTGCAGTGCACTTAGCAGCTTACGCTAACAAGGATTTGTTGTTCTTTTGTTGTTATTGAATGTGCTATGTTTGCTCAGATGTATTAACTGAAAAACGAAAGCGTTAATAAAGCTAACTAAGCAAGCTTACCTAAGTTCATTAAAAATGAGAACTTTTTGGAAAAAATCTTAGTGGGAGTTATCTAAAACCTAAGAGGACGTGGTTCAAATTTAAAATATTTTTTCTTTGTTTTTTAATGTCAAAGAACTCATTTTTCGTCATAAAATATGAGGAATTAGTTCTTGATGAGCAGTAAATAAAACATTTGAATTTGAAGATGTTTGATGTGTTCCTTAGCTATCAAATGTTGGATGCGCAGTTCCTTTGCAATTGTAAAACGGTTGTACATGTAGATAACCAAAATCTCATTATTGCCCACATCGACGATTTTCTTTGAGACTAGAGTCTGCTGCCCGGAATTGGGAAACTATAGTTGGTAGATGCGAACATTTGCAACTTCACCTCGCTGTACGTCGTTCTGTCTGCATCTCACAACTAAGCAATCAAGCGTCATATGGCGCATGATTGTTTTGTTCTAACAAATAAAATTGCTAGTAGTTTATAAAGGAGGATAGGACTTTTCCGCCAACCTAACATGTTTCTTTATCTGTAAATAACATTTCATTCCAGTTCGCGACTGTTGACGAATCCTTACTCCCAATCGCTAAAACAACAATAACTTGTAAAATAACGACCGTTTGTTGGATGAATATAAAAATCATATGAATTTGTCAATAGTCGTCCTACATTTGCACGCCACTCTACGTGCATACTGGATGATGTGCTATTATATACGCATTAAGCTTTAATGCGTTATATATCATATTTTGTGAAAATATTAACAGAAATGAAATGCTTTGCACATGCACGATAAACGAATCGTAATTCACGAGATAGAAGAGCACTCGGCAATAAATTTAAATTTGTTTACTATAATTTGAAACATTAAAAGGTTATGACAGGGCGAGGTCGACCATTCAAAGCCATACACCACCTTATTGTGGCGCAGTCGAATAATAAGAATTTGACCGAAGAACAAACAAAAATAGTTTATTTCAAGAGGATCAATACTTAGCCCACACCACGTCCGTGCTCCGAATTTCGTGGTAAATTTCTCGCAATTTGCGACCGCCAGATTGAACACAAAGCTATATCGGTAAACATCAAACAGACAACGCATGACCTTGGAACACTCTGCACCACAAGTAGTTTAAAAATAGCATAAGAGGGAAATTAAAAAATTAACCTCTTTTGGAAAACAAAGGTTTGCACATTACTTATGTAATTAATGAAATAAATATATGAAAAACAGTAAAGCAAAACTCAAGTGTCAACTTGCAATGACATTAAACACAAGTAATCAAAGGACAAAGTGTCAAATTGCAATGCATGCTCATAAATGTTTAGTTTTTATAAAAATTGTAAACATTTATTTTTAGGTAATGTTGGATTGAGTGATTAACAATTGGAGCCACCGTGCACATCAATGTATTCAAAGTCGTAGTTGAGGCGCACAGTCGTCAGGCTATCGCAAACATAACGCAGCTAATGTTGGATTGAGTGATTAACAATTGAAGCCACCGAGTACGTCAGCGCATTCAAAGCTGAGGCGGACATTTCAACCATATTCTGTTCAGGACAAATCTGAAAGACGCAAAATGAACCGCAGTTTGATTTGTTTCTTTCTTTCAAATTCTATTAACCCTAATGAGCATCACTCGTATCACTCTTAATGAAAAACGCTTTACAATGCAAGTTCTGAAGACCAGATGAACAGCCACCACAGATAGACCCATGACTTGACTGCAGAAGGATCACCATATTGCAACTCGGTCGAAGATAAACATATAGGAAAAAGCTAATGTTAAAAATCAGTTGAAAGCTCGGGAAATGAATAAAATTAAATTTGATTCACATAACAGTCAAAGAAGGAGAAAATTAAACAAATGGTTAACTTAAATATTTAAAAGGTTCCATTCAAAAAGAACCTTTACGATGGGATAAAATACTTTCCATGTGTTTTTTCTTTTCTTTATTTTACAAATACCCGTTTTATGCACATTTATATATAAGGTATCAACAGTCAAACCTGTGTGCAAATTACAACGCTTCGGTTGATTTTGGAAATAAATGTCTGTAATGTAATGTAGGATAACAGTGCTTACTTCCACTAATAAGCCGTCTTAGATAAGTGTATAATAAATTTTCGCATCCTTGCAATATACTGGCCACTAGTAATAAAGTAAACGGGGACTTTAATAAACATCTAAATTGTAAGGAACGGATTTAGACAATTTTCAAATTGTATTTAGGGAAGTAACCGTCATTTCTTTTTTCAATCCCATTTTCTGCAAGTCCTAATGCTTTGGCCTACACCTTTTGCTTCTTCCATCTCCTCTCCACATTTCACTACACTTCCTAACTATCACGGCTTTAGGCAGCAGAAGCATGCTCTCACCACCATGCAGAAAAAAAGAAAAAAAAAGAATCCATTTAGTTTATGGATTATCCCACCCTTTTTTTCAGGGAGGGTTAGCCGTTTGTTCGATTTAATATGAACTCTGTGTTAGGTATAATAAAGATAAATCCTTATGTCGGCCGTTGAGTTAAATTGTCAGCATAAATTTTCTGAAACAAATACTCTTTTGCTTGCGGGCTTTATGACACCGACTATTTATGTCTCGTTATTACATGTTCATGTTATGGCTATTTAGGTATAAATAATCGTCATTATAGCGTTATTTATACGTTCATCACGAGCATAACGTACACACAAAACAGAATTCTTGGTTAATGTCGTTAATGTTATCGCTATTGTCGTTTTGGATTTATGCGTGCGTACGTACGCTTGTATAGCAGAAAATTAATTTAAAATTTTGTCACATAACAAGCTCTCTTTCTTGTTGGTCGATTTTTCGTTAAGAATCAACTTAATGCTATAAACAACGAAAGGAAAAAAGAAAAAAGTTGCAAAATTTCATGCCTGACATACTTCTGTTATTTACAGCATTTGCTAGTAGTTCCAGTTCCCGAGAACTCTGTAGACTAACCGCAATTTCCAACTCTTGCTTTCAATTAATACACAATTGTACGAGAATGAAAATAAGCTTTCGGGCACTTTGATAAGCATCCATCTTGTCAGAAAAGGAAATGAAATTTCTCATTTGCAGTCAGCAATCACTCATGACGATATCTTGCAAAGTAAACGCTTTGCAGTCAGCACTTCGCAATCAGAAATAATAAAGTATGCCTTAAAAAGTGTTTTTCGAAGCACACGAAACGAAGCAATAGCTTTCTTAAATGCGTGTAACGTATAGAGAGTGAATTTTAACGTCCGTTTGATTGTATACTTTCTGTGCGAACAGTGAAATTGATTAAGTTTCGCTTTGCACTCTGCCAATGGCTGGGTGTCATTGAAAATAACGGCCACTATGTTGAAATACTAAGTAAAAGAACAAAGTAAGCCTAACGCCCTTTCGCTTTCCTACTAAATCGATCAGCGAGGTCTCTCGTAGGGTAAAAGGGACACAGTCAACGTGTTCTAAAGCTAGCAAACTTAATCCAATTGGCAAATATTTTATTGTTTTCCAGTTTCTTCCGTCACAACATGTCACAAGTTAGACTTTGCGCCTTACGGACGTTCGTTTTCATGAGACTCGTTTTACACGATGCTGCTTACTATGGTTAATTTACTAAACATCAATTTTCATCATAAAATTTTAAAAATTAAATCTTTTTTGCATATAAAAATATATTTTTCATTGGAATCCTTATATGGGTTGTCATCCAAAAAATAGACCTGTGTAATCCAAGTTCGGTAAAGTTAATTTCTTTGTCAAATTATTATTATGAACCAATTTTCATCAAGATGTATTGAAAGTAGGCCCTATAAGGATTCCCTTTCCCTACAAACGGATACATAGCACGACCTATCAAAATAAGATGTGGTATGGATAATGGCCGGAAAGATGGTCCGATCCGAATCGTTTGCAATAGCGTTAGTCCTTGGGCCAAAACAAAAATTGGGACCTATAAGTTAAACAAAGGTCAAGACGGGCAGTCAGTCAGACAGACAGAAGCTTAGATCGATTCGTAAACTAATTCTAAATCGATAGGTGTAAAAGAAAAGACGGCTTTATCTCAAGTCATTCCGTATGCTTACACATCGGCAAGAAGTTAATATACCATTGTACCGGAAGTAGTATAGGGTGTAAACATAAATAAGAAAAACCTAAATTCATCAGAATAGTTTCAATCATATTATCTTAACAATTGCGACACGCAGGTTGAACATAAAAATACATAGATAGAAATTAGACGGACATATGGATAGAGAAGCTTAGATCGTTTTAGAAAATGATTCCAAATCGATTATTTATTATGCAATAAAGTTAGCCCTATCTCAAACACTTCCGGGTATTGCAAACGTCCGCACAAACTTAATATATCGTAATGTGTCAAAAGTGCTGTAGGGTGGAAATAATTTGTTGTCGAATATGGTAGCAACAGATTGTACATGACGGTATAGTTGCCTTGTGCCCTTTGTGCAAACATACAACATGTTAAAGTTATAAAGTAAAACGTTTACATCTCCCTAGTAGTACATGTTTCAAGTGCTCTCATACGTTTTCGACTAGGAACACATATTCTTTATTTTCAAGTGAGAATACAATAACAGCAAGTGAGGAGCGAATATTAAAAAATGTTTGTATTTTAGGAAACTTACTAAATATGTTATCAGTCCCTCATGAGCGTTTATTCAACATGTTGAACCCTATCGCATATGGAGGGAAATGAAATCGCGTATGTGAATTTTAGTCCTGTGCACTGCTAGAATTTTCCTGAGTTTCTCATTATCTTACACAATTAAAGTAGAAAAAAAGGCAAGGTTTAATCTACCGTCAGGTCAAACAAAGTCACTACGCATACCCGCAGCTTCACGCATTAAAAGAGAAAACGATAATGAGAGAGAGAGAGAGAGAGAGAGAGAGAGAGATGCATAATCGGTGAATGGAACACATAATAAACCCTTAAAGCATTCATTTACACAAAGGTACTTAACCACACATGTACTTAAAGGCAGACATGTACAATATGTATGAGTCTTTCGGGTTTTCTTTTTTCATGTGTGCGTAGAGCATAAAACTTCCACTTTGCTTTGCAATGTATTCTCTCCTCGCGCTAAACAAATAAAGTCGGTTTCAGTGAACAACTACACCACCCACTACTATTTTCACAACCGACGCTAGTACCAGAGCTACCGTTCCGAACAATGACAAATACTAAACTGTTTTCATGGTTTCCGGGTAAGACAAATATAACAATAAATTAAAAGCCTCCCGAAGCTATGCTGAGGCAAAAGACAACTCTTTTATGTTTTTACTGCTATCATACAAACATAAACTTATTAACCAAACAGCTTTGCAAAAATAATTTGGTTACTAGGTTAGGTATTGACCTTTGAGGCAACACAAATGCAGTCAACTAACCGCATTACTAACTTGGACCTATTCACCCTGTCCTTTATAAATGATTTTATTTGACCAATACTAACTAATACGATTAATGGGGCGACGTTTTTTAGTCAGAACGAATTTTTAAAATTTTTGTTGCCTTGTGTTGCATCAAATTATGTCAACATAACGATACGCTAATTATGAAAAAATTATGAATATTTTCTACATGTACTCGAGGCAGCTCAAAGTATCTGTCAAGCATAAAAAACAAATTTTTTGAAAAGTTTTCAATGGAGGCAAACTTAATTTATTTCCTAAAAATTTTATTATTTTTCAGTTTAAATCATAAAATTTTAAAAAACAGACTTTCTTTCCATATAAGGACTTGTTTTTAATGATAAACGCTACATATGTTATGGTCTTAAGAACAGACTTATATGAATCATGCTCCCTCCCGTTAATTTTTTTGCTACTATGGAACGATTGTCGTCATAAAATAATAAAAATTAGACCATTTTTTGGGAATCAAAAAATAGACCCATTCGATGCAAACATGGTCCACTCTTTTTATGGGAAATTGCCATCATGACATTCTCATTATGAAACGAAGGCCTTTTCGTCATATAAGGATTTACATTTCCTTAGAACTCCAATATGCGATTGTATCCAAAAAGTAGACCTACGTGGTCCAAATTCGGTAAAGTTGACCACTGCGTCAATTTGCTATTATGAACCGTGAAACATGAAAAATGGTGCCTTTTTACGATATAAAAATTCAGTTTTCTTAGGGAGGGTGTTTAAAACATTGCCCCGACCGAAGGTAATTGTTCGTAAAAATTTTTATATGTCGAAATACTAGTCCTCAGCGAGTTTTGTCGAAAATTTTCAAAATTGGAATTTTTTTGCATATAACAACTTCTTAAACTAGGGCGTTATAAGGGGAGCGGTCGAAAAAATTGACCGATCCGCGGGATTTTCGATAGTGTTCGTCCTTGAATTAAAACATGCGATTTCACGATATTTCATCAAAATACTCTGCACCACAAGTAGTGTACATTATATTGAGGTGAAGTTAGGAACCAATGGTAAAGAAAATTATTTTCGATATATCGCAATCTCGTGATGGCGTTGAAATTGCCTTTCGGAACGTCGGATATATGGACAGAGTAAAATCGTTAAATTAATCCTCAGAAGCTTATGGTGATGGATCGTACACTCATTAGATGAAATCTCTAATGAACGAATGTCTCTGTGTTCCAAAGAGATGGGATAAATGTGGAATGTTTGCATCTCTTCGTAATGGGTATATAATAATACGTCTTTCTTTATAAAGAAAAATATTTGCATTATTTTAAAACATCTTTCCAATACTTGTGCTAATAAAAACGTTTTTAATATCAAAAATAATTCTTCCGATTACTCAAAGAACGAACTGTTCACAAAAAATGCTTTGAAAGTTTTAAAGAAATAAATTTTCCAATTTCTTATGAAAGCTATGAGCATTATAGCCGAGTTGGATGGATATTCACTTTTCACCGGTATTTCTCAATTCATTCGTTCAAACATTGTGCATACAAGTTCAATTGAACATGAAAGAAACATAAGAAGGCTTTTTGGCTTTCAGAGAATGTGAAATTTTATTCCTTCATATATTTATTTGTTTGTCTTTCGTTTTCTTTCATATATTTTTTTATTGGAGAACTGTTGTTGGCTTGTAATGTTTTGCTTTTTCGTATTTCTTTCGTTTATTCGCAGTAATGAGAATCAAGAGACTTATAAGAACCTTGATGGGCATTTTGGATAAAATTCATTTAAAGAAAATAAATTCCACCTCAAATATAGAAAGATATCTTGTTTCCTTTGGCTACAAGCTTGGAGTTTTTTTATTTTTTTGTGATAATAACGATATTGTGATCAGAATTGCTTTTCCCCTGCATGAATCAACGTTTACTACAAATCGTGCATTATAGATTAACATACGCTGTAGTTTTGGTATTTATCGCGTTTTTGGATCGATCATGAAGGGATTTTAGAAGAGTACCTTATAAATTATTGACATATATAAGCCCAAGTATCAGCGAAAACTCCATGGGTGTGAGATCAGTTTTTTATCTTAACTCTGGCAACTTTTTGAGAGCAGTGATAAGCCTATTCTGGACACTTTTGAAAAGATGTACTACTCAGATCAAAAATTAGCAGGAAGATATATTTCGATTAAAACACAAACTGCTTGTGATCCTACCAACTTTTTTCATTTCTCTAAAGTTCCCATCGAATCGAATATTTTTATGCCGACGTATTTTCTATCCTATGAAACAGCTGTTAAAGTCGATTTTCGAAATCGTTTTTTAAGTTCTTTATCGAAGTGATTCCTCGAAGACTTTTTGACTTGTGAGAGTAGGCACAAATTCATTGAATTGCTCTGTTGTGGAACGATTTGCAGTTGCAAACGATATTCACATGATGTCAGCGCGGTGGACGATGGAGGAGGACAAAATTTTTAGCGTGCTTGTCACGACGCTAGACGACGAAGAATGATCAGGACATTTATCGATTTTTTAATTCTTTCTCTCTCCTCTTTAAGCACACGAAAATACTTGCTGCGGACAATGCATTACCGACAAAAGTTTTCTCCTTCATTCCAAGAATTGAAATTCTAATTTTGAAGCAAGGTTTTACTACTTTTTTGCCGAGTTTTTTTTTTTTTTTTAATTACAAAGGGGACCCCTTTCGATGAAAGTAAACAAGCATATCCCATTAATTACTGAAGATATTAGGAAATGTCAGTATGAGTTCTACCAAACAAAGAAAACAAAGCCATTCATTTCGATAAATCCTCTGTACCTATTTTCTCTGCTGCTTACTTAGGTGCTTGTGAACGTATTGTGAAGTTTTCAATCCCGCCAATATTGCTTCAGTAGTCAAAACATATATCGAAATTGAAAGATAATTTTAAGTTACGTAGAGTCATCGAGAGGATTCTTGGGTGGAAGAACAAAACATGAATCTACGTAAATGAACAAATGATAGATGAAACGGATATCGCACTGGCAAACCAATCGACAGGTGATCAATGGTATGTTCTTGTTCCGCGATATTTTCTTGGATATGTTAATTAAGACTGGAGGCTTACTAATGAACGAAATTTTTATCAGGCATTTTGCTTTCAAGAGGACGTTAAATACATTTATCTTTCCGTTAAGAGAAAGTCTCTTTTCACAAAATCCCCTGATATTCTTACTAATACTTAAATTTGAAATAAAGATTAATTCCAGTTACTTACTTGCAAAACAGCTGAAAAAAACACTTACAAGCTTTGATGAGCAATGATTGCCTGTCAAAATAGAGTTGCTTGTGTGTATTTGTACGCAGTTGATATATAGCTTGCGCTGCCTTTTGAATTAACGCAAATTTGTGCTAAAGTTTAAAAATTTCTATGTGCGCCGCTTTTAACAGAAAAACGGCGGCGTCTTTAAGAGAACAAACCAAGATTAAATAGTTTACACGCACATCAATCACAATATGATTTTAAGGCGGTCACTTTACGTTTTTATTAAGAAAAACAGAAAACATTAAACTAAGGTATATTGCTACCTATTTCTACACTGGAAAAATGACGCACGCTTCATTAGCTGTATTTTGGTTGGAAAAATAATTTTTTAAAGAAACTTTTCGCTTTACTAGTCTTGCACTTCATTAACTTGTATGTAAACAAGCGCAAGCATATGTTCAATTGATTTACGCGCAGCGCAATCAGGGTGTTGCACGCAGTGCAGTTGTAATAACAAAGCAATAGATCGATCAATTTTGACTCTGCAGATATGTTATATGAATTTTCTAAGTGTAATTACCTGTCTTTTTGAATAACGTATTTTATGCTCTTTTCTGCGCGCTTGCCAAAATGATTTTATGTGCAATCTACGGCAGGGGAAAGGGTCAATTCACCATTTGTAAAAAGTCAATCACAGTAATCTAAGCAAACTATACATTACGGGAAAGTTTTGTTTACCCAACGCAGTGAAGCATCTCTTGTTGATTTTCTACCCGCAAAAGAAGTGTTTCTTAAACAATCTGTCTTTTAGTCAACTGAAAGTTTATCTTAACATATTGAAAGCGGCCTTCAATAACATATAGTGTCCGAGTCACTACTTTCATGTTAGTTTTCTTTGTTTGAAATACACAAAGAAAAGTTTATGAAAAGAGCGCTTGCTTAAAGAAATAACTACGCTATAGGGACTTACGAAATGCGGAGATTGTCTACGACGTACACACATGGTTTTTATCATTTAATATTTTTTATATTTATAAGCACATTTTCACGCAAATAAAGTTTCATAATTTTCCTCATTTCATTTTATCAATGACTGTCATTATCAGCCGTTTTTTCCTTTATTTGTTCTACCAGTTAGTGGCCAACAGGACGAAATATTATAGAAAAATTCAAGCATGAGTCTGAGAATAGCTGAACGTCGTGAAGAAGACTTGCTTTTAAATGAAACTTAAAACTCTAAGTGATGATGAATGGAAAATGTAGTAATTTTTGTGCATTGCAAATGAAAAGATGAGGTAAAAAGATTTCCGTCTATACGTAACAGGTATAATGATGTTGTTCACAACGCAGATGTGCCGTTTGTTTTGTTTTGCTTTTCTTCCTTTATCGCATGCGATAGAGCGGAAGATAATAATTAAAACAAACATAGATAAATAAAATCTTGAGTAGTCCTAAAGCTTAATATCGAAAATAAAGCAAATGTGCTTCCTCCTGGATCCTAACATAAAGTGTGTTTGCTTTTTATAAAATTCACTGTAATTATTTCCCTTAAAGTACATTTCGAATGCTCTTTTTCTCTCCCTCCCTCTCTCTCTTTCTCTCTCTCTCTCTCTCTCTAAGCGCATGAATGAATAAATCATTGCTTAAGTGTTAGCGTGAAGTGCTTAGCAATCCACTTAACTAAGATGATGGATTGCATAACACATTTGTACTAAAGTCATTCAAATGCGTACGCTTGCACTTCATCGCGTGAACGCATCTAGTATTTGTCTTTTTCATCTACTTTATAATCTAACAAAGGGCTAAAACCCTATGACCAACTTAACCGCATGCAAATACTTAACTATAAGTGATATCGAGCGTTTGCAAAATTTTTGAACAAGTTTGGGTTTGTTATCAGGTTGCGATGATGGTTAATTAAATTTTTGAATAGAGAGCGTACGCATGTGTGTGATAGACTTTCGCGTTGTGGACTTTGCAATGTGCTTATGTATATTTTAATAACTGTTGGTTTAAAAATTTGCTCACAACCTCACAATTTATCCAATCAATCGAAGTTAACGAGAGATTTTTATGTACGTAAATGCGGTGATTTTGTTGCACACGTACAGACAATGCCTTTACATATTGTAAAATACGGGTGTTTAAACTACGTGTGATGTAACGGTATTCTTGCGCTTGTGTGGTCCTTGGTGGCGTTATTTGTGGCTTATTAGAAGCATCACTTACAGGAATTCATTATCGACATAATTCACTTCACATAAAGCATTTCAATGTTCAGCATCGCGAGAAGCCTTTACGGACTAAAATCACAAATTCGTTTTGGTTCCACATGCATGTAAGCATTTTGTCTCTTCACTTTTTGTGTGAGGAGATAGCTAAGGGGTCATCGCATAAGCGAGTAAAATAAAAGGGTTACTCGATTTCAAATATAAGTTTTGCTGATTGGCAAAGCCAGTCTAGTGTGCATCAGAAGTAAGGTTCGATGTGCAGTGATCTTCGAATTTCGCACAGACTTTATTTCTTTTCGTTGCGAAATTTCACTTTTCCGAGCCTCTTTTTCTAAGATGAGGGTGGTGGGTTGAATATAGTCTTTCTTCTTACTTATCTTTCCGGTGCATCTTGCCGTGACATAGTTGATTCGAATTCGGGCCTAATATTGGAAAACTGGCATACAAACTAGATGTCAATATTCACTCTTCATAACATCTTAAGCGCCAAAAATAACGTTGTAATCAAGTCTAGCTAGAATGGTATTTTAACTTATCTAATCTATTACACGATTGATTCCTAACAAACTAACAAGCATTGATCAGATTTCAAATCGAATGTGGGATTAAATAAATACTAAATTGACGCATCTGTAATGAAATTATTCGCAATACTGTCATTAAAATCAGCGAAGCTTTGACAAAATGAGGTGACACGCAGTTTAGTATGCGAGGAGAGTGAAGTTTGTATTTTAAATTTAATTTTTAAAAGAAAGAATAGAGTGAATGCAAGTTTTTGTCTTTTAAGATACTAAATTATTTTGTACCACACACACTCTCTGGAATAGAGAGATTATAATATTACACGGAACACTTTGAAATATTTCTGTTTCTTTTTTTAGGTTACAAACTTAGTGAAATGGATGAGAGAAATTTTCCAACTATTTTGCTAACGCCGGGAAAAAGGAAAAAACTTTTTCATGTACTTTTAAAATTAAAAGCCAAAAAGGTTTTTTATATTTGCAAAGCTGGTTTGAAAGTAACTTTGCAACTTGCCCTTGTTTTTGAGTGCAACAGTAGCTATAGCAACAATTATCACATTTTTGTTGTCTATATTTAGGGTCAACATATCACTTCCAGCAATGTATACTTTTAACTGTAAATGAAAAGTGTTGTTGGTGAAACTTGTTTAAAAGCATTCTTTAATGCACCCGTAAAAATTGTTCTTTTGTTGCAGCAACACATTGTTATGGTCAAAAATTAAGGAGAGTATTTATCCTAAAAGTATACCGGCTCAGAATATTAATACCAATGTCTTCATATAACATTAGGTTTTTCTTTGCATCGGTACTTTTTTTTTTTAAATATTTATTAAATTTCCGAACCGAATTCAGTACAAAGTTTTTCTTCAATGAATGCAATTCAAGTTGAAAATTAGTCAACAATAATATCCAGCAATGACGAAGCATTCTCTCACTTATAAGCTAACAAAGGGAATGAAATAAAACTTGAGAGATGTCAATGACAGATGTACTGAGCTAACAGAAAACGAAAGTTTACATTCGAAGAACGTTGCGGACATGACTGGCACACCATTCATCTTCATTGTGATGCAAAATGACGGGAATGCTGTAGCGTTTAAGTTTTAAAGGCAATCGTTATCCATTTAATTTTATATAATCTTACTATTAGAAGAATAATTACAAGGAATAGTTACACCTCTAACCTCGCGGGGTCTACAACGTACCTTAGATGCATGACATACGTTATATTCTGAATGCACTTATAAAATATAGCTAATCAGATTTCGGGTCTCACAATCAGTGCAACCAGTGCAAAAAACATGTGAAAAGTGTGAAAGATGTGAAAATGGCGGGACAAGGCCCACCATTAAATACCGGAAACCATTTCGCTTAACACAGTTATTGATACAGCGACTTTTCAAAATATGGCCTTATATTAGAAGTGGTCCAATCGGAATCATTTTCAATAGCGTTTCGTTGATTGTCAATGCTGTTTTGGTCAATTAAGACCAAACTCGGCTTCCATCTTGCATTAAATATTCTTTAAACGCTAACTCAATCAAGTTTTAAATGGTGTCGTCTTATTTGGACGACATGAAAAGCGTTCTTCATTTGTGCTTGTACGACCATGTTTAAGTTCGGTCATCGAGCATTTAAAAATTTCGCCGGAAAATGGCGAATCTTTTCTTGGTTTTTCTCTTTTATTGCAACACGAAATGAGCACAAAATTCTCTGACGATTTCTTCTATGTGGAATGAAAAGAATTTCTTTTTTTTATGTTTATTTATGGTCAACTCTTTCAAGTCTGCCGTCATGTACGTTAATTATTGAGCAGTTAAATATATGTAAAAACATGGAATCAACTCTTTCACACCGCCCGATATGAAATATTGCTCACTTTGTCTTATGCAAATATAAACACAGAATGCATATATAAAAATATTTGTCGAAAAGTATGTGAAATAAAAATGTGGAAATTAAATCCAATTTGTTATGAATGGAGAAACAGCAGAAAATAAACTGTCAACCAGTCATGCATGAATATCCATAAAGCATACACACAGCACAGTACGGACGCATACACTAAAATATGTTATAAATAATATGTGTGAAGATGTACACTTTGATGTGGATATACGAGAAATTAAACCACAAGCACGAATTATGAATGAAATGTTGGGAGACGAGTAGGTTGAATGTTTACATAAAATGTACGTTTGAGTATAAAATTAAACATTTGAGAGACATTTAAACATTCAACGATAACTGAAGCTATGTTTTGCTAGACTTGAGACGAACTCTTGTTATACGGTATAGGCATTAGATAAACATGAAGGTCGAAGTGTAAGAGCTAATGACAGTGAGAAATTTCCGTCACAAATGTGATCGGCATCGAATTTTTGTAATTCCTTATGCCACTCATATATCAAGTTGCTAACGTTTATTTCACTCTTCGTGATTTTGATGCTTTCAATAACCAAAGGATCGACTTGATGCTGAATTAAAGTCATTTACATTAGATTCGGTTAACTTTGTATGGCACCGATCGATATCCCTCAGACGAGCCATGCATGGGTCGCTGATTGAGACAAGTGGAAGGAGCAAATACCTGAAGAATACAGCAACATAAGGTCTGAGCGCCGATGATTTCTCACAATGCTTTCATTTATTCATGCTGTACTTCACCCAGCTGAACTAACTAAATACAGACCGTGAGCTTCGGATCCCGAATACATATCTTTTTCGTCATGATATATGGGCGCGTTTAAACTACGTCTTTCCTTACACTGGGTTACAAAAGATATTACTGGATCACCCAATGGTGACGAAGGAGGTCCTTTCTGCTGCTCATACATTTAACATACGGCAACCAATTTTCTTGTTTTGAACCATACTTGTGGTTTTGACTAAGAAAATGGCTTGATGGGGCATTCCAAATATTCGGCAAATTTCCAGTTCTGGATATTCGCACCTAACTAAAGCTTCTTCACATTCGAAACCAGCACTCTCCAGGATAGGCTTTATCTTGCTTTTCGATGTAGTGGACATATTTGAAATTCCAAAAAGTGCATTGTTTAAATTTCGACAAGATAAGGCTTAATCAGAAGTTAAGCCTAACGAGGATGCTTTCATAGGAAGATAATTAGATTTTGATCCAAGGTCCAATGCTATTAAATACTAATAAGGCCCTCTACTGTAAATCTTTCAAATCTTATTTATACTCTAACCATGAGATTCGCCGACCGATCTACTGTTGTTTAGCTTTTGTTGAAAACGCCTTTATATAGTATTTGCTTGCCTTGGATTTGTCAGCATATTGTTACGATTTTAGTTAAGATAAACCAGGTAAGAGCAAACTAAAGTATTTCAATATATTTTTATCGACTTTTTATGACCTATAGAAAGGGATCAATACTATATTTGACTGGCTTGGCAAACCGGTCCGTTTCAATTTGCCGATACCTCAGCATCTAAATGTAAATCTAGAAAAACGGTGGCGTTTATAGGCAAGTTTGAGGTTTCACCTTATTTGTAATTGAAAGTCAAAAATCATATGAGGAAAAAAAAATTCTTCACTTCCGACTACGGTGAAATGCGAATTAAATCCCTTTTTTATGGGGAAATTTTCTACGACATAATTTGTCAAAGAATAGCATAATAAGCCTAAACTACAAAAACAACATTTTTTTTTGCCTTTAACACGCATCATTACGTTCTATGAAATTATGGGTAAACAAAAGAAGAAGAAGAAGGGAAGTGCATGTGGTATGATGATGATTTTCTGCTCTGTACATTTGTAAAGGTAAAGGTATAGTTTTGCCTGTCAGGCACGACGGCACATGCTGCATGTAATTGGCTTACAGAGGTCGTAGAGCTCAGCTGAGAGCTTCATGCAATATGATACTTTGTAAGGCAGTAAAGCATTTTTTGTGCCTTTTCATATTATATTTATTTATTTACTTTTTCTTTTTTTTTGTTTCTTTTATTATATATGTTTTTCTTTGCCAAACATAACCATAATCTATAGCATCAGGCAGTTAAACTAATAAAAAGATGATTGCGGTGGCATTGAAATTAAGGTCTTTGAAAGTATACGAGCAAACCTTTTGTGCAGAATCATTAAGAATAACTTTGTTCTCATTTGTCGTATGTGGTTAAAGGTAACTCATAATATCTTTTATTAAATCGTTACCATCAGAAGAATGATGAAAATTGATGCCGTTGAAAGAACATAACGCAAATGCTGATGGTTTTATTTAATTCAGTTACTATATGTTGATCTAAGAAGCAAATCTGTTTTCGAAAATCAAAGCAAATTTAATATCACCAAGAAATAAACACTAATGAAATAAAATCCGGCAGGGGTAACATGAAAATCCCAATCATTTTTTACTTTTTCATTACTTTGCTCATGACTTCTTTTCATACCACACACACCTTCTGGTACGACGACGCACTAAGTTTGTGCGCATGTATGCAATACCTTGACGAACTTTTTAGAATCAGCTTGTCTATTCGTACGTCTGCCATGTTTTATCTGTTAAAAATACAAGCTGCAATTGTTGCGATATTGAAAGTGGTTCGGATCGGCCACTTTTCACATGCTGCCTTTTTTTGACAATTCATTACGTGAATAACTGTAGGGTGGTGTAGGATATTTAATTATGAACCATGGACGACTATGGTGTGTTTACTTGTCCAATCTATTTTTTCCTGTTTTTTTTTAGAGTAGAAAGCAGCCTCTCGGGACGGTCTCTGTGCATAATTTACAGCGCTTTGTGTCTTTTCTCAATTTCTCATTACACAGCGCGTGTAAGTAAAATGTTTTTCAACTTAATTCTTTGAACTTGAAAAAAAAAAAGAGTAAAAGAATGCCTTTTCATTTTTGATGTTTCGGATTGAGGACGAGCGCTATTGAAAATGATTAACATCTGACTACTTTTCCGACCGCTTCCAATATAAGGCCTTATTTTGAAAAATCGTTACATGAATGATTGGATTAAGCGAATCGCGAAAGTTGTGTAGGGTACTTTACTTTTTAAGTATTTTTTTAAAGGTATTTTTTCAGAATATTACAAAATACATACCAACCATGGTTTACCAACCATTCTCCAGTGACGTACGAAAAAGAAATTTTTGTCACGTGTATATATTTTATGGCTTTACAAATACTTTTCAATTTTTCAACGTTTCCGACCTTTCTTGTTGCTTGCTTTTTCATACAAAAGAAAAACATAAAAACTCATATCAAGAGTTCTACTCTTAACAGTAACACGAGCTGTTTCACTTGTATCGACAACGTATCAAAACTTTTGTTAAGAAAAAATTTGTGTGATGCGCGTTAAAACTGATATAAATTAACATGATTTCGTCATGTCACAGACCGATCGATATTTTGACCCCTAAGTAAAAGCATTCGTTACGAACAAATTCATTCATTTTATTCCGCATATACAGATGACCTCAGAAACATTGAATTTCATGCAAAGTGGAAACGGTTTACAGAACATTTAACGTAAAATTTGTTGTGAAACTTCCACGAAAATATTTAAAGTTTAAACGCTTTATGAACGATTCGCGATCTGAGAAGCAAAAACAAATAAATCACAAAATTAAATATATGATGCCAGGACAATGTTGCCTACGATTACTCTTACAAAAGCTGTTTCTCCTATTTCGTCACTCAGCGAAACGAATTTGAAAACCTATTTATAGCAATTAACAAATCACTCATTATGCTTCCGGCCTGGCACACATGCGGCAATACTGTTGACACCCCAATATGACTTGTTGATAACACAACCTTCAAAATGATTAGCTCAGAACGTATAGTTGGTTTAGTGACACTACTTTTGTAAATTTCAAAACAAAGTAAAAATCTGGTAGATAATCACGTAACTTTCATCTTTGCATTCAGCCGTGTTTGCCATTCGATTAAGCGTTGCTTTTTGAAGAGAAAAAATATATTTAATAATCAGCATTGGCTTGAAAGACGTTTTGGCGTCAATTTGCGGGTGGCTTTCTAAATTTAATCTTACGCGTTGCTCGTCTGAGAGACTGAGAGGCAGATTGTGGCATGGATCGTTATAAACACATGTGGTAGGGCTACGCTTAAATAGGTCGAACATTATCACAAACAAAAATAGAACCGCTATGTCTGGTGATCATGTAAAAAATGGAAGAAGTAATGGCATGGACGATGGACAAAACCCTGTTAACACTTCTTTCCATATGCAACAAGCATTTAGTGTGAAATCTAGATTTTTGTGATATTAACACGTAAAACGTACTACCTGCAAACCTACTTCAGAATAAAGAATGTTGTTTTTCACGAGGGCATTTTTCTACATGTGTGACAATGGTGATGATTAGTCAAGCTTAGGTAGTTAGGGTAAGGAAAAAGGACAGAATTAGATCAAATTATGAGTGCATACGAATAGCGACTAAGACGTCAATGTTCGTTAGTTCAAATCTCAGTGTTGTAGGGCTTGCTTCGGTCTTAGATACAGTAAGTGCTTAGTCGATAAATCCGTACTCATGCCTATCGAGCGCACACCCACTAGGTTATGAACAGCTCCCTATCTCTCTATCTCTTTCCGTACTCTTTTCTGACCCTCATCTTGTTTCGTGTATAAAAGACGTCCCCTCTGTGCTGGCGTTATTAAACCAAAAACAAACAAAAATACTGCACTGGTTCCACTGCACCCTTCGCTTATAGTTATTAATATAGCCTCTCTTCAATGTAAGTTACTATGTGAAAAGTTGTCTAAAAACTGGGACGATCCGAACCATTTTCTATAGCATTCGTCCCTGGGCTCAAACACTTGAGTTTACCAGATCTTATCTCAAAAACTGCATTCTGTGGGTGGAACACAGAAGAACAAGACGGATGGACAGAGACACAAACTTATATCGATTCGGTATAAAAATATTGACTTCTTCTGCGTGTTGCGTACATCCGCACAAGCTAATATGTATCACACTTGGTGTAGGGTATAATAACAAGCAAATTGAAAACTACTAAATTTTTTACAATATTTCCCTTTCTTGGGATCTTTAAAAAATATGTAAGCCATCTGACTAGTCTTAGCAGTTGTTGAATAATAAAAGAATAATTTTCTAAGGAGCTTATGTAAGATTCATTTAAAGACGTTTTTCTTTGCATACGTATTCTGCTGTTGTTGGAGTTATGAGGTTTATTTTCTCGTAAGCATATTTCTATGTATTTACGTATGTTATGCATTGCCTGCACTATTTCGCAAGCTATTAGAAAATTGTAAAGACGTTATGCTTGCGGGTGCTAATGCTTATTAACTGCTTCTGATAATTTATATAAATGCGTTAAAGTAAATTTATTATCGTAATTAAACGTTAAATGGTATTAAACGAAAGCGATAAGGTAAAGAGATATTTTCCTGTTAATAAGCAAGATTACGCAAAACCAAGTTAACTAAAGTGCTTACGAGGGCGATTACAAAAATTCAAAAAATTTTACTACGAATGGTTCGATCGTTAACGCCAACATCCGAAGAGACGTCCCAAGTAATTTCGAAATTAAATTGAACTTGATTCATATTATATATGAAAACTGATCATTTCATATAAGTTCTGAGATATAGCTTCAAAACACTAGCTTCGAGAATATTGGCATTTCTAGATTAGCGCTTCGGCTTGTCACACCCGTTGTTTACGACGTACTGAGTATACTTGTATATATTCTTGATCAATATGAGATTTTATGCCAATTTTACCTTATCTGTACATCCATCCGTCCGTATATTTGTTAGCTATCGTTGGAATCTCAGCGTAGACCTAAACACTTTTCATAAATAGCCAGTGTTCAAGTTCGAAAATAGGTGCAATCCATCCAGAATCATGTCCCAAGTACGGAGAAAAATATGTGATCAGCACTTTGCAGCAGATGGCCTAAAACATTTTACAAACATTGACGGGAACTATGTAAAACTTCACTTAAAAAATTGGCATGATGCGTCTAAAAATAAGTCTACCTTAGCTAAGTAGCCATAATTTACGATTTGTATGAGATATGAGATGCAACGCATGGTACAATCGTTGTTAAGAGTCAACTTAGAGGTCGAAAATCGCCCCGATTATTCAAATTACACCAAATTGCTCGTAGAGGTAAAGTATTGATAAACCAATGGATGTGAAAGGTTCGATCTAAGCAGGGACTCTCAAATGCTGATGCTTGGGATATAGGAAGAGAAGACGATTATTATACACCTCACCAAAGGATGAGGACATATTCATTTTGTCGAAACGTTTGCAAGGCACAGATGCAAGGCTCGTAGACCTTACAAGGTGTATACATTCTTGATTACTATCAAATTCTGAATTGGTTTAAGCATATCCGTCGGTCCAGCTATCCGTCTGTCACTTTTATTCCGAAGATAGAAAAAAGCAGCCGCACCCACTCTATGGTATAGAGTAGGAAACTTTAGTTCTACTTCTTTTTATTACTCTCTTCAAGATGACGGTGATAGGTATAAAATTTTCTTAATTGTTAAAGTTCACCAGATGAAGCTTCGGCTAATAGTGGTAAGAAAATGTTATCCCGTCAGAAGCTCATGTCTAAAAAAATTAAATTGCTTCTAGAAAAATTCTCACCACTTCTCCTTCTTTCCCTGTGCTTCGTTCGGTATGTGTTTTAAGATATTACAAGAAATTATTTTTGAAAACAAAGAAGATCTCAAGTTACCTTTTACTTTACTTTGTGTCCTTTGGCCAATTTGGCACAATTTCAATACCAATCTGCGTGCAATAACTTTAAATATATGTGGCAGATTTGAAGCCGATTGCTAGGAGAATGTTTACCAGAGACAGAAAGACAGACATGCGTAAATCGATTTACAATTTGACGTCCTTTAAAGGATCTATATACCTTAAGAGGAAAGGTTTACCACGTACTTTGCACAGACAGACACACGGACAGACAGACTTGCTTAAATTGGCTTACGAGTTGATGCTAAGGAAGAACGTATATACTTCATGGGATCTCTTAGGCTTCCTTCTTAAATTTTGGCTGTTGCGCAAACCGTTTGAAGGAATGAATATACCCTCCGTATAAAAAGAAATTAATTGCTTAAATGAAGGCGATTAAATTAAAATGTTTTTCATTACTTAAGCCCTTTTCCAACCTTTTTTAAGATAAACAAAAATAACGCGTAATAAATGTTCTTAATGTTTGAATCAGCAGTGAAAAGTGTGCTTAGTACGCAAAGAAGATTGCACAACTTTGAAGTATTGCTGGCCAGGGGCAGATTTTAACATTTTCAACAATATTTGTGTGTCGATCTGTGTGTCCATCTTTCAATGCACTTCTTAAGGTGGAATAAAATTAAAAAATCAATTTATTTACGTGATAGTTTCTCGAGTTAGCAAGAAAGTTTTTCAATTAGAAATTTATAGCCTTAGAGCTTAAGTTACAAAAAATCGATTGAAAGGTCTTTTTTATTTATTCCTTTGTTTATATAAATTGATTACATGGCAAATTTAATTAAAACTTGAATTCAGAATAAGAAGTTTTTCTGAATAAACATATCATTACTTCATTAGAAAACTCTGCAGAGCTTGTGGGACTTATTCGATTATTCGTTTGCTTACAAAGGCAAGATATTCAATAAAATGTAATAATATTTAACACTATAATAAACACCGAATACATTGAATCCCGCAGACATAAAGAAAACAAATATTTCCTCCTCCACACTTTGACAACTTTTCACAACTTTTTCATTTTGTTACATAGACATGTGAGCGCTGTAGGTGCGTAGCTTGACCGATTTTGGTCATTTTCAAATTCTTTTGGAAATTTCTCGGCGATACCTTCATATTTGCGAACTGGAAAATGTTTACCATAGGTATTATACAGTTGGAAAGACGGACATATGGACAGATGGGCATGCTTGGGTGCATTCCAAATGAAAAAGTGCCAAAGAATTTGTGTACTTTATTTTTGAGAAACTATAATATCGGATAAGAGTGGTTAATTTTTCCGAATTTTGGAGAGGTAGTTTATGAGTAATGCACAAGCAGCCAATTTTTTATTCCTTCCGATAAAGAGAGGTGTCCGCATTCTATGTAGTACTACAGGCGATTAAACCAATTGCCAAACTGCGTGCAGGAACTTCTAATGCGGTTGCCAAATTTGAAATCGATAGCTTCATTTTTGGGGCCAGCAGAATGTTTGCACATAATATCGACGGACAGACGGATGCGCTTAAACCAATTCAGTATTTGATAGTGCTCAAGAATATGTATACCTTGTATGGTTTATGAAGCTTTCTCCTGATCTTCGTGAAAGCTTTGACAAAATGAATATGCCACTTGTCCTTTGGTGATGGGCGTAATGACGAAGTGATTAAAATATTATGTAATTTCAAGCACAAATAAAGAACTTTAACGAGCAACGAGTTTTCTCCTCGTATGCGCAATCAGTTTAGAGGCAAGATCAAAATCAAGGACCTTGCTTTGTGCTTTAAATGCGAACAGCATTCTCCGTTAGGAGCATAAAATTTGTGACAATAATTATTAACAAAAAATTCTTCAATTATTTATTTATATATTTATTCAGCTACACTTAAATATTATTTTAGAGCGGAATCAAAGGAAAAACTCTGTTAACGGGAGAAAAGAAACAAATATTGCTACAGATTGCAAAATTGAAATAGAAATAATTTGATGAACAGAAAGAGAGGAATAGGGGTGTTTCTACTAGCAAGGGAAAAACCGTAGTAAGCAGTAATTGACTTCCGTAAGCGTGTGAACAAAAAATTATCTTTATAGATAAATCTATTTAGAATTAAAGAAGTTGCTGGATGTTAGCGGCGTATTCGGAGAATAGCATCCTCGTTGACATGTAGAGAATTCAGCGACGGATCAAACATATGAAGGACATGGAAAGGGTTGCGAAGGTGTCTGTGCGACAGTGAGTCACAATGCCTTGCCTTTTTACCATGTATACTAACTGTACTGTCTGTCTGAACTAAGAGCGAAGACGATGTTATATTTGTATCGTCGTCTAATTGTATTTAATTTAGAAATCGGAAAAAGAAAACAACGTCGTGGTGCACTTGTGGTGTGGCTGTCTATGCGTGTCACTATATTTTTTGATTAGACGTTCGCTAAAATTAAAAAATTATTTCCGTGAATTAATTGTTAATTAGCTGAGAGTATGCGTTAAAGCTATCGCTTATTTAATTTACTTGACTGCCAAGCAGTATGCTTTAACGCCGACATAATAGTACAAAAATGCTTCACTTAACAACGATAATTATTTCACAGTTAACCAAGTTCATACCATGTTCATACCGTTTACGTGGAAAGTTCCTGCAGGATGCAATTTTTTCATACTATCCTCAGATTTAATATGAAAGCATCCTTAAGCTTAACTGACAATCAAATTAAATCATTACGTGTTATCATGAAACGTGACTTTATATAATACAATAGTCAAATATGTTAATTGGCAATTACAAGTTAAGTTAAAAATTCAACATTTTCGATCATTATAAAAATCGTATTATATTTATTCATTATAAAAAAAAAAAAATAAAAAAAATAAAAAAATGAAACAAAAATACTCGACCTTTAGTTTCTTTTTAACATTTACGGCATCTCGTAACTTGATTCTCTCCTTGCCTTGTTCCAGAACAAATGTACGCAACAAACATTTACGTTCTTACTTGCAAGCATTCCACGTAAAATATTTGATGAATTTGTTTCATTAATAAGTTCTTTTAATAATTTCAACAGGAGCTTTCACGCTCCCATGACTGTTGCTTGTTCTTTCGATGCTTTAACATGAAAGAGGAAGTCTTTTAACTCTTACGACTGAAACAAACACATGTTTGCATGCACTTGCACGATAGTATACCTGTTCGCCCACACTTACAAAATCAACAGCAAGAGAAATAAAGAGAAAAAATACTTAAGGAACTTTGGTTTATATAAATTCTTGAAGGATTCATGTAAAAATAGCAAAATAAAGCGAAAAGTAATTGGAAAATACTCCACAAGTGAAATAAATACGTAACAGTTGCAAGATCCATTTATCACAGCAGCAGGCAAATCAACAGTATGAGTCATAAAGGGTCACAGCATTTGTAAAATTTACACAGCAATATTTGCAAGTTTTAAGAATTCATTCAAACAATCGGCAACACCCAAGCGAATTGTGTACTGTATTGGGAAATAAAATACACTTATGCCATGCTTTACACGGTAGATAAGTTATTCATAAAACGTGTGAGAGTTAAAAGTTTGCTAGGTATGGTCACCAAGAAGGTGACTGACTCATCAATTTTGGAACGCATGTTGACATTATCCGCCATTTTCCATTTCTATTTTGGTTTTGACAGACAAAAAGGTTACACGTGTTTTGTGGTGCGATCCAAAAAATATATCAAGAAAGCTGTATTAAATTTTGTGTGAAACATAAAATGAAGTGCTCCAACTCGCTTAAAATGAGGCCTGTGACATTTGAGTCAATCTACTTTGAAGAAAAAAAAAAAAAAATAACTTCTTCTGTGATACAAGCTCTTCACAGAAGGCAGTGAAAATGTTAATGATAACACCGCCATGAACACCCCAGTACGTCAACAACTCATGAAAACGGTGGAGAAGTGAAGAAAATTATTACGGAGAATCGTCGAACCTCTGTCAAAGAAGTTGCTGAGCATGTCAGCATAGCGGTTGGCTCATGCCATGCAATCTTGACAGATGTTTTGGGTATGAAATAATGCACCACAATAATGCACTAACTCGGGTGTCGTTGCTTGTTTGTAATTTTTTTGGTCGAAAACAACACTATAATCACGCCTCAGCCATCGTGTTCGCCGCACTTGCCTACCCCCTCCCCCCCACGAAAGAACGCAGTTTTGCCGCGATTAAGGAGATAAAGACAGCATCACTAAAAGAGCTCAAAGCCATGCCAAAAAGCCCTTATCGAGGATTGGAAAAATCACTGGCATAAGTGTACTATGTCTCAGGGGGCATTATTTTGAAGGGGATAAAAATAATGTTGATCAGTAAATAAAAATTTTTGAAGACAAATATGAAGTGATTCGCTTTTGAACACACCTCGTATACGTTTATATATGTATTTTATTTTTGGGAAAAAATAATTAATAACAAATAGTTTTATTGCTATTAGTTTAATGTTTTTCATTTTCCAGATCAAAACATTTCGTAGTAATATGAAAATATTATTTAAGTTATAATTGCATTTATATACGCGTGTGTGCATTAGTAACTGGAACTAGTAATGTTATGCGGATACACTAACTTTTCATTTATTTATTTATTTATAATTATATTTCACATATTTCTACGGATTTGGTCGGATAAAATAACAACACTAGTGTGAATAATAAATTGGATTCAAAATATAGACAATAAAAGTAACTAAAAATAACCAAATGTATGAATTAAGTTATAGGAGCAAAAAAGAGCAAAAAAAAACATACGAATATCTGGAATAGATGGCAGTTCTATATATTTTATATTTATAAAGTGCGCTTCAAACGAAGCATGAGAACAAAGCTCTGGCATTTTTGTGATTTCAACGAAACTCATCTACTCTATGGAGAACAGCTTCGCTCAAGCTTTATGCAGCGATTGGCGCGATCAAAATTCATGTCCTGCGTGTGTTTTATGTCACCAATAGAGACGTCCTTGCGAATGTCGGCAGAGGAATTTCAGTTCATTTTTATGTAGAGCATAGTTCTTTTCTTACGTACGAGGAAGCATTTCGCTGGTTGTATAGAGATTTCAAACACACACAGGGACACACAGGCACACACATGAAAGAGAATGTCAAGCAAGCGATATTCATGAGTCACTTAGAGGTGTGGCCGACTATTCTGCAATTTAGAGGGCAGTGAACAAGTTGACGTTGAAGGTGCTCCAAGAGTTACGATGATTGCAGAAGAGGGAGGAGGCATGCTAACTAGATAGCCCACTGAAACTTCGCCACAAAAAGTATACAAGTTGCAACCAGCTCTCACAGTGTGGTAACCGAAACTGATCTTATGGAAAAAAAGGGTAGATGCAGTGTGTGTGGAGTGTGGGTTTAACTTGTCAGCGTCGTGCATGTCAAGGCAAACTCGGCCAGTGATTAATGGTTAGAATGTGATTTCTGATGAAAACAATCGACCACAAGCACGACTTGTTCCTTTGTTTTGATCCAATTCCTATGAAGCACAGCCTGAGCAGAGCTTGGTCCATCCAATGTTTATTCAAAAGGTGATTGACATTTTAGGCATAATAAAGTTGATAAGTTGTTGTTCCTTCTTTTTGACGTCACCAATCACACAAAGAAAAAGTGACCTAAGTGAGGAGTAAGGAAGAACTGAGGTAAGGAGTACACCAAATGTGAATGTAGTCAAGATTCTTATGTATTCGCCTTCTCTACTATTCGTCTTTGATAAATTCGTAGATGGCGGGCGAAGTATTCAGTAAAAATGCGATAACTTAATGTTTTCGAGATATTCATTTTTCTTTCGAATAACTTTGATGACGATATGGCCGGCCTTCGACAAACTCGTGCACGGCTTTGATGCCAATTTTAATCGTCACAAAATTTCAATTGCCGAACATGTTGGTTGTCATTAACATCTTCATGACCATTTTTAAATTTGAAGCCTCTGCTGAAGAATAGACACTAATCACCATCTACTTTGCTTTGCCAAATGAAGCGTTTCGTATATGGTTTCAATTTCCATGCTTTTTCGATACTTTTGCATCTGCAGCAGATAATGAATGACAAAAAAAGCAGCAGTGGCGTATGGCTATGCTCGGTGGTAAGCAAGCAACATTTAGTCCAAGACAAAGATTGCTTAATCTGCGCTTACCGAACACATAAAGATGTTTAACTGAATTAAAGAAGATTATTGCGAGAATGTAGGTAGCACGAGGACTTAAGCTAATTCATTTGCATTTAGCGTTTTCTTTTATCATCATGTGTTTCTCTCTTTCAATGTTTTTCAATTGTTTCTGTCGCTTATATTTGATGCGGCATCGTTGTACGTTTAATAAACCGCTATTGCTTCATTGTATGAGTGAGTGTAAATGCATGCATGCATAATAAATGATTTTGTACAGCAACATACATTTCTTTTAGTAACACACAACCACTTAAGCCAATTGTATAAAGTGATTATCATCTGCATGTATTCCATATATACTGTACGTGTGCACAATACGTACACGTTTTTATGTAAGCTTATGGTGCGCATAATAAACTCTTTCTATAAACAGTTTCTTTCTCGGTTATCACTCTGCATCAACATAAAGTACATGAAGAAGGATTTATATGAATGGATACATAAACACAACAACAATGTTCTTAATATAAGCACACACGTATGTACCATGGTTATGTAACCATGTATAAGCAAATTAAACTCAAGGGAAAAGTAAACTGTAAATGGTAATGACTTAGAATGGTATCAGTGACTGTTTGCATAAAATTGTCGCCACTCAGACTTGAATAAATTACATTGCGACGAAAAAGGGGTTCATAAAAGAATCAAAGAAAATATGTTAAAAAAGAAACGAAACAAATAATTCATTTTAGCCCTTCTAAGGCGAATCGGAAACACCGTCATCCATAATATTTATTAGATAAGCTTCAACCTTTTTATACGTTTTTCGAGAATAACATCCGTATTCCAGCGCTGTGCTCACTTGTCACTTGTGATATGGGAAAAGAATGCCTTGCCTTTTCATAGTTTTTGTGGTTTTGTGTTGAAGATGGTATTCTTGAACAATACTTGCAATAACACTTTCGAGAGAAACAAAAATATGTTGTAGCGTTCAAATTTTTAGATATATTTTTTTGTCTTTTTTTGTGGATTGACATGCGAACCAAGAAAACTTACAAGGCCGCTTTTCAAAAATTTCGAAAAAAACAACAAATAGAAACAGTACAGTCGAGCAAGGACACGCATTACATATCTTTTACCACTTCGCCTAATACAATTATTCAACTACAACACCTTACACCACTTGTGGTGTAAGAGTATACTAACTTAGTGCGTTTGTATGCAGAAGGATTTGGGATAGGTATACGTTTTACTATATCCACCAATTCGGAATAACTTTCCTAGTCGACCTAAGTTTGGCGGTCCGTGTGTCATCTTATATACTTGCGTTCAACCTAAAGTTGGCAAGACACTTTAATGAAATATTGCACGCTAGCATGTTTTGACCGAAGGCCATTGAAAGTCGCTCGGATCGGATCACTTTTTCGATCACTTATAATATAAGGCCTAATTTTGAAAAGTGTTGTATGACTAATCGTTTCAAGCGAAGCAGGGTAGCACACTTAATAATGGGCGCTCTCCCAATAGTGTGGTCTCTCTGATAAAATAATCGATTTTGTACTTTCTTTCCATGTAAAGATTTATTTTTCGTGGGATACGCATGTTTTTATCATACAATGACTCTCACAAAATAACATGGGGAGTGGTCATAAAAAATTTCCAGTCGAAACCATTTCCAAAACAGATCGGCGTATAGGCAAAAGATGTTGGTGTTTCCTAAAAATATCTCAAAACTTACGACCTGTATGTTGAATACAAAATTACGTAGATTAACGATGAAACGAACAAACAGACTAAAATGATTGAGAAAATGTTTTAGAATCGGCTGGCATAATGAAAATTGGGTCTGCCTCAAGTCCTTCTGGATGCTTTATGCCACACAGAAATTTATATTTATAACTGATCGTACTATTTGGTGGGAGCATTGTTCGAATTATTATAGTGGACATGTCGGAGAAGATATGAAAAAAAAAGTGATAGAGGGTCGAGAGAGAAGAAACAAAGGCAAAAAAATACTTTTTTCGATTCTTCGGTAGTAGGTACATCAAGCAAAAGCAAATGTACCCCTGTTTCCACAGGTAGTTGAGCTGTTGTTGAAGGGCCCATTAAAGCGAGGATAAATGGACGCATGGTTCGACTTGTACACAATCTTCCCATTCATTGCCACTCAAATCTGTTTTGTGTAAACTTAATTCTTTCGCACTTAAAGCGCTTACAAGAAGTTTGGTGTCTATGTCTAGATTTGCAAAGCGTACGGTGACCTTAAATGGCGCTCCTCTTTAAAATCAACTAAAATAAGCACAACTTTTGCTTTCTTTGCCCTATATTCTATATAGGGTTATCTTAAAAATCTTTTTATTCCTAACATTTTAGTCAAATTTGTTTTATGTTTTTTTAACGCTAGCTGTTAATGCAAACGTTATTTCGTATTCGTTGCGTTCAGTGCACGAAATTTACAATTTGTAAGATTTCTGCAAACACTGTTACTGCTGCTAATATTGCCGACTTGCCACGAATTGCAATTTTCAGAAGGAAAGGAAGTGAATTATTTCTCTGGCTATTGCTAAGAAAAAGATCCAAACAAGTTCTGATAAGTGCAACGTAGTCTTGCGAGATGTTTCACGACACAATGTCTTACCTATGAGTGTAAAGATTAAAGAAACTTTTTGATACAACATTTTGTTTAACATCGTTTGCCAGAGGCTTAATGCTTTCTTTAGCCACTTAATATAATATAGCAAAAGAAAAATTTTAATTGAAATTTCGAAAACAATTCTGAAATTTTGTAATTATTCGTAGCCAGCAAAAAAAAAAAAGAAATAAAACGGATACCTTTTGTACTCTTGTGGATAAATGAACGCAAATAAATCCTTCACTTCTTTATTTCAGTTAATTTGTTATGTTATTTTACTCTGAATAAATGCCATTTTGAACGCAACATGTATGAAATGTACTCGAATATGTAATAATTAACTATATCAATGTGTGTGTGCGTGTGTGTGTGTGTGTAAGCTAATGTAAATAAATAAAAAATATGAAATGTGTACGTGTACGCGGGTGTTTGTAAATATATATATATATATATATATATACATATAAATATACATCAGACATAACGCCCGATACTTAAATGCAAAGCATTGTTAACAAAGGAAACGGATGTGGCACTCAGTTTGTATTCACGAAAACAGGAAAACACTCGATGTTCTTTCAACTACAATAAAACGCACTCTGCTATGCACATAAACTACATATACATGAGTACATATGTTACATACATCTACATGTATATATATAACTGTATTCCGTTACCTCTGTGTTTCTGGTAAATCTATGAGCTTCAGTTTAATTCGTTTTTTATGTTTTTAATGGACTGACTTACTACTACTACTACTACTACTACTACAACTACTACTACTGCCGACCGAATATAAGCTAACTGAGAGAAATAACTTTAATAATAATTCTTTTTCTGTTTGCTTTACAATATTTAAACAATGTTCACTGCGTGAAGTGTACACAGGGATTAGGCGAAGAGAAAATGCCAAGGGAAGGAGATTTAAAAACAAACTATGTGTATACGCACAGTTATTAATATTACTTTTTGCCTCCATTTTTATGAACCGACCAACTAGAAGTCGTATATCGGCCATTTGCTTATTTATATGAACTTTCACTGCAACGGTTTGAATGCAATCAGCTGCTTGTGTGTATTCTGTATTTCATTATTTTATTAAACTCAAGTTTATTTTATGGATTTACGGTGAATTTAAAACAAGTCTACAATGAAAATGAATTTAACTTTAGTTCGTTTTTATCATCCATCGTAAGAACATAGAAATATAATGGTTTTCTGTCATTCTCTTTATGGCCTGTAACAAAAGTTGATAAAGATTAAGTCAATCGCATCCGCAATAATTTTCATTTTTTCATATTTTTCATACGAAACCTAGATTGAGATGACTTAAGTTTTTCTCTTTACATAGGGATAAATCTCCGTCCACCGGGTAATTTCCGTGTTCTTCACGAAATAAATAATTGCAATTTCTGTCCTTTTAAGCCGCAATTTAGTGAAAGAATAAGAAGCATTTGCGCAGACGTAAGAATACTTTTGTATTCTTGTATTTTATAGCACATAGCACTTGTGCTAAGATGTGGTACGATATACACATATATGTAATAGGAAGAAGAATTTGTTATAGATGACCGTTTGGGCAATCCATTCAGAAGCAATAAGTCAATCTATTGATTTTAAAACCATCTGTCCATCTATCTATCTGTCTAATGTTTGTCTTTATGGTTTTGTGTTTAACCTACACATCAAAATTCTTGACATATTTTGATAAAATTCATTATACTGATTATGTTTTGAAAAAAGTTTACATCGGATTATTTCTAACAAAGCTCTGTTTCGAAAAAGTCGTCATATGGAAAAAAAACTTCCTATGAAAAAGATATAGTCACATACAAGATGAGTGCGGAAAATTTGGTTGGCGTACCTGGGCCATATGTTGAACCCCCTCTTATATACTTTTCGTTCTTACAAGGATAGAAATTGTTATAGGAATATATTTAGATCTGATTTATTTTGCGGACTTCTCAAAATGATGATGAAAACAGGTATAAAAAAAAAAAAGTTAAGTTTGACGGAAAACGAAATAGGGACTACGCACAGTCTCACATTCGAAGGATGAAATTATCAAAGACTTACTTGAAAACCTCAGGCTCGCAACGCACTTCAGTGTGTCTATATCTGTCTCTAGAAATTATAAAGAAAAGAGCTAAATTCGAAAAAAAGACTGTCCAATAATCGAAAATTGAACTCACATTACGAAGAGCTTTCAGGGTCTTTTTAATGTACTATAGGACAAGTCCTATTAAATTTATAAAAACATCAACTTGAACTTTAAAAAACTACATTTGACAAGAAAATTAACATCGGTTCCTCTCCCACGTAATGGTTGCCCTCTGAAGCACAACAAGATTTAATTTATATTATTATGTAATAAAGAGTTGTATCAAGCGAAAATGTACGGCATTGATTAGATGGTCGTGCTAGCTTTTTCACATCTTTCATATCTTCGAAGAGGGAGACTTCATAAACGAACACAGAGAGTACAAAAAAAAAATGCTTAGACTGATCTAATAAACATATTGTCGATAGATTGAAATATATGGTGGAGTCATAAGTAACTTCCGATGCAGATACGTAGAATTACATTGCACCCTACCGTACGGTCGTACGGATATAACTTTTCATAAAATTTCAACAACCAATCACCACGAATGTCAACCTTACAAACAAATAATAATGGACCAGCAAGATATGGAAATGAATGAGAATTATATCATACAAGTTCTAGGTTCTAGGCTATTAAAATATAAATATAGACCATCATCCATTAATAGTGTTAAGATAGATCAGTAAATCAAACCACAAAAAATGCTCATAGTACAAAATTGCCTCGAAATGCACAAGGCACAGCACAATTAACTACATAGCAGGGTAGGGTATATTTCGTTTCCAACATAGGTTTGCAACAACATCCTCGAAGACGCCAACACAAACATCCATCTCGGACACCCGAGCTCAAAAAACTCTCACAAATGCCATAGGACGAACCACGCCTTTTTTCATCGCCAGAACCCAAAAAAGGCGTGTCAAAAAAAATATGAGTCATCAAACAAAAATTTTATCCCAATGTAGCGCATCCCAAAAGTCGCTATTACCAACAAAATCTATATCTTCCGTCTCTTTCTCACAAAAATTGCATAGTGGCGCTGAACATACATATAATACCTACTTTTATTTATCCATATCTTTGCCCAACATACCCCATCTATATATGCCAAGTAAATGTGATCCTAAAGTGCAAAATGCAGTGCAAAACTTTTGATCGTAAGTGGGGCACAAATAATTTCTTGTTTACTTTTATTTGACTTACCCATACCATTGCATTGTAATTTATTTATATGTTCATAATTTGTTTATATTAAATTTCTCAATATTTGTTCTACTTTCGAGATTTCAAAACACGAAATAACAAGTTTTTTTGTTGTTGTTGTTTTCATGTACTTACTTAAAATGATAAGTTCCATTTTCATAACCAAAGAATGGCACCGTATATGTTAACATCCATATGTTGCCACCGCCACAATCATAGTACGGCTTCGACCATCTGCCGTCTTCATATTTAACCGCCAACGTATCATCCTCGATACGTTCATCGCTTTTATTTGAATATAAATGAAATGCTAAATAAAAATTAGAATACAAATAAGAAGAAAAAACAATCAATAGACAAAAACGTGTAAACGTATGTACATATAGATAAAAAAAGAATTGGAAATTTAACCATAAAAAGCAAATAAAACAGCTCTCCTTGGCTTAAAACGAATATTGATTTCAATAACAGATGGACCATAAGCTCATTGCCAAAGCATTGATTACGTCGCACATAACTAATATAAATATTCATTGAAAATTTCCCCTTTGACTTTTTATGCTAACTGTAGATTTTTATTGCAAATCTTACTCCTCTCGCGTAAAATATTCTTACGTATGAGACTTAATCCACGAATAGAGAGAGAGAGAAAAAATAGCTGAACTTATTCCTAAAAGTTTTATTCTGTTGCAAAGATGCTCAAATATGAAGACGTTACAAACTAAATAGCAAATTTAATATACTCCCAAAACCAAAAATTGTTCATCTTGCTTCTAATTATTGAGGTCAAATATTAGTGATGTTGTAGTAGCTGAAAACTTATTTAACATGCAAAGCCAGTAGGGCGATTACATCAGAAATTGAACAACAAATTTACATTAATCCGATTCTGACCTCGGGCCACTGTAATCCTTGACTTTATTTTGATTTAATATTTATGTGACCACCAAATGCTTGGCAGTAATAATGGTGGGAAACCCTATCAACCTATATTTTTGATTAGCGTAAATAATGGAATCGATTCCATTTGTTTCTTTAACTGCGCGGGTTTCTATCTTTGGCTTGATGCCTGCGCTTAATAGCAAGAACTAGATTATAATAAATTTGGAAAGAAAATAAGTTTTTCCGTGCAACGGACCGAGCCATGGCTTTCTCACACAGCTGCTCTTGTTTCATTTGTTTCTTCGTGCAGGAACCTGAAGATAAACACTTGCAGCAAACCGAAAATCAACGAAAGGTATCTTGAGTGCAGATACGCTTTCACGTTACTGACTGATGAATAAAACAAGAAAACCGTGTCAACTCATCAGAAGCCCACTGGATTTTCGACGGCTAAGGCACCAAAGGAGACGATTTATTACGCAAATGAGATTTGGGCCCGTTGAGAATCGTCTAAAGTTCGAAATCTTGGTTTGAGGAAAACTAGCTCTTTTTATACCCTCCCCCGCTTGTGCCATACGTTAAGTTTATGCGGCCGGTTGCAACATCCTGAAGGACTTGAGATAGTCCACGTTTGTTATACCGGCCGATTCAGAATCATTTTCTGAATCGATCTGTGCTTGTCTGTCCATCTCTCCGTTTCATGTCTATCCATACATTATGTTTAACCCACACATGGTAATCTTCGAGACGAGTATGATGAAATTCGGTACATTGACGTGTTTTGGCCTATGGGTGAACACTGTTGAAAATGATTCAGATCGGACCACCTCCTTGTTTTCATAGGTTGTTACGTAGGATACGGGGGATGGCGGATTATTTTGTAATTTCTATATAACGATTCTCGGGAAATGTAAACCCTTATATCCCAAAAAGGCCTAATTGATAATATTTTAAGGTGAAAATTTGTTCAGTTGAACAAAAAAAATTAACGGTAGAGAATATGGATCATACAGTTTCTTTTTCTTAGACCGCAACAAACATAGGAATTGTCATAAAAACCGCACTTTCATATGCAGAAACAACATACTTTCTAGTTTTTAATAACGGAAACTGAAAAATAGTGAAATTTTTAGGAAATACATGAATCTGTTTAAACGTGGATCACATCATAACATGTTTTAGGCATTCCCGAGTGTGTGGGCTTTCATGAAAAGAGTGTCTTTGCATGAAAATGTCGTTTAATTTTTTATGTATTTTGAGAAACAGGAGTGAATAACTGCACTCGAGGAGATGGTGTGGGGTTGGCCTTGACAGCCTATGATGTTCTTGGTTGTTTTCATTTCCGTTCCTTGTTAAGTTTGAGGAAAATTAGATTCTTCTTTTGTTCCTTCATGAACGTTATGAATGTTATGCAGAATATGAAACAAAGGCTTTATAATATGATTGTTTTGTTTATTCTTCACATTAGTGATCTGTATTTTGTATCAAAAATGTTTGTTTAGCATAGCATAAGTATAATTTTCTCCCTCGTCAATATAATATCCATCTATCAATATCTAATTTGCATTTTGTGCAAAAACCTATTCTATGCTTGCATGATTGATGGACAACGCAGCGATTGATTTCAAATAATAGAAATTGAAAATTAATGGCTGAAAACAACCTATGATTATCGTATACAAATATAGATTTATATTTGTATGTACACATGTCTGTAGTGTGTATTTACGTTATGCGCGGGCCATTTATCCATTACTGATGAGATAAACTTAATGAATAATATTTGTTCATTTCACTATATAAGCTATCGAGTTTCATTTAACCATTCAATCTGAACTGAATATAATTTTATTGCATGTACAAGCGTACATTAAGTTTGTGAGAATGTGTGCAACATAGAAGGACCATATTTTATCATACCGATCGATTCTGAGTTATCTTGTGAATCTATCTGTCTGTCTGACCGTCCATCTTTCTTCGTGTATTCAACCTGCTGGTTGAAACTCTAAAGATATTTCGGGGATATTTGGCAACCGGAAGAGTTTCGGCCCAAGGACGAATCCTATTTAAAAAGATCCACATCGCACTACTTCCGATGTAACACCTTATTTTGAACAAGTTTATTAAGCAAAGTGGCCTACAGTACCTAACGACGGGCATCGTCTCACTATAGTGTTTTTACTCATTTTAAATTTTCCACATGGTATACAAAAATATATTTGCATATTTTTAATAAACTTCACGAATTTGACAGCCGCTAAAACTACTCTTATTTGCAACATTTCTCTTCTCCGTTGTGTTTGTCTTTCTTCCAAACGACTGCATGTGTTTCATTTTATAGTTTATGTCTTGTGAAAGTTTCTTGTCAAAATTACATTTTTTTTCTTTTTTTATGGTAACGTCGTTTTGTTTAAGTGGAATGTCGCTTGTTTAAATGCAATAAAAAATAAAAATGGAAAATAATAGGCAAAGTATGCAGACTATTGTCTATCTAAGCTAAGCATTACTTCTCGTATTCTTTATGCAAGACATGATTTACTTTTAGAAAGCATAGTCGATTTTTTGAGGCTCTCCAAGCGACAAATTTGCTTGGTGTAGTCTTGCACCAGGGGGCAATAGGTTGCCAATTGGAAAAATCCAGCAGGAATAACGTCTGTTGGTGGCAGCGAGGACGGTAGCATCAGGTATTAACGTTAATTGAGCGGCTTATGTTATATACGGCCGATCTTCATGACTCTGAAAACATACGATATCTTGTAACATGACTATTGATGACTTCATTTCGTTGGAAGACAGCATAAGATTCCCCATCCAGCTGGCACCTCCATCCGCCTAATTCTACCACCACCCGAACGGGCTTTTATGTTCCATGGGAATGGTTGCCTTAGCTTACGTCATTGTTATTTTGGCTTTGCACGTCGTAACGCGTCGTAAAGATTCAAAGCCGATGTCTTGCGAGTTAAACAGTAAAAGTCGCATTTTCGTATACGTCGTTTTTTGTGTCGGCGCATCTATCGAGAGATTCCAAAACCTAAATTCTTCCCGCTATTCTGCATAGCTCCCACTAGTACGTAAAGCTTAAAGACAGATGGCAAAGACACATTTTTCTTCACTACCTTATAGCACTACTTGCAGACACCTTCGGAAAACAGCAACAAGTTATTCAAAGTCTCAATGAGGATGGTATCAGTATAAAACTCTGGAATCTTCTTGATATTTTTTTTATATACCAACAACAACAGACAAAACATAATTGTTACAAATTTGATCAAATAGAAGAACGAGCAAAAGCCCTTTACAAGACATTTAAATAAAAAGGAAAATAATTTATTTAATATATGTGACTACTTTTCCGAAGCGCAGTAAGAGTAATAAATAAAAAATCAACTTGTAAATCAAACATCTACATGGAATATATATGTTGACAAATATAAGACTTCTCTCTGTACATTTACTTTACAAGAAATGAACATTTAATAATTTTACTCTTGTTATTGCGCATACCTTGCTTAATACACAACAATAAAATTGTTTGCATATCAAGCCATGCAGTGAGATCAAGTGCAAATTAACAATAGAAAGGAAAGTTTTGTAGTAAAAGTAATAAGAATGGTTCTCTCGGAAATGAATGTTAAATGAAAATAAAGAAGCGTGTATGCACATTTGGAGCCTTCGCCTTTAAAATAATAAAGAAGAAATATTTGCAACTGATCCCGTTTTCCAAAGGTGTTAGATGAAGCAAAAGAACAGCTTTAGAGCTATTTTTCATTTATTTAATAAACAAATAAATAAATAAATATCTACACAACAACATCTTAATAACGGTTTTAATAATTGGCTGAATTAAGGGCTCAGCCAAAAAATCTCTCGTTAAGCTTTGCCAAGAAATAATGTTAAACAAAAAGAAGCCGTTAAATTCATTAATAATTTTTATTGTAATAATAAACAAATACTTTTTTTATATACATTTTTTTAAGTTATATTTTTTTAAATAAATTTCTTCTTTATCTTCTTCTTATACGCACATCTGAACGAAATTGTATAAGATGTTGTAAAAGTTGTGTAAATAGATATCCTTTTTTTTTAATGAGAGGAAGCTAGCCTTTGGAGTCATCGGCCTCAACTTTGGGGTCTTCCATAGTCATCATGGGCCGAGGGAGACCGTAGGTAGGGCAGGGTGAAGAATGGCCCAGGGCTTATGATATGCCCTTTCGATAAGGTGGGTTTGATCCGTCCGTCCATCCTTGTAAGGGCAAAGCACCTGCATCTCTTTCAGATGTAATTGTCTGTGGAGCGTCCGTTAGACAAAATTTAAAACCCCCTCACATCCCAGTGGCAGCTAAGGCACGCAGTACAGTTCTTGTAGCGTTCGCTCCACTTTTAGTAGCACTGCAGAGTGGCCCTCAAAATAGTTTTCGATTGATTTTTTTTTGTCACACTGGCAGGAGCGGACTAGTACCCTTCAAGGACCCTTCAAAGGGAATTGTTCTAGTCCTTGAGAGCATCGTTTACTGCTTATCGAATTAACTCACAGTAGGTACTCATATTAAGCACTACAGGAATCTGTTCACCGTTAACTCTTCTAAGTGCGTACTTTTCACATTCGGCCACTCTCCTCCTCAGCTATCCCAGATGATAGTATATCTTCCTTATTTTTAAAAATTTTCGTTATTCCTTTCCACATCTTCAAGTTTTTGGTGCCTTGAAAGAACATCAGCTAGAAAGATAGATGGACTTTGTATATGTAGCTTTTGCGAGTGCGTGACGAGTATTTTTTTAATATAATAATTGAATCGTCGTGAATTTTTGAAATTATGTCGTTAATTATTATCTCATTTTAAAATAATTAATATGGTATTCGATTTTGTTATTATAAATATATATGTAGGCAAAATAAGTAAACACAAAAGAGTTGTAATACACATGCATAAAAGCTGTGTTAATTAAACTTTTAATTATGTTTACACAGTAGCTATTACAATAAAACTACAAACATTTAAAAACTAAACAAAAAACATATTTTACAAGTATTGTTGATATAAAAGATTCATCCTTCGATTTGTAATATCAAGAAATATGAAGCGCATGCCATCTATATTGGCTTGTCTCAGAGACAGTAAAGAGAAACGAGATAAAAAGGATCCCCTTTCTGTGTGAAATTGCCCCAGGCGGCAAATTGAAAATAAGAAGCTGAAATTGTGGCGAGCATTCTTTAGTCGATTAATTACCCAACGTTACAGAATGATTGCAGCGTGTTTACATACACGTCTACATTACGTTAGAAACCGAAACAGTTTCGAATTTTGGAACATTTTTCAATGGTTTCGACTCTCACTTTCGATCCCGTAGAGATATTTCGAAAAATCTGTTATCAGAATGTTCGCACTAAAAATGGTCCGTAGTATAAATAAATTGGAATTAAAGGTTTATCGATAATTATAATCATTGTTGGAGTGGACGTGAAGGTAATCCTAGAAGACATGTCGATCACAGGTTTTTGGCGATATCTTGGCGGGATCAAAAGTTGTAAATGAAAATGTCGCAAATGTGCGGCGCTCTTTCCATGTATTGCGACTTGCGCACTTTCTAATGTATTGCGAGTGTGCATGTCAACAGATCAGAAAAGATTCGTTTTTAACCAATCTAGGAGTATTTCTGACAAATTTCAGCTTCTTATCTACAACATCATAAGGAAAGGAGATTAAAATGATCCGTTTCGGTAGAAATAGGTATATGCAAAACGTTTAGTTGGCGGGTAGTCTAAAGCGCAATTCCATCTGGCGAAATTTGCATTCACGAGCAAGGTGCCCAACCATGTTGTAACTTTAGCATTTGCACGCGTTTGCGTACGATCTCTTCTTATCTTTATGCTACACCTTCGGACGTTCCTTACGCAGCACGTGGGAGGCGCCATCAATTATGAAGGCTTCAATTTTAGAAGCACTGTCTCCAACAATAAGTTGTGGTTTAGCAGCTGTTTACTTTAAGACGCCGACTTCATTGCGTAAGGTAGCAAACTGGCTCAACGTTCCGCATATTTTTTCTTCTTCTCCTACGCATCAAACTGAGTCACTACTTAGTAATTTTTTCCACGGCATTCAGTCTGACATCAAGCTGGCTTAGCGCATCGCCAACCTTCCCTTCGAGCACATTAACTTTGCCTCCAAATTGCTGGTACACTTCGTGTAATTTGTTATTTCGTTCTCCCGATAACTTTTATGGCAATTCTTGTTAATCTCTTTGCCAGTCGCCAGGCGTACTTCGTTTTCCCTTTCTTTAGAATTTTATTTCTTAGAAAATCGACTAATTTTCATGAAAACTCCTATCATCAAACATGGCATTTTCGTAACAGTATTATTTTCTTATTACGGTTTCTTTCACCAAAAAGAAAGAAAAGTCAGAATCAGCTTTTTTAGGCTGTTACAGCGATCTTCCTTCCTTAACTAAGGAACTCATCCATTAAGCCTCAGTTTTCAGAAAACATTTCGAGGATACAATTTGAGTATAAACAAACCGACACCCAAGAAGAAAAACAAGATGGTCAACTTACACTCGCACATAACTTCGAAGATTCTATCATTCGTCGTGGTCAAGAACACAGAAGGTACAGTAAGTGTTTGAAGCGTTCAATAGCTTCCTTTGAGACATTGGTATGCCTGCAGATCGTTTGTAATGATTTTGTAAAACCCTTTTTCCTATGCACACCTATATTTTCAAGTAATCTCCTCGATCTATCTGTTGCTTGGAACTTATAGGAAGTATTGAAAAAATTGCAGGCTTCCAATAAAAATACCTATCCACGTATTTCATATAATTTGTGTAGGCCTTTGGGGATTGCATATAACTGCGTGAGTGAAATGCATCCTTTCCCAAACCAATGGATTTAAAAAGGTTTGGTTTAGAAATAAATAAATTAAAATTTCAACTCGTACTTGTGTACGTGGTCATGAAATCAATAAATCCTGTTGCGGTAGCAAAATTTTTTCGGGCAAAATGTTGAGGTGAATTGTTGCCACGTTATATTTGTGCAAGTAGTGAGGAACGGATGGGTAATTTTCTTCTTTTTTTATTTCACTATTTTTGTTTTTGGATTTTTTTAAACGATTTTTTTCCTTTTTTTGTTGACCACAAATTGTAGTATATTTTATGTTGCGGTCTACAGCCGTCATGTAAACAGTAATTAATAAATTCGCATCCCGGTAATTATAATTTAATTTGTACGCAAGCATTTATGTACGTGCGTAGAAAACCAACAGAAAAAAAAGGTAAACAAATAAAATAAAATCCAAAGAAATTTCTACGACAGACGGTATATTAAATTTTTGAAATGAAATACACATTGGGAATCTCCTAAAACATATAATGACGACAAACGTAATGAATAGTTTGCTGTCAGAGGCTTTGTCTGTCTTTGTCTTTGGACGGGTAAAATCGCTTCAGAAAGAAAGTACGCTTTTCTGATTTTATCAAGTTAGGTACTAACGTAGCCTGCTACCTACTCTTGGCATTGCCTTGAGTGTTACCTCTTCTTGTACGTTATGTTGAATATGAGTATGCACGAGTGCGTACGCTCCAACACGTCAACAACCGGTGAAAACGTTGAAGAAGTGAAGAAAATTCTTATGAAGAATTGTTAAATAACTATTAGAAAATTTGCTGAGGATCTTGGCCCATACCATGCAATTTTTCCGGATGTTTTGGGCATGGAACGTGTGGCCGCGAACCTTGTTCCGAAATTGCAAAATTTTACCCAACGACCAATCGCGTGAGCATCGCTAAGGAGTTGTTCAACGACGTTAAGAGCAGTCCAGGTTTATTCGAAAGGGTCGTAATGGGGGACGAAGCAAGGGAACTGCGATCTTTTTCTCTTTCCAAAATTGAAAAGATCTACGAAAGGTTGGAGGTTTGCCACGGTTAAGGACGTAAAGACCGCATCGCTGGACGAGCTCAAGACCATACCAAAGAGGGCATATCGGAATTGATTTGAGAATTGGAAAAAGCGCTGGAAGAAGTGTCTTATATCTAAGGAGGATTGCTCTGAAGGGGACAAAGCAGATATTGATGAATAAATAAACATAATTCGAGAAATGTAAAAAGTCAGCTTTTTTTGAACCATTAGTTTAGCAGTGTCCGTGTATATCTTGTCTTAAATTTGTTGAGTAAAATTTGTTGAGTAAAATCTGTTTAGCATTAGGGTTAGGGTGGGCGCGCCCACAGTGCGTCCTGAAAGGAAAGTGATAGCTACTGAGAGATTCGGCTTAAACCGAATGTAATCAGTTTATATATTTTCAAGCGTAGTAGAGAGGTAAAGCTAATTTATAATGAGGCCATGTTGCTGCACTTAATTTAATAGAAGTTAAAGGGTTCACATTTTAATTAAAGCAAACGTACATCAATAAATTAAAAATTCGCAATTTTTTCCACTTCTGATATATTGAAAAGAATAAATAATCTAAAAAAGCAATGCAATAACATGCAAAATCAGAAAAATTAAAAGTGAATGCGGGGAAAAAATGTTCTTCATATAGGTTACAAATACTCTTTCTTTCAAAGGCCAGAAATGTTTTTTTTCTTTTTTTTTTTTTTGTAATTTTAAAGTATTTGTAATCGTTTACATGACTTGCATGAGAAAATAAGAGCAGTCGCCAGAATGTATTATGGGATTCAACTCTGCGTATGTGCACATATTTTTTTACTTCTACAACCGAGGAGCGAAACGTTTGTAACGCAGCGTAGGAAGCCTCGTAGACCCCATACCGCCTGTATTTTCTCGATCAGCATCAAATTTTAAATCAATGTAATCATGTTCCTTTGTATGCCTGTCTCTCTCTCTCTCTCTCTCTCTGTCTGTCCATCTGTGTAGTAATGTCTGTGGGAAGCACTCTTCTTCCAGCAAAAATGAAAACATTGAAAATGGTATAAATCGGTGCAAGAATGCGCCCGCAGGGCAACGTAGACTGAGAATACCTCAGTTTTCTAAAGCAAACAAATGAGGTTTTCTCTGCTTTCCTGGTAAACTGCAACAAATACAATTGTAAAAATTTGCATGTATGTTCTATGTCAGCCACCCAGCGTCACGTGACACCGAAGCTCAATTTTTTTTTTTTTTTTTGAAAAAAAGTAATGGATGATAAAAGATCTGACTAATGCCGCGTATAACTTTTCTACTTGTTCTATTTATTATTTCTATTCGTTTACGCGCTCGCTTTTTACGCACCAAACACATGGCCTTCTGACATATATCGGCACATTAGATCAAATCAGAAATATTGATGCTTATGTTTGAATCGTATAAAGGGGAAACTATTGTCCCAGAGTAACGCGGGGATTCTAAATTGTAAAATAAAATGTGGAATATATGCCTTCAAGACTCTTTACCTTGGTATATTCCTGATGAAAGAAAAATACCGAGTCAACACGTATTGTCAATCTTCCAGGACTTTACGTCGTTTACTTGGCATGTGTTGCTAGTGCATTTATATTCTGCTGGGTTACATTCCATTGTTCTTCTATTCCTGGCTGCGGTTGCTTATCGTTGTCTTCCATTACCACTCGCCAAGCCACATCCCTAAGTTTTTTCGCTGTCTCTGTATGATTTTAGTCCTTTGCATCGAAATCATGACTTTCAAATCTTTGAAATCATTCTTCATATGTTTTAGTAGGTGAAACGCGTTCACAGCAAACTTCCAAAACAGAATGAAAAACTAACTAACTTTTTTTTTGGTAAATAGGAGAGGGAGTGCGTATGGCAAATGCTTGTTATTAGAGAAGAATTCGCTTCTTTTCATTAAGAAAGCTACGTTACGTGCTGTTACTTCTCGATTTCCTTCTATACAAAGCTTTAAAACTTGATAACAGCGATTTTCTATATACCAGTCTTATGAAATAACCAATGAGATGACATTATATGTTTTTCAGAAAAACCGGTAAAGACGTATTTATAAAGCTGATATAATTGTCTATATGCGATAATGAGTGTGAGAATTGTATTTCATACATCGTAGATTAATGGCGTGTTGTTCGACTGTTTTGTAATTAAATCATAGGCTCTTGTAAGTAGTCTCTGATCAGAAGATTAGTTTTATGGTCAGCTTAGACATAAGATATTTGATTGCCAAAAAGAGCCAAGCCCCCTTCACACATCGTGTATGTTTATTATTATTATTATTATTATAAATTTAGCCAGAGAATAAATTCTAAGACTAAAGTCTTAAAGCACTAGCATCTAAGGCTTTCGGCTTTGTGTATGTTTAAAATTGTAAGTTCGTTCCAATTTGAAGAAACGGTTTGTTAGTCGAATTTATGTACAGCACAGCTAGATAATTGCTGTAAAACTTTTGATCCGACGTTTGCACTTTATAGCGGAGATTTTATTGAGTAATATTTTAAAACTCCTCTAATGCCACTGCACAAATCACATAATGTTTTTGAGAGCACTGCTAAAGAAAAGGAAGAACACTTTCAACCTTTTGCCCGAAGTTAAACTTTTATTTATTCTTCTAGACAAAGTCTTTAGATCTAGAAGCTTAATGTTAAGAGCAGAAAGAAATAAGCAGAGAAAGTTGGTGGAGAAACAGTGAGAGAGAAAGAGGTACAAATGGACAGAGGAAGAGAGGGAGGAAGAGAGAAAGAAAGCCGCGCAAATAGATAGGCGGGCAGACAGACAGACATATCTAAATCGGTTGCGCTATTTACGCTTATCAAGAGTACCTTTTGTAGCTTCAAACGTACTTAAGCGCATGCCATGCCATTGTTGTCTACCGTTTGTGGTGGCTGAAGAAGAAAAATCCAACACCACGACATTTTCACTAACATATTTTTCTCAATCTCTTAAATTCTATGCAAAATAAAATCAACTACAAAACCAAGATGAAAGCGAAACTAAAGCTAAATCGTTTTCAATCTAAATTCGAATTTAAATTCGGATAAAACTCAATTGGACGTTCAAACGAACATCGATATATATATATATATATATATATATATATATATATATATATGTATAAATATATTAATATATATATATAAATATATTAATGACGCATCACTATAGATCTTTGCTTCAGTGCGGTTTCTGGTTTATAAAACACGAGTGATGCGTTTCTTTTCTTCCTTTCTTTTACTAATCAACAGCATAAAAGTTAATCAAAAGTTGAATTGCCAACAAAGGCAGCAGTCGAACGTCGATATGTTCATTATCATTATCAATATTATTACTATTATTATTATTATTATTATTATTATTATTCAAGACTTTCTGTATTTCTCTACGTTCACTAACCTTTCAAGTATTGTTCGTTGCGTGCTATCACTTTTTCAGCATTTCTGCGTGCTTGAAAGAACCATTCTGAAGTGTTGCCCAGATAATGATATTCCATTGCTAAATCTTTGGCTAGAATTGCACCCAAATTCGGTGGCGGTAAACGATAAGCAAAAGGGCAAAATAAACCCGGCTGTGCCGGATGTTCATTCCAATCAAAGCAGTTGCCAGCGGCGAAGATATCATCATCGAATTCGACCATTGATAAAACTGAAGCATGCAAGAGATTTATATCCCCTTGAGTAGCTGGTGAGGTCATTTTAAAAATCCTGAAAATATAATCAAAGTGAATTAAATTATTATTTAAAAATGTATGATAAGAGTTTGCGTATCGAGAAGTTTCTCTGCTACAACTTCTACTAAGTTCGATGGTTGCGAGAATTGATGAACTTTTATGAGTGTAAATGCAAATGAAAACTTTTGACTATAGTTTCTTTACTCCTTCGAGTTAACCTTTTCAAGTACAATATATAGCCTTCGACTTTCAACACATTCTAGATCCTCCAGATCAAGCTAAAAGACTCTATTTGATGTTAAAATTTCACCATATTTTCCTAGTCAGTTTACAAGGTCAAGCAATCGTTCTATGCACGCAAGCATTTTTAAATTTTACAATAAAAACTTTAAACTTAATTCAAATTATGATGAAAGATGGAAGTAATGCCCAAGTGCTACAGACGGAATACAAAATTTAACATACTGCTGATATTCGCTGGCGGGTGTAAAAATAATCTTTTCCGTTTTTCTTTTCTCTGTTTTACACACACATCGTCATCATCTTTGTTTTCTATGCTATCTTTTTACAAACTTACGTATACAGGCAGGCAACATGCTTACTTATAACAATGTAAGGATAACTGTTGTTAAAATCATTACCAGCAACTAACTACTGCACTTATATTTGATGGCCATGAAGTGTTTCAAACCGCTGCACGAGTATAAAATGAAAATAAAAATAAAACCATCGAATACAATGTTCTTCTCTATAAATACACCAACGGATACGTGGATGTATGTGTGTGCATGTTAAAGTTTTAAGCGATTATCTTAGTGTATATTATGTATGAATGTGTGTATATGTGGGTTTACGTAGCTATCTTCTTATGTATATGTATGTGCCAGTTTGTCCCCGGTGTAGCATCCGTTACGTGACCAAGTACTAAGCAAGAGATAATGGAAAAATGATTCTGTTGTGTATAGATTCCAAATAAAAAAAAAAGAAAAAAAAATCAAAACTAAACATCACAATAAGCTGTTTGGCTAACGCATACACCAACTCACCCGATCAACCATTAAACCGCCCAGCGCACACAACTGTCTTCACAATTGCGGTAGACCATCGCCTCTTTATCTATCTATGCAACAACAGAGTTAGCAAGTTCTGTGAATAACTGAACCTGTTGCTTACAATGTGAACGATGTCGATAACACTGAACGAAAGAATGAATGATGTTTTTGGCCATGATGTTGATTATTGTTCACCTCCTCCTATTTTTCTTCTTTTTCATTTTCAACAAGACTTATGAGAAAATCTCAATGTTATTGACATAAAAAATTATTGCATATTATTTTGCTAACAATCGTATGCTGGTCAAGATATACAAGTATTCACTTTTGCTTTGTAACGTCTCATCGTACAATACTTTAAGAGGATATATAATTGATAACGGAGTTATCTATGTTTCAACCCATCCTAAAGTTCGTTTTCGGCTAAAAGCCCTAAATAACATTTGAAGGGTGGCATGGTTTCTTATAGTAACTCAAGAACTGCTCAGCTGTCAGCTTGGAACTTGGAACAGATAGTCATGCTTCAAGTAAGGTCTAGATCCTCCGATAGTCCTAATCGACTCACAATTCTCAAAAAATACAACAATCTTCTCATATATAATAAATAAGAAAAGTGTGAAAAATCAAAACTTCATAGATTTAATCTCAAAACGTATATAGAAAGAGTGAGAGAGAGAGAGAGAGAGAGAGAGAGAGAGAGAGAGAGAGAGAGAGAGAGACAGAGAGAGAGAGAGATTCCAATCTTCTTATATTGGTGACAATAAAACACATTAAAGTTTTGCTTTTGTGTAAACTTCACACCTCTTTACAATATTTTCATTTTTTGGCGACAATGTGTCCAGGAGAGATCTTTTGCTGATGACACCCACAACAGTGGAATTATTGCTCGTATTTCATGCAAAGGTTTCGAATTTGAAGTCCATTTCAATCACTGACGATCCTTCACTTTTCTGCTCGCAGAAGTTCGACAGCTAAGCAAAAGGTAAATTTATACACATACAAAGCAGCATTTGTTAACATTATCTGTAGCATTTCAAATTCCGCTTTTAAATCTATTGCTAAAGTTTCCTGCTTTAATTTCGCGATAGAAGCTTCTTGAAATGAGTACATCATTTACGAAAGTATGACTTAAGTTAAGTTTGTGTGAATATATCCGGAGCATGTAAAACTTAAAGCTTACGACTTAGAATCATATCCTGAATCGTTTATAGCACGTCTGTCCGCCTGACCACGAATTTTTAGGTTCAAATAGTAGATTGCGATTTCTGAAACTAAATGTAACTTAGAACTTGATATTCTTGAGTTGTCCCACTTCATGCCTCTCCTGCTAGATGTTCACTTGTACTTGTCCATCCATCCATCCATTAGGCCATGTTCAGTGTCACTACTGTGTATCTATCCTCCACATGTCACCACCCACACGCACTATCCTATACAGACTAAAACAGAGAACTTATTTTGTTGAAAGGCAACTGCTGTGGGTTGGAATATTCACTTTTTCAAAAGAAATAGGAGTTTTAAGGAAAAGGAATCATAAACCTTTGTAGACATAAAGAAATTATCATTTTAATCAATCTATTTACACTTTTCGGAATGGTAAATTGCGTAAGTGTTAACCATCATTAATTATTTCCACCAACATATCGTCCCTTTGATTCTAAATCCAATCCTTTTTCTTCATTAAGCTGCACATCGTCACTTTATGCGGATTACTTATATTACTGTTCACGTAGCATATACAAAATTTGCAAGGAATTCCTTTTCGCATATACTTTGACTGCATATGCATATATGTACTGTGTAGCTATGTAATAAGTGATTTCAGGTATCGTTTTCTTTTTAAACAGGTAGGTTTTAAGACGTGGGCTTTTGCTTAAGGTATGTTTTGAACAGCTAGTGGATAAGTATCTACTATTGTTCCATTTTTTTTTAGTTTTTGTTTAGCCTTAGATGATAAGTATATGTAATTGTTTTAATATATGTGAGATTGTAGGACATAAACATATATTTTCTTTTTTTTTATGTGTGTTTGCAATTCGTATTTTCTTTAGATTAAGCTTTTGCACGTTACATCATAAATGAGTATAAGGGTTGTATTTTGCATAATTCTATTTGATGCTTGTAATTCTAGGTTATGTTCACCTTACTATATGTACGCATAAACTAAAATGGATTTAATATTTCCTTTTCAAATCTCTTCCAGCCTATTTTTACGAATAGCTTCACGCAAACGATGCATAACACGCATATAATACTCCTTGTTAGCAGTTTGGCCCGGCGTAAAGGATTCGTACCACGGTAATCGAAGAACACTATTAACATCGATGTTTGCTCGATTGATCGGTTGTTTCCATGTCGTATGTGTAGTTCCAAGTGTTATCTCTCGTAATAACGACTTTTATGACCGATTGTGGGCCAGAAATCATCTCCTCACACTCGTAAAAGCCGAAAAAATACTGTTTTTTGCATCTGAAGGACTATGTTTACGATGTGAAATTTGACACAGATGTCTATCGCAGTAGAGGCAGTTTCGAAAAAAAAAGTTTACCTGATATTTGATACCCTCGTTAAAGTTAAGTTTGGCACATTTTCACTCATAATTACTATGAATGTGTGTTATGTATACAGCTTTTATTTTCCACAGGTATGTATCTATAATTTTATTTAATATTTTAAGTTAAATTTTTATACATTTTAAATTACAGTAATTACAGCAAATATATGTATAACGGTTTTATTTTATCCTTATGTATACATATTTGTTTAATTCTTTTGTTTTCACACAAAAAATAGTCAGAATGGAAACTGATTCACGACTGCGTCACACTACGCTACACCGAAAAGTTTTAATTTCTACCTTGTCCGATGTACGTCTGTTCCCTTCGATATTGTATCGCTAACTCTTCTAATTCACAATCCGATCTCTCGTATGAAAATCGGAGCTCAACTGCTTTCTTTCCTCTACAGTCGCTCGAGTCTTGTTTTACTGTGCTTCGGGAATTCATGCTTCAGCCCGTCAGTGGATATGTGAGAATGGATTGAATTGCCCAGAGCAAGACTCACCCTCGTACTGTACAAACGCACACTAGGTCTTTATTTCTTTTTGCATTTCTTTTCTTTTGGTTTAGCTAAACAAAACTTCTTTTGGTCTAACAGAAAAGAGGAATAGGCGCAATATCTATTAGCGGTACTTCCCTATCTTTTAAGTCATTTCCCTTTTATTATGGACAATGGTAAGCACGGACTAACAGAACCTCCGGTACTAATAAACACAGATGTCACGTACAACCTATTCAATCAAGATATCTTCCGTTTGCTTGGTAATCAAAAATCAGAAGCGCGGTGAAATTAGCTCTTAAACAAAATCGCATATAACTTATTTTTATTCAACATACACACATACTGTATGGTACCTAAGTTTGATACTTAAATTCCGCTACATATTCCTATATGTAAAATCGTTGCATTTGACACAAAATCAGAAATAATTTTCCTCCTTTTTTTTCCCTCTAAATGACAAAATGGGCCGAAAAACTGGTTGCTAGGAAAGGGATAATAAGAACTCTTTAATATCTGTTGCGCATTTTCTAACTGAATACTAAAAATTCAATTAAAAGTTTAGTTCTTTCTCTGAAATTGAAAAAGTTCCTTTAAACACACACACACACACACAAATAGGAAGGAAGACAACCATTGTACAAATGAAAGCAATGCAGTGATAAATTTATCTTTTAACACAGACGGTATATATAAATATATAAAAGCAGATAAATGCGCACATAAATATTTATACATAAATTTCAAATGCATAAATGGGATGTGGTTTTACTGCTATAACGTAAAATGTTGAACTCATGGAAAAAATTGCACTCTTGCACTTTTCAATTAACTATTTTCTATGGGCAACACAAGTTTCTTGTTTGTTTTGTAACACTTAGAAATACAAAATATTAGAGGAAACATAAGAAAAACTATTATAGTGAGTTAGGGCTCATCATTAAGCAAATGGAATCCAGTCAACATAAACATAAACAAATACTCGAATTGATGTCTCTCCAATGAGGGTAAGGCCAGAAAACGAATGTATTCTCATAAGATGGCAGCGGAAGAAGCAAGTCCCAACCCGAATTCCTCAAGACAAAAATAAGAAATTGTTTTTGAACTGACTCTGTTGAGTCAACATAGCACCTACAGAAAAGAGACCGTACAACTGAGGCATATTCAAGTGTTGGTATCATCAAGCTTTTGCGACATAAGTGCAAATCTAGCTTTATTTATAGACAGGTCAATGCGCAGGCTACCACAACGAATTTCCCTAAATCAATAAACTATTCCCCATTTGCCAATTTGTGTGAGTTAATGAAATACTCAGTAGCAAATGAATTCCGCCTAGAGAAGCAAAGATTCCTGCATTGTGTGAGGGTTGATTTCATAAAATTTTCCAAACACCATAGGCCCAAGCAGTCTAGGGCCGACATCATTAGCGTACGTCAACATATGGCTTGATTAATTATCAAAGGGAGGTCCTTGATGTACAAGACAAGTAGAAATGCGACTAAGTCGCTCCATTGAGGGACACCTGACTGCACGGAAAATTCATAAAATGTAATGGAGTTAAAAAGAACCCTACCTATTATGAAGATAAGAACCTGTCCATTTCAGTAAATACGAAGGAAAACCCAACGTCAGGAGTTCAACGACCAATAATTTATGATTAACTAAGCTAAGCCCTTTGCTGAAATCTGTGTATATGACATCAGTGTGAGAACCACTACAAAAAGGCTTGAAAATATGGCAAATAAGCTTTAACAAGTTTGTAACGATTATTCACAAAACGAATGCGTTATATGGGAAGTTGTCGAAAAAGTGCTGCGATTCGTAGAATTTTCATTAGAGTTTGCCTTTGGACCAAAACGTATCGGTGTACCACACCACATCAAAATATATCGAAAATTTGCGGCCCGTAAGCTGCATACAGCAATACAAGACGGACAGACGGGCCAACAAACTTAAATTGCTTCAGATTCTGAATTGATTCATATAATCAAAGATAGATCTATAGCAAGTCGTTCTGGGTGTTGCATGCATCCGCTTAATATACTTGATGCACATTTATACCACAAATGGTGTAGGGTATAGTAAGAGAAATGAGTACAAATGGTGTGTAGCAAGTTTTTACGTCGCACTTACACGATGCCCCACTTGGGAGTTTCTCATTTAAGGTTTATTTAAAAAAGCAGATGAATAAAGGCACTGATCAAATTGATTTCATAATCCATATCTTTTCGAAAAAAACGCAAGGGAAGAGAACGAACTTTAGTTTTCCACAAAGATTCTTTAATTTCCGTTACATGCGAAAATATGTGGAAGTTTCGCAAAGCTGCGCGAAAATTTTTAAAATTTTCTACGAAAGGTTTTAATAATCGATGAGGTAAAGATAAGGAACATTTCAGTCAAATCAATTTTCTATAATTTATTAAAAATGCTTCCGTGAAGCATTAAAGTTTTCATTTTCAACCTTTACATTTTACGAATGTGAGTGTATGCAGCAGTACATCAACGATTCAAGGATTACAACTATCTCGAAAGAAATCAATAAAAAACAATCAAAAACCAGCAGCTAATGAAAAATGGAAATTCCATTGATTACTCATATATATGCCTCAAGTTCGATGAATAGAAAACAAATTCCACCCAAGGGAATGTATTACTTTTTATCCTTCCTTGGAAATTAAAATTGTATGCACAGCCACATTTTATTGAATAATAATACGAATAAGCTTCAAGTGGGCTGGAAACAAATGTGGTTAACATATGATCTAAATGTGTTTCTATTTCGTTGTGCAAAAAATATAAAGCGAACTAAACACAAGACAAAGGAAAACGCTATGGTGGCCCACGGTTCACCGGTAAATGCCATGCAGCACTCCGCTTAATGCAGTTATTCGCCGTATTTTGAAAAGTCGTTATGTGGGAAGCGGTCGAAAAAGTGATTCGATCCGAACCGTTTTCAACAGTGTTCCCTTTTGGGCCAAACCACGTCAATGTGCCAAATGTCATCACAATATTTCAAAACTTGCGGTCTGTAGCCTGAACACAAGAAAAGGAGACGGACAGACGGACAGATGGGCAGATAAGCTTAGAATCGTTTTCTGAATCAATTGATATAATAAAGGATGGCTCTATATCAAGTCCTTCTGAAGGCTGCATACATTCATACAAACTTAATATACCCTTGCACAAGGGATGCAAAACGAAATTAGTTTTCGTGTCTTTCTGAAAGCTTGCGTAATAAATACTATGAGGCGCTGAATGCTGCTATGACTTTCCCCTTTTCCTTAGCTTTTTGTTGTGCGTAACAGAGTAAGTTATTACACTGAAGTGTAAAACAACATATTTCTTGAAAGTTTTGATAAAACAAAGTTTTGTGCAAAGAATACCCAGTTTTTATGGACATGTTGTGTTTGCTTTTTAACCAGTTAACTGTGTTCAAGGTGTACACACTTTAATACAAAACTCCGCATTGCGATCGAGCAGTATGCACGTCCTGTGAAATAAAATATTGCTGTTCGATAAAAGCACAAAATATTTTATTCAAATGCAAAACAAATGTCATCTAGTGGTACGTTTTCTACAAAATACTAGAAAGTTGTTTGTAAATTAAAAAAAAAAAAAAAATTGGTTTGAATTGTCAGACGTCATCCCTCTTACGTATCATGCAATGATTTTGCTTACGCAATGCGTTAGGGGCTCTTAAAGGAAAATTCCATAGTTATCAAGGTTAATTGGAGGGAAGGTGGTATTCAATTGAGAATGCGACACAGTAGTCAGGGTGCACATAACCATCATGCAAACGAGGTGAATAATTAACATTGACGACAAAGCCGTATAGCTCTGATACTCCAACGGATACTCCGACGGAGGGAGTCGGCTATATGCAGTATGTTACGAAACCCATAAACCAAATGAAACTATCTTTAGAGAACACTATCAACAACAATTGTTGCTCTTGAGCGAAAAGACATATGCAGTATATCACAAGTCATATTATCGTGATTTTTCCGCATAATAATGTCCGGTATCATATGCACAATACTCGCTCAGGAAACATTACAACACACAAAATTGGAATATTCTGGCAAAGGCTGCACGACACATGCTCATGCAGGAAGTATTTTAAAGTTAGTTCACTTTTCACTTAAGGTAAAAGTTGAATAATCACATTTGCTTCAAAGCATAAAAGCTTCTCTTTGTCGTACATAAATTCGTTCTATCGCACCAAATGCAAGCTATGTGCCTCTTTATTGCGTTTAACTAAAAGCAGTGAAGAAAAATAGGATCAGCCATTAACTTGCGACGAATACAATAAATGCTATAACATGCTTGCCTAAAATTTAACAAGCAATTTGTGGCTTCTCTTATCCCAAATATACATTAGCTCATAGTTGTAAGGAAGGCCCGGTTGCATCTTCAATTTACCGACTCTATACTCTTAGGAGAGCCACAATATTGGGAGCACAATTTACTTCGGTCCGGTCCGGTACGAGAGATTGTAGTTAACACTGTAGGGTATAGCATAAAACTGTGACTTCTTTATTTGAAAATATTGTCTGTAAACTACACATAACCGTATAGGTTATCACCCTAAGCGCAAAACATAGTTTCTTGGAGCTTTGAACAGATCTGGTTTTGTGCCAGAAAAAGGGATTTTTGTGGAGAACTTTACTTTTCCGGATTAATTCAAAGCATAACGTGGCTAAGTCTTTACGAGTGACGAACATCGCATGCGCTACAATATTCAAAGCGTAAATGACGCCACAACGGCTAACATCCGATGCTGTAAAAGAAATCTCTACTTATATATTATAACATCCTATCAATGTAACGTGAAACGCAGTCAAAATATTATCTGTAGTCAGTTTATGAACGCAAGTGATTTCAGTGATTCTAGACACCTAAATCACGCAAAAAATTACGATTTCATTGTAGAAAAAAAAAAAAGAAAACATATCGAAGCAACTAATAAATTGATTTGAATGATTTCACGTTCAAAAACCCAGCGAAATATCGAAAAGGGGAACATAAAGTCTTTTTTTTTCGTGACCGCTGTTCATTCAACTATAGAACAAAGCCGATGAATGCCCTACCTGCTCATTACTACCCAATCCAATTAATCACTAAGCTCGAGGCCTTTCGATTATCACATTTTTGCATTGTTCAGCAGCACTCTACTTCTAATGGAAATGGGCCAAAATGGCTCGACGATTGGTTTGCCTCCCAAAGACTGCAGTTTTTTTGATGTGGTACTCCCAACAGACAGGTGGGAAACTTATCTGATATATAATTGAAAGTTATTGTACAGAAGGATGGTGAAATGCATCAATTCGCTGTGTTCGACAAATTTAATATGAAATATATTTTTAAAATTTAATTCAACTTGCATCGGATTTTCTAAAACACACACTTAGTTTATATTGAAAGCAGAGAAGTGTTCATTTATTTATCTCAATTATATCTTGTCGTTTACTGATTGTCTATTGATAGTTAATGTAACGTGTATGTCAGGGATTTGATTACAACGTACACCGTAAATCAATTAGAAACTATATACATACATATATATATATATACATGTACAAACACATACACATATATACATATATTGGGTATACCTTTTGTCTTTTAATTGGATGCTTTAAACAACGCAATAGATAAAGTGTCGTTTTCCTCAAATAGGTAAACGATAGCCACACACAGCTAAACGTGAACACAAGACAGATAGACCGACAGGTAATGTTCGACCGCTATAATAAATGAAAAGGTCATTATTTATAACATGGTCAGCTCGTAGTCGATTTTTTTTATTACTAGACGGACAATGCCTGTGAAGAATGTGCGGACTAACTTGGAAAGTGAAAAATTAGAATTTAAAAATTTCTGTCTTCTATATTTTATCATTTACGAGTAATGAGCAAGAAACGACAAGTCTTTGCTTAGGGAAATAGATGTTCTTTCAGTTCACTATCTCCTGGAGGCGAGTCCTCTAGCCGATATTATTATCTTATTTTAAATATTAACTGCGCGGAAAAGTATCCAAGGCTTCTGTCAAATTTGAATTCGATATTTTAGTTTCTGTAACCAGAAGAGTGACAAGAACACACCCACAAAGACGGACGCACATGACTAGATTGATACAGAACATGAATATATATAATTTACGAAGCTTCCTTTTTGAATGTTGCGAATATTATCATCATCTTTGGGTCGTGTCTGTAAACTTGCATTTGATTTGTTAAAGTACACTGTTGTCTGACCCTAAAGTTTCCCAACAAAACATCATACTCATGCTTTCGAGAAAAACTGGAGAATTTTTGTTTCTTTTGAAACCAGAAAACTTACTTACATTGAAAATGCCTTCGATTGATGCATGAGAAGAGGCCAAAAGTTACTTGACTTCCAGAAAAGCCTTTTTGATATCAACCACCCTCTGAACCAGTCGTAACATTAAATCGCTTCACGAATCAACAAAAACATATATATATATATACACTTCATGTATTTTCCGATTCTTAGTTTATTGCCTTGAAAACATTTGATAAATTTAATATACCTCCTGTGGTTGATATAACACTCACAACACACAATAAATTTCAAATGATTTTATGGATGAAACGCATTAGGAAAATGGCTTTAATTTATTGTCGTAAACAAAATGAGATATAATCGGAAATTTAATGTGAAAAGTATAATTATTTAATAGTTCGCCACACACATATGCTTTTAATCTTTAATATTTAGAGGCAAATAATTGTTTATACGCATTAACTGACTAAAATGAACACTTTAGTACGCAACTGACAGTCATTATAACAGTGATAATTCGATTGTTGATAAAATTTACCAAAATTACGATTACAAATACAAATTTAGTGCGTTGTATGTAGAATCCGAAGACCGCAAAAATTGAACTTGATAATGACGCATCATAAGCAGACCGGCCGCCCGCAGGCTTTTCCTGATCATTTCATGTGCATTGTCTAAAGGGAAGAGCATATTAATTTTGTCAATGCTTTCACGGTAATGCATTCAAAGCAATATATTCTCAATGGATGTAAAACATTAAGTTAAAACTCGCATCCCGAATCTTTGACTAGAACTTACGCCTTTAATGATACAAAGACCCAAGCGAACACAAGAAACTTAAATACTATAACGTGAAAAGCTCCTTGGAGGTTACGACGTCATCCGACTTCTTTTAAAATTAAGGTCCTGTCATTGAATTATGGGTTTTAAGATAGTGTAGGTTTTATTTATAATTCTTGGGAAATCTATTCTCAAACTATTTACAGGAATGCCGCTTCTCGTCTGGCTTGTTCGAATATTACGATTCGCCTCTCTTGACTCGACCCTTTGATGTCCTCTTACTAACAAGCTATAGCAATACCAAACTTCGTTGTAAGATTTTAGATGCTAATCCCGTTTTATCCTTTGAAATGTTCTGCGAACTGTTGTCAACCTTGACGCAAATAGCCAGCTGTGCTTGGTTTTACCATTTTTTGAATAATTAACACTATGTTAATTAAATAAACACATGTCTTTATTCGATTGTAGAGATTTTTTTTATCTAATCTTACGGAAAACTGATAGCTTGAACTATAGAGTAAACCATTACAGAACCCAAGTTCCTTAGGGAATGTTCTTTGTTTGGTTTTACAAGGCCAGCAATACGCATCAAACGGACTTAGGGGCTGAACACAATAAACAAATCGTTCATATAGCTTTTACTCCAGCGAGGCAGTGCAACATATGCTCCACTACCCTTCGCATGAGCAGCCGAGTAGATAAGTTCGCGAATTCAAATCGCTACGTGGAAGATTTCACTTTGCTGGTAGCTATAGTGGGCGCCCAGTCGGGAAACACATATCGATTGGGACCACATCCACTACGCTGCGGCCACCACCTCCCTACTTCTTTCTCTCTTTCTCTTTTCTCACTTCTTTCTCACAGTCACCGCGTCACGCAAATAGATGACAATCGAATCATGTTTTGATATTTAAGTGCATGACGCACGATAAAATAGCATAGCACTTATTGTGTTGAGCGCTTTACTTACATTTATGCGCCTTTTCGTAGATAATCGCTTGCTTGCGTCATTGTGATCAAAACTATTCATACAGAAGCTTGCAAGTTATTGCGAGTACGAATACGAAGAAGTAAAAAAGCAAACAGCACGAAATATTTTATTCAAGCTATTGTCTATCGCCAAGCATTAATACCGTTATCTCCTAAGCAAGATATGCATTCAGTGCAGCAAGCTGGCCTGTTAGTTCTATCTACTCACAATACTCCAATTTCTGGTTGTCGCAATTAAAATGGAAAACCTTCTCGAACTAACAATCGGTTAGGAATTACATTCAGGATTTATCAGAAGGACTCATGTCTGTGGATAATCAAAGGCAGCATGTTTCATGTTAGATCTTCTAACCCTTCCTAGGCGAGTTTGTCGGTACGGGGTCGAAATTCTTTATTCTGAAAACTCGCGATATCATGACTTTTGACAATTTCACACAAACACAGAATCACGGGTAAAAAGTGTTTAGTTTAAAATGTTGTCCCTCTAATAGCTCAGTACAAACATAGACATAGTAGAGGGTCTTGTGGTTCTTTTTATATACCATTGATCAAAGATTATGGATTTTCAAGAGTTGCTTCACGAAGATTGCACCTCGCCTTCTTAACTTTAAATGATTTTTTCCACCATTTTTGTTCTTTGCTTTTAATTGTTTTATTTCCTATTCCCTCAATTCTCTTTTTTCTATCTTATTAAAAACGGAAATTAGGTTTTCGTTAATTTATTCTTGCCACCTCGTGTAAATGGCATTTAAGTTTGTCTTTATGCTTTTCGATCCTGCTTCCTTTTTAATGGCGTTTGAAGTTATTTCAACGTTAACGAATGTAATTTAATTTCATTAAATTTTGAAAAGTTTCTTTCTAAAAATAATGAACTCGTATTTGTAAAAAAATCTCTTAATAACACTCAGACACTTCTTAAAATTTTGCAGCTAATTTAATTTTTGAACGTTTTACATACAAATCATATCTGTATAAGAATATATTCAATGTCAAAATATTAGCTGAGTAAGAATTCTACTTAGAAGCATGTGAAAACACTGGGCTATGCAGTGGGCTAGGGCCCTCCGTTAAATACTCTGCAGCATTTGCAGCTATGTAGATAAAGAAGTTTTAAAATGAGAGGGTATGTAGAAAAGGATTGAGGAGGTTTTCAGTTGCGTTCGTCCATCATGAATGGGTTCATTCTTGGATATGTGACTATTAATTCTAGATGAAATTTCTCTGTTGCACCTTGGACAACAAGCACACCAAAGAAATTTTCAAAAAATTTCTTTAACCAGAATAAACGAGCATTTGGTGCTATATTTGAACTGGCGGTGCCAATGGTCCACTAAATTGCGAAAATGCTGTTGATTCGCAATAAATGGACGATTGATTGTCTTAAGCTAAAATTAAAGATGTAAATGCTTATTGTTACCAAGACGGCGCCGACAGTGATGCCTTATGACAAGCTTTACTCCGACATATGCACAGTTTCTAAGTTATTCGCAAAGATTTGCATTCCACTTCTTCGAAAGCAGGCATACTAAGTATGCCTCGTCGTTCGTAATATATTTGCATCGGTCACCACATAAGATGTATTTATATCCTCGCTAAGTCTATCTATTCGTCCACTTCGTAAAAAGTTGACAGTCAAATTTCAATTTTGGAAGATAATGTGATCCTTCCGCAAGAGGCGAAAAAACAGTAACTTATAAAACGAAGTGGACACTACTATTTAGGGGAAATATTTATAGGATCTATAAAAAGTTCAATGCAAATAGTCTCGATTGGCTAGGTCTATAGTCAACCAAATGCTATTGCAATGTTTTCTTTCGATCACCGAAGGATAAGAAGCAGTTTAAGCAGACTGAATTCTTAGCTCAATATGATCATATCCATTCGAGTTCCAGTCCGCTTGCCGTGTCAGTTTATTAGGAATCTTAGGAACTAGAGAGATAACCATAGACAACTTTGCATTTATACCTTTAACTAGTGGCCCTACAATCTGCGTTGAGTATTCGCTCTCAAGAGCGAACACCAACATGAAAGATTTGTAATTTTCAGAATATTAAAAATATTTATTTAATTCTCAAATATGTTTACCAAGTCCACAACTGTTGCGAAAATTTTTGTCCTTGCCCACCCAACAATATGATCAAAATTGAGGAAATATTTTGTACACTTGAGTTAAGTCATACAAGTGCTTGCGTGCAAAGTTTCGTCCCACAAGACGGATCTTTGTTTTATGTACAATTGCGCGCTTTCCGTTGTTTGTAAATCTTTCTTCGTTGACGTGAAATGTTTTTGTCGTTGAATTTTTGCAGTAAACCAAAAATCTTTAAGTGAATTTGCGAAAATTACTTGTAGCCTTTTTCTTGATTATGTGCAGAGCTAAGCAGCCACGTACACATCACATATATTTACTGTTTACCAAATGTAAACAAAATTGCTAACAACTCAAACAAGGATTGTTTGCAATGTTATTTGTATGAATTTTATTCGCACTTGTCAGTAGAATACTTGCTTTGAAGCAAGAACGCACGTTCCATGTAGATATTTAAGAATTGTTGAAAAACGCCAACCATTCACCACAAGATAGTATCACGTAACTTAAAGTTTATTTTATCTTGAGAAGAAGTAGTCTCTTAAATGCTCCCATACATCACATCACAGCATTGTTTGGAAAATAATTAAGTAACATATCCCGTTTGCATTACATACAGCATGAACAACAATACATCTTGGAATTTGTTGATAGATATTCTGCTCTTCAATAATCTATCGATTTTTCTATATATAAAATTGCAATCTCATAAGGGTCAAGTGGGCATTAAAATAAATTAATTGACATTTAAGTATAATTGATTTCGTATATTGACGAAAAGAAGTCGGAAGAGAAGACAGTCATTTTCAGAATAACTCATTTTTTTGAGGTTTATGTCTTTGCTTAGTAAGCGCGCTAAGATGATTGTAAAAATTAAAAAAAGGAAAAACGAATACAGGCTGTCGACGCAGAATGCGCAATCGATTCAGTGTGCAGTGCTGTTTTGTGAGTTTGTATGAGACGCCTGCTGTCGCGTCGAATGAAGTTTTTAGTGGACACAAAGGAGCGTTATATTTGTAACATCGTCGGTGTGTGAAGAAGAAGATGAATCCAAATATATGAAAAAAGGAGAAGGAAACGAAATAATTAAATCAGCAAAACAAGAATTCATCTAAAACTATTTTTAATTTATGTAATTTTTTTTTAATTATATTTTTCCAACCCTCGAATTCTTCTTTTATTATAATATTTCCCAAAAACATTTTTCTAGATTTCTTTTTTATTATATCCCTTTATTTTGTGGTACCAGAGGGGAGAAATATTCAAAGTAATTATTTCCGCTCCCCAACATTTTGGAATTTCTGTCATTAATAAGATTAGGTGGTGTATAAAATATGCGCATTCGTAATTTTTTTTTTTTTGCTTTATTTTCGCTTTGAGTATGTTGCTGGACACCAACTTTATCGTAGAATGAATTTTCATTCGACGCTGACAGCAATCGTAAACATTTGCGACAGTTGAAAGCGTCGTCCTCGAGCCGCGTCGATGTCGATAGTCATAAAGTCTCACGCAAAATCTAGCGTCGAGTTTATTCGACATCGACATCCCTAAGCCATCATATATGGAGGTGGTTACGCCAGAAGGACTCGTATAACACTGGGGAAAATATTATGAGTGACTTCGTGTAACATCCTATAGAAAAGGTTCGTGTAAATAACACGGTAACAGAATGAGAGAGAAAATAGGTGTTTTATACATTTCTTTCTGTCTCCCCCCTTTTGTAAAAAAACTTTTGTTGTTCAACGGCCATAAAAATTATTGTTATTTAGTGTCTTAAGCTTGGTCATTAAAGAAAGTTATTTTAAATATAATAAGTAAGCTAATCGCCTTGGGCTACGAACGGCTCAGGTATTTGTACAATCTGCGACACGCATACAACACAGAATCAGTCTACTGTACTATAGAGGGATCCAATGTAGAATTAAGGAATGATCCTGTGAAGTATAGTATTGTAGACTTCCAGTCTTCTTGGCCGATAGGCTTGTGGGCTTCGTCTGACTAAGCTGTTCTGGGTGCCGTCAAAAAGCCCCCTCAAAATTTTGAAAATGTCTTAAAGAAAGTCGAAATTTATCACAAAATCCTGACTTCATTAGGACATCATAGCAATTATATATATGTCACGTCTCATACACGTAGAGCAATAAATTAATTTTGAAAAAAATCGTTCAAATTCCATCTGGTATTCGACATTCTTTCATCTATGGAGAATTAAAGTAAATCTTAGCATAAAAATTGATGTGTTGAGCAGGTGGGTTTTTCGCCCAGGCAGGACTGCCTTTCATCCCCTGCAATTTTTTTTATAATTAATTTAATTTTCCTTTAGGTAGATAGCGACGGTGTTAACGACGATGATGTCATCTCAGTAAAATTGGATTTCTGCCAGCTTTCAACTTTCTCTACTGTCTCTTACTTGCGTCTTGTTACTATAACACGGCCAACTACTTTGAAATTGTTTTCCAAAACAAGCATAAGTCTGCTCTTCTTGTTTCTTATTCTTATATTATCTGTCTGGCTACTTGAAAAAAGTTATTTTAAGCTTGTGTTGGGAAAATCCGCAAGAAATATCCGGAGAACCTAATATTTTCATTTTTACTTCACTTTTCAGTCAATTGATCGGCTTACTACTACCATCAAAAAGGCAAATAAGTACTTTAACCTGTTTTCAGTACTTTATCTTCTTTCACCCATACAACAAGTTTTGAAAATCATTCCTTATACGAGAAGTGTTCGAAAAAGTACTCCGGCACAAAACATTTTCAATAGAGTTCGTCCTTGGGCCAAAACACAACGCGGCCTATTAGTTGAACACTACACGGACAAACGGACAGAAAAGATTACATTGCTTCAGTGAGTGATTGTGAATCGATGTGTGTAAAAGAAGATGCATCTACCTCGTGTCCTCTTAGATGTTGTATAGATCCGCACAAACTTGATGTACCCTTGTATAACAGGTTGTGTAGGGTATAGAAAATTAATTCTATGAAAAATTTTTTCGTTCTTTCTTTCTTCATTCTCTTTTGTGACTTACCTGGTCAACATGTTAGCGCGATTTACTGCCACTTCTGCCTCGATACGAAAACGATCCTGAGCATAACGATCGACAACACCTTCGCCGAGATTTAATGATGTACCCGCTTCACAATTCGAACCGAGAGAATGTTGCGTTTCAACAATTTGTAAAAATTTCGTAACAACATCCCGACCGCGCATTAAATTGCGACGATTATTACGCGATATTTCATCCCAATCGTAAATTTCATCGGAATTCGCGGCATCGACGACACCTTCAAGAAAATGATTTGTTTCATCATCTTCACTATTCAAGCTGAAATTGTTCATATCATCCGTTTCCGATTCGCCAGAAGAAAATTCCAGATTGTTGTTATTATTATTATTATCATTATTATTATTATTATTATTATTATCGAGGAAAGCATCATCCATAATGCTATTGTTAATATTATCATTGTTATCGTTCGGACTATTCGTGGCACTGTCATCATCATCGGAAGAATCAATAAAATTTATTTCCTGTAATTTATATATACGCGTAGTGTCCAGGCCTTTACCACCAACACTGGTGCTGGCTGAAAGACGAGGTGAATTCATGAAATTTTGATTCTCTATAGACCACAATTGTGAATCTTCGGTTCTATCCGGGTTTTGAGAGAAAAGATGAAATTTGCTTTGATTAATCGCATCCGATAATTGATCGGTAACTAAATCATCAAAATTTAAGGGTAACGTAGTCGTCTGTTCGACGGTTAAATCATTTTCAATTTCTTCCAAGTGTAAACCATGATAGACACGAGACAAATTCAAAACAGTCAAAACAGGCTGAGGACTGTAACTGGGATCAACGGGTAAGTCATTTTCAACTTCTTTCAAAATAATTTCTGAAGGTTTTTTCAATTTTGTACGAATATCTTCATCAAACTGCTTATCATTATGCTTGGTAGCCTGCAGCGTAGAAAGAGTCGTTGCATCGTATTCATCGTTCTCAGCGAATTCAACATTTGTTATTTGCGCCTCATCATTTTGATAGGAAAAATCGTAATTCATTAAATTATCATTTTGTAAAGAAATTCTCAACTGTTGAGAAACAACATTTTTCTCATCGTCCTCATCATCGTTACTATTATTGTTATTATTGTGATTATCATTATTATTATTGGTTAACAAGCGATGCTGTAGTTGTTCGGCCTGAACTAAACTGCGACGATGGTTACCGCCATACTTATCACCACGAACGCCGCCATCATCGTCACCAACTTTTCGGCTTCCGCTGGAATTATTCCGACGTAAACTTTCCTTGATTTCTTTTTTATGCAATTTTCGTATTCTATGTGTTACTGTTGGCATCATCGTAACCGTTGTCGTTAAGTATGCTGGCCTGTCTGTCGCGTAGTGTGCATTTACTTGACCGTCGAAGTGGTTGAGCGCAATGAGATTTCTCGCTTTTATCCCGACACCAGGATGCACTAAAGTTGTTGTAAAATTCTCATTATTACGACGACGTTTTATTATCGCCATCGTGGTATTACCGTCGTTACCATAATCATGTTGTAACGAGATAGCTGCCACATTGTGCTGTTTTTGTGTTAAATTGCGCGCCTTGCCAAAAGCTTCGTTATCGTCGTCTACATCCGACGTGACAAGCAATTTTTTTAACATGTTTTTCTGTTTAAGCTGTTGCTGTTGGTGTTGGTGTTGGTGTTGCTGCTCTTTTTCTGCGGTATGTCTCACTTTAGAACGTTCGTGACGTATATTGATATTCTCACCAATAGGCAAATTGCCATTAACCATGACGTTCTGTTCATTAGCCTGAGTTGAAAGGCAAGTTATAATCAGCATAAGCACTGTAGATGCCGTGATTGTTACAAAAAATGTTGTTACCTTATGTATCGTTAGCATTTTCAATTACTTTAGTCGTTGCTTTAAAATTAAATTTTCACTCCTTATCTTCTTCGTTTGGTTCTTCTCTTTTTTTACTTCATTTAATTTTTCGCGTTCATTTGACTACCTTTTGCTTCTGATTCGTACTTTTCTAACGCAATTCACGCAACACTGACAGCACAATACTAAGTGATGACGAACGTTTAAAATTTCATTTGCAGCATTCAAATTACTTGACAACATGATCAACATTTCGCCGACACATTGATTGCGCAAGTTGCCTAACAATGCATTGAGACAAAGTATTTGTAATTAATTAAATTTTAATTAAACTCATCGTTCTATTCGAACGTATTTTTTTTTACTTTTTTATTTTTTTTTTTTTGGTTTATATTTAATCTTTTATCAAAACGAAAGTGTTGGATTCTGCAAAAAAAGAAAGGAAGAAGTGAGAAGAAACCACAAAGCGGTTTTAATAATGAAATGAAATTTTCTTATTTAAGGAAACATTAAAAGTTTCGATATAAAAATAAAAAGATTTATCTTTCGGAGAAGCGCACAAACAATGCAGTACTTTATTAAATTAAATAGCTTTTCGAGATTATACTCTGGATGAAAGGATAGACAAAGGAAAGATTAAATTGACTAAAACGAATCATAGACCACTGGCACAAGCTGTTAAGTAAATGATTACTTTCGTTTTACTTCAATAATGTGTTTACTTACACAACATTTCAATTGACTAAGAACATTGCATTCAGACGATTAACAAATAAACAAAATTCAGTGTACCTGCAAAATAAGCAGTCAAGCTTGTTTATCAGTCATTTGGGCATCGAACTATTTTACCAAACTTCGTAACTCACTACACGGACTTAGGGATCCCATACATACTATTAATATTTACGAGATTTCGCCTTAAAAGAATATTAAGAGAGAAAGCGAAATAGTTAGCGAGCAGATCCTTCACTAGTTCTGACAGATCATGTCGGAACACGAAGTTGATTTTCTATATTTTACGGTCTTCGTAATCATTTTCATCGATATTTCAAATGAATTAACGCTATCTCTGTTCAAAACGGGCAAAGTCACCTTGTCTTTACCAAAAGTTATTTTATATTTAAATAACAATTAAAAATATCATATTCGCCTGCGATGGAATCGTCTATGCCCATCGCTTTATTAGAAAAATTCAAAATTAAAAAAAAAAATTAAATTTCGTTACTTAATTGTGAAGTACCGCACACCATGGCCACGGACGATTCCTTCCATTTCTAAAAGACACCCTAGAACCGCTTATAGAATGCATTTCCAAATTTATAAGCAATGAGCGAAAAACCTAATTTTTTCTTATTTGGGAACAAAGGTAGCAGATTATATTATGTTTGTTCGATTTATCGCTCGGTCCATTTGGTACATGTTTAATAGCAAGTTGCTTGCAAGGACATTCGATGTTTTCATTAATTTTGAAGCCGATACTTTCAGAGAGTGTGATCGTAACATAGACGGATAGACGGACATGCCTAAATATATTTAGACTTTGATACGGCATGCGGTCTCTGCAGTTTCCTTTTGGATAGTGCTTACGTTTTACTATCCCCGGTGGTGAATATAAAAGATGAAAACAATAAATAAGAAATTTATATCCGGTTGCGACCGAATCTTTTATACCCATCGCAGTTATCCTAAAAAAAAGGAAAAATATAAATTTGCCTACTTCATAATACTGGGTGGGCGTGAATGATTTTTTCTCTTCTAATGTTTCTATCAAGTTTGAAAATGATATCTTCATTTTTTCTTCCGGACGGATAGACAGACATGCTTCGCAGATATGATTCGCAATTTGATGCTGATCAAAAAAATATATACTTTTTGGGGCCTCTAAAGCTTCCTTCTGCTCGTTGCCAACTTTTTGACAAAATGAACACAGCCCTCATCCTTCGGTTAGGAGTATAAAAATTTCATTTCTTAAAAATTTCTAGTTTACAGCATACAACATTGCACAAATGAAATTCACTTGATATATATTAAGAATGTAGACGAAATAAATCCAAGTTTTTGCTTCAAACCAGTATAACACTTCTTTTAAAGTAACTTTGCCAAAAAGTTACTGCACTTAGTAAAGGAAACAAACAGATAAACGCAAAAATGCTAACTGAGCAGAAAATATAAATTGATTATAAAAAAAAAAAATGTTGCCTTTAAGTTTATAGCTTCTTCATTACTAAGATATCCTTAGAATGCGGTTAGTTGTATAGAAGACTTATTTCTTTATAATAATAACTCATTTTGCTACGTTCTTATCTCGTTGAATGCTAAGCTGAAACTCAACTGAACACCCACTAACAAGGCAGCGATCGAGCAGTTAGCCTCTTGTCAAACGCCCTAGTTTAATAACACAAACAAAGAAAGCAAGTAAGAAAATTACATTCGGTCGGGACCGAATCTATTGTACCCATCACCGTTAGCCTAAAAAAGATATAGGAAGTAAGAGAACAAAAGTTTCATGCCTTATAAGATGAGGTAGGCGCACCTGATTTTTTCTATTTTCAAAATCAAAGTTTTTTTTCGTATGACACGCGGGCGTTGTAGGCGTCCCCTTTGAAAAGTTTGGATCAACTCCAAATTCTGTTACAAATTTGTAGGCGATATCTTCACTTTCGCTAACAGGAGAATGCTTACCACACATACTATAAAGTTGCGTCCATAGACAGATGGACAGACGAATAGGCGAACATGTTTAGGTGCATCCCTAATTTAAAATTGGCCAAGAATTAATATACTTTATGGGGGCTTTGAAGCTTATTTCTGCGCTTTAGAAAAGTATTTTAAAAAAAATTAGATTTTGGTACACTATGATACTGGATAGGCGTGGTCAATTTTTTTCATTTTTGTACAAAAATGCTAGAGCATCGCCCATGAAATACGCGTTCAAAGTTTTGTACGTTTATTGCTATAGTTTATGAATAACGAGCAAAAAACCAACTTTTCGTTCCTTTTGAAAAATAGGTGTTCTCATTTTGCGTAGTGCTGTGCGCGTGCCCTTCGACCAATTTGGCCCATTTTCCATACCTACTTGCGTGCAAGAACTTCCAATATTTCTGCCAAATTTGAAAAGGATAGCTTCATTTTTGCGTCCAGGACAATATTTACAACAGACATTACTTGTATGGACAGACGGACATGTTCGGTGATGTGTATAAAAAAGAAGAAAGAAGGAAAAACTAAAAATCTCATCTTAACAAATAATCCAAAAGAAAAAATAAATGTGGAAAGAAGGCAACATTACAAAGAAACGAAAAAACACCAGAAAGGAGAAAGTTTTAAACTTCAAGTAAAGTAATATACAACAGGAGGAGAAGATCCAATAAGTTTCTTCTTAGTTTTTCTAACTTGTCCAAACGGAATAATTTCCTTTTTAGTTTACAAGTTGAAAGTTGCAGTTTGTGAAGACGTGAAATTTGCACACGAGCTTTACGAGTTTTGAACTAATGAAAATAAGCAAAACAAACAAATGTTTGTTGAAAGAATCTTTCGCTGTTACTTAAGATTGAACGTAAGGAAGCAAAACTTTGGCAACATAGTAATTACTCAAAATTTGGGAAAGTTGCATGCGGCGCATCGCCTTACTTACCTGGATATGCAACGCTTAACCGTTTCTTCTGTATACCCATCACCGAAGAATGAAGGATATATTCATTTTGTCAAAACGTTTGCAACACCCTAAGGGAAACGTCAGAAAACCAACAACGCATATATATTTTTGATCAGTATCAAATTCTGAGGCATGTCCGTCTGTCTGTCTGTCTGTCTGTCCACCCGTAAAAAAGTCGAATTATTGGAAGTTCTTGTATGCAGGGTTGTATTGAAAATGAACCCAATTTGTCAAAGGTCACGCCTTTTTTGTTTATTACTCAGAAAGTACAGCAGACAACTCTACAAAAATTCAAACGCATATTTTATCGGCGATGCTGTAGTCGCCCGTATTAAAATGAACAGACACGACCAAGCCTGCCCAATTTTATAGTGTGTCATAATTTCACTCTCTTCCGGAACCTTTATAACGTACAGAAGTGTATAAATTCATGGCGAATTTCAAATTCGGACAGTACTTAAGCAAGTCCTTCTGCCCGTTTGTCAAATTGTGTAGTATCTGTGGTAAACATTAACATTCTCCCGTTAGCGGAAATGAATATTTCGGCTTGAAATTTTGCGTGCCTTTTGCTCGGTAATCATAAACTACAAAAAACAGAAAAAGTCGGTCACGCTTACCTAACAGTATAAAGTACTGGAGTTTAAATTTTTCGTTGTTTTCTTTTTTTGTCTTTTTCAAGATAACAGTCATGTGTATAAAAGATTCGGTCACGAACGAATATAATTTTCTTGCTTATCTCTTGTAAACTGTGGCACGTCAAACTACTATGTCTAAGCCTGATAACTGTTAGATCAAATTTAGCAGAGCTTGTCGACTTTGTCAAGATAGTAAGTGCTGCCCATGCCAGTCTTCAATTTGGGGATGATTCTCTTCTAAATGCAAAGTAAGTTTTACACCTACAAGTGGGTTTCCAATTGAGTCGCTGATGGCCACGATTGGGGAAAAAGCGTAATCTTGCGAAGGCCTGACAAGTTTTTACTAATCTTCTAAAAATTTGGCAAAAACTTTCCTCAATGACTGCTGTAATGGTTTTTGATGGTAAATGTTGTGTTACTGCTATGGTTTTTTAGTATCGAAAGAAATATTGACCTTCCCTCTTTAACAGCAGATCACGCTCACAACAGTCAGTATTGGAAGCTCAAATTTGGCACAACGATTCCCTGATCGACTGAGAATAGGAGATTACAAAATGTGCGCAATCTGTTCGCAGACATGCGCATAGTGCAGAAGAACCGAAAGCAATCCCAAAAGGCGCCGACAATTTTTTCGTATTATAGTGTCTAATTTTCGATGCCATGCCGATATTTTCGAAAACCTGTGACCTAGATATTCATTAGCATCTCTTTCATGTTCAACCCAAAAATTGCCTGATAAAACTAACGATAAAATCCAATCGAGCAAGTGGAATAAATTGGACGAGTTTTGCCCCCAACGTATACGTAGTTCTGCCGAATATTTGGTTAGCCCTTCGTCTAACATATATTCACAGGATCAAAAGTTATAGACGAAAACTTGAAAAAATAGTCTGTGTTTTCCGATTCTCTTTTACTTTCTTCTGCATTGTAAGCGTATATACGAACAAATCACGCCCATTTTGTAATCCCCTATTTTTAATCGATCAAGGAATGTTCGTGCGAAATTTGGGTTCCCTATCTTGATTTCTACGACGGCGAATCCGCTTTTCGTCGATAGAGGTATACAACATTATATTTGCATTGAAATAACAAAAGTCGACGTGTAGCAGCGAAAGGTGGGTAGCCATGTACATTTACTGCATTACATAATTAAAAGGCAATCTACTGGTCAAAAACTGAATATTAATATGGCTAACTGGCTCGCTCTCAATGCGCTAAGGCTTCAGTTACGGTGAAGATTGATCGGAACAGTCGCTTACTAAATGATAAAATATTCGCAGGGAATGATCGTCGAGCAAAGGTCTGGATTGAAGAAATTAATGGCTTTGGTACAATCTTGTCTTTCTTCTTTCTACTTTCTATGTTCACAATTGTTGATTACTTACAAAATTCCTTACTCTTGTAGAAATTTGTTCATGTTCACGTTTCAATTGCTTACATTTAAATTAAGGCAATTGGACGATCGAGATGTAGAGTACGCATTGCATTTGAATTGCACGACTCATTGTGCATACCAGGTATGTTACACTTTAAAATATGCCGTTAACTTTTGTTTACTATTCACTTCCGCAATTTAATTTGTTTACGAAACGTATTTGTACGAATTTGTACTCTGTACTGGGTACACTAAACAGCAAAACATCGATTATTCCCTGTTTAATTACTTCGTGAATTCGGTTTTTCATTCAATAGCCTCCTTCGGTCAATATCTTTTTCCCTTTAAGGGAAAGCAACAAATGATTTGAAAAAGTTTTATCGCAGCAGCAACACATTTGGGCAGACAAATGGCTTGGTTTCACTTTTATTTTTTATGTAAAATTCCATTTACCATTAAATTACGAGTTAGTCATCACGAGTATAGTCGTTGCTTATATCTTAACAAGTGAAGTCGTGAAGTGGTCATGTTTAATTAACAATGTTTTGTGATAAATTTGGCTTCTCATTTCGGTTTCCTACTTGCCTCAACTTGTAAAAGTGATGGCCCACCTATAATACCCGACAGTTATTCAAATAACGATTCTTCAAAATGAGGCATTATAGGGCACGTGGTGGAAGAAGTGGTCCGTCCCGAACAATTTTTAATAGTCTTTGTCTTTGATGATTGCGGCCTGTAGGTTAAATACAAAAAAATAAAACGGGCAGAGGGACAGATGAAATAGCTTCAGAAAATCAGTCTGGATTGATTCAGAAAGTGGGCTTATCTCAAGTCATTCCAGTTGGGACAAAAATCCGCCCAAACTCAACATACCCTTGCAGCACAAGTCGCGTAGCCTAGAACAGCTATCACTCGAAACGCTGGAAAAGCAACTACGCCTTAAATGATATTAATTTTTTTAAATACTAGCATGTAAGCGTTTTGTAATTTATATTACAAACTATATGCACAGCGAAGGGAACTTTCATCTGTTGGTCTAATCTTAACCATATTTGGTATGTGACGTAACGACTTGAAATCAGTTTTAATTACAAATACTTACACAGCCGCTTCGGCTAAATCTCCAATTAATTCTTGTTAATAGCACAATGGCCAAAATGGATGGAAGGACAGACGTTGGTAAGTCGAGTTAAAATCCATCACGTGAATGTGCCAAATGATACCTGATGGATAAATTTGCATATGACACGAGGGGGAGAAGAGAAAAATATTATCACACTCGCATTTGCTTGCTTGAGCGTAGCTACCACACATTCCCACATTCTTGTGATACCACAATTCGTTGCAAATTGAATCAGATATGCAATCAACTTTAAAAATGGAATCATTTCCTTTATCGAGTTTATTGTTTGCTTTCATGTATTGGATTTCATAAATGTGCTAAAAAACGGCATGTTGTCTGTCAGAAGTTGAAAATCTCTCTATTGGAATTTAATTAATTTTTTTTGTCATCATTGATAATTGTCCAGAACGAGGAAACAAAGGAAAATTAATTAATTGTAGTCGAAAGCAATCTCATTGGACCAAAAATAAGAAAAAATCCTGTCGTTTAAATATTTTAAGCTTATTTGTGATTTTATTCACTATTCACGAGGAAGAACATTGAATAACGCAACATGGAATTGGGTGAAATTTAATTAACACATAGCTAGGAACTTGCGTGCATGTTCTCACATCTATATATCTATGTATGTAGGATGTCGACAAGCGAGGCCATAGCGAAATTTATGTTAAAAAACAATACGAAACGCAAAACGTAAACAGACATTGCATGGTTAGTGAAACTGAAAGTTTAATTAGATTTCTATATACATAAGCACACAATCACTAATACGGATGCGAATAGTAGATATAACATGAAAGGTTGACATAAGGAGTCACACATACGCGCGTATGCATAAAGGGGATTTTAAGTGAAAATATTTGAAAATGTAAGCGAAGCTCTGCGACATCTTTTTTGAACATATTTTCAGACCGTAAACAAACGATAAAGCAAGCTTTTCATGATTTTATTGATAAAAACACGTACTGAGAGTAAGTTTTCAAATAAATTCACTCTTACGTTGTATTTAAAGTTTATTTTGTTCTCTACATTCTTTATACGGATATTAGATTTTGTTTTGTTTTTCTTTCTTTATTATATTCTTTCCTTAGTTTCTACACTCAAGTAGAGCGAGAGTAATACAACGTCGTAAACCAGAGCATTGTAGCACTTGTATGCTTTTCAGCATTTCATAAGCGTTTAATAGAAGTGAAAGCAGTTTGTCGCTTTATCCCTATGGTTTGGTTTCTTGGTTTCGCGGTTATTTCGGTTGAAATGTCGAAAATTTCTCTAAAGCATTAACTAAGTGATGACCTCTTTAGCGATACACACGCATACTCGACAAACATACCGTGTATGTAATATGAAATTAAGTTGTAATAGAACAACTTGACGCAATGACAATAGTATTTCCTAAGATACACTGTTATGGCAAATACACATTAATGATGATCAAATTTCAGCATCGTAAAATATTCGTTTTAACTTTGATATCGTTAGGCTTGAATTATAATCGATCTGAATACTTAACATGAACATAAGTGAGAACACGATAGTCGGTTGGGGCCCATTATTAAATGCGCTACATTTCCATATATCGACTTCCCAAAATAAGGCGATTTATGAAAAGTGGTCGAAAAAGTGATCTGATGCCAACCATTTTCAATAGCGCTCGTCCTTGTCCCCAAACACCTCAAAGCTTACAGGCAGTAGATTGAGCACAAGACGACCTGAGGCACAGACCAGCGCAGATCGATTCAGAATCACTTTTGGAATAATAAAAGGTGAAACTATCCCAAGTCCTTCTGCGAATTGCAATAAGCTCTCGTATTACCATAGAGTGTGGTGTAGAGTATATGAGTTGTGAAAGATAGCTTGTCTTTTCTCCCTAAATCATTTTACTCACCTTGGCTGCCATGAAGCTCAACTAAGTGTCGCTTGCAAATCCACTAATGCCTAGTTTTACAAGTCTTGTTTATATGCGACAGTATTCTGAAAATCATGTGCGACAGTATACATCTTTCAATCGTATCAATTTTCGAAGCTTTTACTCTTCTTTGCCCTAAAAAACGTAGGATACGTTTGCACATTGAATTGGTGAAGATGTACGCAACTCCCATCTTGAATCGCTATAAACTCACCTTTGATTATACCTACCAATGAAACCTTTTCCGTCCATCTGTCAGTATTGTTTTCCTGTGTTAAGCCTGAAGGCCGCCATTTTTAAAATATTTTGATGGTACACTAAACTAGTTTGGCCCAAGAACGAAACGAACGATGAAAATGATTTTGATCGGATCACTTTTTCAAGCACTTCCCGCATAACGCCTTATTTCGAAAAGTCGTTATATGAATACCTCTAAGGTGGTGTAGAATGGTCCGCAGTCCACTACAGTCTCTTTAATTGTTACCAAATAATTTTTCTAATAGTTATTTCTGGATGTAGCAAAGACTACAATAAAATTAGTTGAACCATAGATTGGGTAGATGAGTACAATACAAACATGATGATGGTAAGAAAGTTCGTGTTAACTCACGCTCTAACGGCCTTTGAAAAACTAAATAAAATTTCTATATGAACATGAAAATAAACTTTTAAAATAATACAACTAAAATTTATTATGTGCTGTAAAGAATTGTTTTCGTAACTTTTAGTTGGATTATATTGTGTATTTTCAAATATTTTATGAGCCATAAAATAACGTTAGTTATTGATGCGACTGTATGTCCATTCGCTCGACATAGAAGGGAGACATGGTTAAATTATTCATAACATATACATACACATATATATATATATATATAGTTACTGTATACATAATAGTTACGATGGATTAAGCTGACACTACAGTGCTATGGAAAGATTTATATTTGCTCGAGTTTCCATTAAAGCATATGATCGCAGGATTTATTAGGCATTTAAGCAAAGTTTAATATAAACTTTGCGCAAATAATCCCGAAAAAAAATTTTTTTTATATTCAATTTTTTTTATTTTGCATTAAATGAAATTTTCCTCAAATAAAGTGCAATTTAATTTACTTTATGGACAATGTGTGCGTGTTTATTTAAAAGCCCTCTAAAGCTCTCTGTTTGAAAATGATTTCATTGTTATTACCACAAGTAAACGTTCAAAATTGTTCTTCTTCGTAATTGTTTAATGTAACCGAAATGGATTTTTGACTTTAAATAACTAATGCCTACATACATATATATATTTATATAATGCCTGTATGAGTACGGCCGGGCATTTACACTTGACTGCAAAACGAGGCGAGGAGCAAGCATGCATGACATGTGATTGCAAATTTGTAATAATTGCCTGTTAATTATGTGCTTTTGCCTGTATGTCGCATAACGGCTGGCGTAACCGTTCGGTTACCGTATGATTGCCATACAATGTCAGTTTCACAATAATGTACGAACAAGTTTGGGCAACAAAATGTGTGCGTGCGTGTATGTCCGTTAACGATGTAAAAGTCAAATTGTCATCAGACTTATGAAAAACGAAACATCATAAATTATGCATGAGTATGAAAGTGGATTCTCTTATAGTCTTTTATCAGCGCCTGACCATAATACATTAGACTTAAATACTATTTAAGTGCTGATTGAAGCCAGAGCAAATAAAATCTTTTGAAATTATTACAAGCTTAAACGGACCATTTTCGAATATTTGCAAATTATAATAATTTCAAGTTTTCAAATCGTTAAAAATTCTAAATATAGTAGAAGTCAGTTCTTGAGTACCATATTATTTGTCTCACACTGATGAGTTCAAGGTGAGTTGCTTTATTAGGTCAGAAAAAAACAAGTGAGAAGGGAAACATTTTAAACGGGCTAGACGTACTATTAAATACCCTACACTTACTTTTGCCATAGAACACAAAAATTATATTTTGTTTCTACATATGAGAGACTAGACCTCTTTGCAAATAAAGGCTTATCTAATCCAGCACAGTTAATCTCTGTATGAAACTTCTAATGTGGATCAGTTTCTGTCATAAAATATCGAAACTTACACCTTTCTGCTCTAAAAAACAAAATCGTTCATTCAGAACCTTATAGAGGATAGAGTCTAAAAGTAAGCGTACGTCTTCCAAATTTTGTGGAGTTAATTTTTATATCAAATTACTATTATAGGTTAAGTTTCCCCATAAAATATTAAAATGTAGACATTTCTGCCCTACAAAGGATCAAATTTCGTGAAAATCTATGTATAGGATAGGATCCAAAAAATAGGCCGAGTTGATCGATATTTGGTGCAGTTAATTTCTTTATCTTAAATTATTATTACGATCTGATTTTCATCATGAAGCATTGAAAATTGGACCTGCTTTGATTATAATTTATGTAGAACAATTAGGTAAATTCTATGACTAAAATACTAACTAACTGACTAAGAAACTAATTCTATCAACTTATCACTTTTAAAAAAATTCCATTTGAGTGATATTTTCAGAAAATTATTCAGTTGTTGCTCAAACTGGAAAACTAGATAAAGCAGAGTCACGGCAGGGCGGCAAAAGAAAAAAAAGCAGGGCCGCCTCCATTGTGCTCGTTTTTGAAAATTTGAAGAAACACAACTTATGGACTTTAAGACCTGTACTTTCATATAAACACCCAAATGTTCATAAGTCTTTTTACGTGTTTTTATACCCCACACCGCTTGTGATACCAGAATATATTATGCTGTTCTGTCCGTCTGTCCATCTTGTTTCCTTGTGTTCAGCTTACAGGCAACAACCTTTGATACATTTTGATGAAGTATGCTACACTAGCGTGTTTCGGCTCAAGGATAACCGCTATTAAAAATGTTTTGGATCGGACCACTTTTTCAACCACTTTCCATATTAAGCCTTATTATGAAAATTCGATATATGAACAACTGTAGGCTAGTGTGGGTTGCGGCCGACCATAGTGTTTTTGAATGTTTTGCAATAAAACAATATAAAAAAAAATATTTTTAGCGGACACAAGGTTACATTACCCTTCACTTTCTGTCTTACTTGCAAGTATCCACCGTTGTTTACACCTATTACGTGAAGTATATAGAGAAATAACTTCATTAAGCGTATTTGTTTTTTATATTTATTACAAGTGTTCATTGCACGCAACAGTTAAAAAAATGCGACCGACTTTTTGCGAATACTATACTTTTAACTACCGAACTACAGTATTCATGAACTCGTTGTTTAAAACTTTTCTAATACGCGTCTGAAATCGCCTTACTGTACCCTTTGTTATTGCAAACTTTTACTCGATATTTATTTTTTTCTTATTTGATGCGCATTGTTTTTATATTCATATTTTTTCTTTAATTTTCTTATTATAAATTTATGACCTTGAAGTGTAAAGAAACGTTAAAGTAAAAACATTTAATAAGAAAAAAACCCAATTATTTTTATTTGCAATTAAAACTTTACACATTTTACACCTTTTCAACCGGTTTTCTCTTTGGTTTCCTTTTCAGATGCTCACTTTATGTAAATATATATATAGAGCTTTGTACTTTAGCACCTTCCTACCTAGACGAATATTATTCGCTCATACACAAAGAATTGTTTTAACAATTGTTTTACGTGAAAAGTTTGTTTGTTTGTTTGATTTAATACTTTTTGAGGTTGCGTGCGTTTGCAAGATTCCTTTCTTTTTTCTTTTTTTTTGTTCTCTCTTCTCGGTTCTATATCCTTTGTTTTTTCTATTTCTTTTTCTTTTTTTTTTTTTAAGGTGGAAAAGAGTTTTGTTTGTTTTATAGATGTGGTCAGACTGTGGAATTCTCCGCCTTTCATATTCGAAGAATGGAAAATTATTTCAAAATTAATTTATTGCATTTCCAGTAAAGCAAATAAAAAACTAAAAGAAAAATAATAAAAATTGAAGTGCGAATCGAAAATTAATAAAAGCGGTAAACCGAATAAGTTTACTGTGACTTTATAGAAAAGAAATTTCAATTCCATTCTTATTAGCATTTCTTGTGGGTGCAATATTTCAGGAACATTTTGAGCGAGGCTCTTGGATATTCTTGCATAAATTGTACCTTCTCTGTTAGTATTTATGAGGAATAGAACAGAAATGCCCAACTCAACGTACGCGAAATATCAGAAAATCCTACCAATAACAGGGTCTTAGTTTCATGAAATGCTTCGTACGGGCGGCGATCTTGTAAGGTCTAGAATCATGGACATTAATCTGGAAGACATCACTGCTTGTGAGAAGCGTAAATTCTGGGCGTAAGCTAGTAAAAGCATATTAAACGGCGAAAAACGGCATGTTTTGGACACATGATGCTGATCGGTCTTGTTATATTTTTGTGCTTCTTATACCGATCGCCAGAAGAGGAGGGCTATATTCATTTTGTCAAAACGTTTCTAACGCCCAGAAGGAAACTTCAGAGGCCCCAAAAAATATGTATATTTGTGATCAGCATCAAATTCTGGATGGATTTGAGCATATACATCTTACCGGTTGTCTGTCTGTCCGGCTGCGTAATGTCTGTTGTAAACATTTTCCTGGCCTCAATAATGAAACTATCGACTTCAAATTTAGTGAAAAAATTGAAAGTTCTTGCACGCACGTGAGTATTGAAAATAGGTCAAATCGGTCGAAGCACACACTTACAGTACAACGTAATCTGAGAACACCTCTGTTTTTCAAGCGATTTAAAAATATTTTTTTTTGCTCATTACTCATACACTGCAACAAGTAGCTCTATGAAAATTTGAAAATATATTCTGCGGTGATGCATAGTATCTATACAAAAATGACCATGGCCAACTCTATGGTGAATCAAAATTTAATTTTTTTTTCAATACCTTTATCACCCGCAAGAGCCAGCTTCAAAAACTTCATAAAGTAAATGAGTTCCTTTCCAGTTTCAAATTCGGAATGCCCCTAAGCATGTCCATCTGTGCGTCTACACAACTACGTATAGCATTTGCCCGTTCGCAAAAATGAGGATATCGCCTATACGTTTGCAGAAGAAACTGATTTAAAACGTCAAATGATGCCTATGTAACAAAAACTGTGAACATCTTTTCATGCTTTTCATGTTTTTTGCATGTTTCTTATAAGCACAAAAATTTGCAATTTTATTATTAGAACAGAGAAGTGAGGCGTGTCCATTCAATATTATAGGGTATAAAAAATAAATTTCTTTCCTTTTTTTGTCTTTTTTAGGATAATAGCGACGGGTATAAAAAATACAATTTCTTACTTGTTTGGAAACTTTTGTTTAACTCTTTAGTAGGTCACTGAGTATTTTTCAATGAAATAATGGAGTATAGCAGTACAGTATAAAGCGACAACTTTTAAAAATTGAACGAAGGATAATGGAAAAATTTATAAAAAGTGGAAAAAAAATTGCATTGTTGCTGCTTAATTTTATGGAAAATTAGCAAACATAGGCCTAATAGAAGGTTCAGTTTTTTTTTTTTGATTTATTTATTTATTAATTAATTAATTAATTTCATTAGAGTGCAGCGTAAAAGATTGCGATAACATAAATATAAAGATAATCAATCGTATATTAAAATAATGTAATAATAATTTATTTATATAATTTATTTTTCCTGTTCGTACTGTGGTTTTCATAAGTTCGCAATCGATGTTGGAGAGTTTCGTTTTCACCTTTATTGCACAATTTAAAGTTTGATACAGAGTTACACAAACGCTAATACGCACACATAGAAGCACAAATTTTGCAACGATTCAACGATAAAAACGCCTGAGCTCGGCTGTAACTTTTCCTAGATTATCGTAGTGCGGACCATTAGGAATTCCTTTTACCGAGAGATGCTTCACGCGTTAAGCTACATATTTCCCAATGAACCAATTTATTCAGATGCATACCATGCGAAAATCCACTTGTCTACTAACACTATATTTGAGTCACTTTGCTTTTGTATATTCCGGGTGAAAGATATTAAATTTGTCAAACGTTTGTTGTACATAAAATTACTTACGCATCAAAAACTCAGTAAAGGTGTCTTTTTATGTCCACAACACGCATACAAACTGGCGTTGTCTGTGCCAATTTCATATTATGCGCCACAGCGTATATATGTATTTTTGCAATACAGCTGAATAAATAATGGATCTGCACACACAAACGAATACCTCTTTTTACATCTTGCACCGCCAGCGACAACTGTATATTAAGTTTGCGCGAAAGCTTCCAACACCCAGAAGGGCTTGAGATAGATTCATTTTTTATTACATAAATCGATACGCAATCGCTATGTGATTATATTTAAGCACGTCTGTCCCTCTGCCCGCCAGCCTGATTTTTGCCCGTGATGTTGTTCTTCTTGTTTAAGCTGAAAGTTGCACTTTCCGAGATATTTTAATACATATTTATTACCCTGATACGATTTGGTTAAAGAAGGAGCATTGATGAGTGGAATGCTGGCCATATAACGCTGTATCCAAGATCGAATAAAAACATTATAGTCGGACAAGACCTCTCGCACAATTCTTTATTTACTTTCACGATAAAATATCAAAAATTTTATTTTGAGCGAGCAAGGACATAATTTTCATGATAGTCTTCGTATAGAAAAGCGTTTCAAACGTGGACTGCCGTGATTAAAATTTAGCAAAGTTAATCTTCTTCTCATAGATTTTAAAGGCATTCATCTATTTTCATCATAAGCAGTAACAATAAGAAAGACTTACTTTCCAGGAGTATCCATGTACGGGTAGATGTATAAAAAACCGATTTCTATCCCAAACTTTTGTTTTACTCACTGTGAAATGTTACGAACGACCATTTTGCCATATAAACGCTTTTTTTTTCTTGGTTTGAGTACGCAGTAGAGAAAGAAAAAATTGGCCCATCGGATACAATTTTTCATCAATTTCCGACAAACTGAATAAATGTCTAGAATGTGAAGGATAAGTAATATATTTCCATGTAAATGTTTGGGCGGAAAATAAGCCTGTGGATGACTACCTTTTAGCATTTACTGATGAAAACAAATAAAGAAGAATAGAAGGATTAATTTATATGGACCACGAAGGCAGCCCCCATCTTCTCTCGTACGTAAGCCTTTACATAATAATAGACTACAAATTTTGTTAAGAATATAAATGAAGAAATGTGACGAAGTTGTGAAATGTACTTATCTGAAGGTCGGCCTTGCTCGTTTATAATTCTTTAATTTTGTTTATTTATTTATTTTTTTATATTATGTAGATATAAAATGAAATTTTTTTAGTGCAAACATTTTTATGAACAGAAATTCATTGAATCGACAAATGCTAGGGGGTCAGCTTAAACTATCATTGATACACACTGTGCAATCAAAGTTCTCGGACACTCAGTGATTTGTAATGTAGCAAACTACGAACGATGCTATTTTGAAAAATATTTGTATCATATTTTCCGACTTTTTCTGATTTTTATATCCTACACTACTTGTCTTAAGAGAGTAAATTAAATTTGTATGCAACACCCAGAAGCAACTTATTCATGTTTGATGCGTTCGTCTAGGAAATGTATATATAGTTTAGTCGTCGACTGTAAATTTAATTAAGCAAAAAAAAAATTTTTTTTTAAATATAGTTTGCAAGAAATAAAACTTTATTCAAATATTTCATTTTATCCGAGTTTCAATAAAATGAGTCGACTGTTTATACCAATAAATTTGTGGATACATAAATTTTGACATGAAAATTATTGCAAATCATATAACTTTAATATATCATAAGCCAGGACCAATTATCGTCATTACAGCTGCTATTATCTTCAATAAAAGGAATGAGCTTGGGTCGAACCTTTCAATACCTATTAGAAGTTTGTGTGCATTATTTGGTTACAAAGTCGAGCACACACTTAAGTGTACTTGACGTAGATCATGTAAACTTTTGTTTGACTTTTCCGCATTTTCACGCTAATTGTATAAATTAAATATAAAATATCCACGCACTGCTTTATATCTGCTCTGTTATCTACTGTTCCACTGGTGGCACAAGGGTATATTAAATTTATGCGGATATATGAAAAACCCAGCTGTATTGGGAGTGATTCACCCTTTATTGTATCGATCGATTCAGAATCAGTTTTTGTATCAATCTAAACTTGTCTGTCCGTCGGGTTTTCTTGTCTTCAACTTACAGGTTGCAATTTTTAAGTTATTTCGATGAAATTTTGCTACTCTGCCACATTTTACCTTAAGGACGAACGCTATTAAAAATGGTTCAGATCGGGCCACTTTTCGGATCACTTCTCATATAACACTTTACTTTGAATAATCGTTTCATTGATAAATGCACAGTAGTGTAAAGATAATGTTGGGCCGTGATCCACTTTAGTGTTTTTATTTGTTTGGGCGGATTATTGCCTGGAATTTTTTGATGTTAGACCTTGATGAGAAAATATCATTGAGAGAAGATTGACACCGAAATTAAACCATTAGCAAAAAAAAGGTGATTTTCACACATATTTTTTGGCAATAAAGATAAGTTCGTATAACTGAAAACCTTTAAATACTCTTAACACTTTCGATAAGAGAATATGCCGTAGAATGAATGACTTTTATATTGTTTTACAGTCACAATAAAACGACAATATATGTCAATCAAGCGCTCTTTTGTATACCTTTTATGCAAAATTAATGACAAATGTTTGAAAGAATAACGAGGATTGTGTTCTTTTGTTCTTAATTTCACCTGTTTATTTTTTGTACTCAAAAAAAGCCAGTATTTCCAAAGTGAAGGCCTAGCAGGTACTCATTGAACTACATATGCTTCTCTTCAGATTTTCGATATATATATATCGGACAAGAGTGTCGTTTGTACATGACAATTCATTAGTCGGTTTAGCTGATTTCCGAAATAAAGCTGACGAGCACTTTGTTCTTCTCGGCAAAATTCTATGGAGAGCTCAGCTAATTTCATTACTTATTCTTTGCTTACGCGATCTCCTGTTGCTGTAGCACATTATGCCTGGTATCTTGCTTTCCTTGCATATCGTATAATACTGGGTGCGACATAGTCGGTTTTATCGACTTTTGTATAAAATATATAAAAAATTTTCTCGTGTGTCTTTTGTAATTTATGAGTAATGGGGAAAAACCCGGAAGAGTGTTTTTACAGTTTTGTATAATAGAAAATAATATTTTTAATCATCTTTTTGGTTTAACGAATTAATATATCATGCTAATGTTCTCGAAAGGCCAAACGGACGGAAGTTGTAACGAATAAGCACAAGTGTCAAGCTAGCTATCGGTTTTAATAGCGGGTTTTCACTTTTTATCGAACAAACACCCCACAGACGATCACAGTCGAGAAATACACGCACATAAACCTTTATGGAGACAGGCGAACGATCGAAACTTTCTTACCGGATAGGCGACGTAACGTCCTGCGCTATTTTATACTCTGTCCTAACTACGGTCTTCTTCAGCCAATAATTTTGTGAAGGAGTTCCTTGACCGACTTATCCCATTTTCGATATCAACTTTCTTACAAGAACTTGTGATATTTTTGTCAAATTTGAAAGTGATTCTACATTGTGGTGACCGGACGAATGGACGAACATGGTTAAATCGATCGACACTATAGGACATGTGAAAGTTCCTACTAAGTGTTGGAAACATCTTGACAAAATGATTATAAGTCTCATCCATCACTATTGGGTAGAAAAAGCAGCAAGTAACGAGAAATGATAATCAAAGATTCGTATTTAAGTTTCGTTATTTTAACGTATGTTTGCAATTTTTAATTTGCACATGTGCTCTTAACATTGCATGTAATTACCGTAATACAAATTGTTTACCTTTCACTTTAGTGAGTACTTAGCCATACATGACACAAAGCCAAAACTATATTTCATTTGTGTTAGCAGCCCCATCGCACAAGAACTCGCCTCTAACCTTCTGTTATGAATCTGTTTATAAAATCAATATAAACATCAATCAATTAATTGTTTTACTGTAATTGCTGCAAATAATTCTGAATAATTCATAGGACAACTAGTTTAGGTGATTTGGTGATAAATATGATTGTGTGATTATTGCTCTGTCTCTCTCACATTTGAATTAATTTTTACTAATCGGTATAATATATATTAGTTTTAATTAATTGGTTTTGTTTATGAAATCTTTTAAAATATCTAATAAAGCAACGATTGAAATAAATGCTAGAACAAAGCAAGTTTACAGGATTAAATTCAGAATCGGTACTAATCTTATTAACAACAGCATACAGCAATGTCTGGAACGTAACATCATGCCATTTAAGCATCAAGGATATCTTTCTTACAACTCAAAATCATCTCTGCGAGCATTCAACACATACGTAGAATGGTCTTTAATATTAAGCTTTTATGGTTTATGCCATAAATAAACAAACTAGTGAAATATATATTGCATGGCGCCTAATAATATTTTGTAGCCGATAAGGGTTTAACATTTTTTTATTTATTTATTTATAAATACAGTGTTCAGCTACCGTGAAGATTCAGTTAAATTATCCAATGCATACATTTAAAGACTTAACATAATTGCAATTACAGTAGAAAAAATTGAATTGAAACTACGGCAATTTATCCAAACACTTAAGAAATAAAGAACGTGAACATCGTCACAAGTCAAACTCATCGACCCCCTACTTCATCATTTCATAAATATGAATTAGTAGGTTGCAGTAGGGTATCTAATTAAAATGAAATTACATTTTAGTTCAAATACGACGTCGACCGTACACAGGTTATCATGGAGAGCAGTCCTAATGGAAGCAACAGGATCCGATGAGCACATTATTATACATCTCTCGTTCCAAGTATTATAGAAGTGGGTCATAATTTAACATGCATTGGCTAAGTTTTATTAAAAAACATGTCCTTGTCGGACGGGTAGGAACATTACAACTGATCGCATTAAACAAAACCGGCTAGTCGATGGCTCCATTAATCAACTATACCATGAAAATAACACCAAATACCGTCCTATGTTCATCTAGTGACGGCAAGGACGGGGTTCCTATTTTCGAAAAGAGATAAAGGGACACTCAGCAAAAACCAGAAACTACTTCTGCAAACATTCTATGGAGTTCACATGGCCACGGTACGAAGGCAACCGTACGACCGAGGCGTATTCCAACACGGTCTGTACTAAGCTAACATATAATCGCCTCACGTATGAGTTTTAATTGATTATAGTTGATATAAACTAAATACACACTCGATACGACCCAAAATCATCATCATCTGACAAGAGAATATTAAGTTTATGCGGTCGTAGGCAATACACGGAAGAAATTTAAACAGGCCTACCATTTATTATACCCATCGGCTCAGGAGCATGTTCTAAGTCGATTTAAGCTTGTCCGTCCGTCTGTCCGTCTTGTTTTCTTGTGTTTAATTAATAGGTCGCCATTTTTTAGAAAATTTGATGAAACTTCGTACACCGACGTGGTTTTCGCCCTAAGACAAATACTTTTGAAAATGGCTCAGATCGAAGCACTGGTCTGACCACTTGCCATATAACGCAGAATAACTGTAGGAGGTTGTAGGGTATTTACTGATTGTTAGTGACTCACTCTAACGGTTCTTACTTATCCATTTATTTATTATGTATTTATTTAGGTATACATACACATATTTATTTATTTTTGGAATTAATAAAATTTTTGGTTTAACAAACTAATCACTTAAGTTCGATTTAATATTTTAGATTGCTCGCTGTTAACATTTCATTGAAATATATTTTCTTATTCCGCTTTCTATATTTTTGATTCTCTCTCTCTATTCGCATGTAATGCCACTACCTATACGCTTAACATTGTTGCAAAGTCAAAACAATTTGAAAACTTTAATATCGTGACACATGCATGCATACATTTCTGCACATCCTCATACAAACCAATATAAGGAATAATTTGCACATTTAAACTTGTGTACGCCGTATAAACTTGTATCAAGGTTGATAGCTACGACGACTTTTATGTCAAGTTTTATATCCCGTCGTGTCAGTCATCTGCCAGAAGACTCAACACTAACAAGTTGCCAGATCTATGTATATATATATATATATTTTACGGCAATGTATTTGTTTCTGTTATGCATATTTCGTAAACAAAACAATAAATAAATAGCGAACAAATGCGTACAGAAAATATTCAAAAAAAATAAAATCGTATATATATAGATATGTACAAACAATATACCAAAAATGTTAGAAAATAAAATAAGAATGAAAACAAACTGAATGACTTTGATATCCCCCTAGAGCGTATGAATAAAGACGTTACCGACATAAATACATACATATACGTACGTATTTACACATAAAACTCGTGCACCGTTTTTTCTAAAATAAAAATTTTCCAATAAGGGAAACGTTTAGTGGATTTTCAGAACAAACTCAAGAGTACACTTGACTTGAAGAAGGACTTGTTAATATGTATGCAAATGTGCCTGTAAGTTGATTATACCGTTCACGTCAATGTCAATTGCCGGGAGCTTCTAAAGACATGTGTATACATTTTGTTAGCTTGTGTGTGTTCTGTAGGCATAAACCAACAACAGTCACTCAGGTGTATTCAGTTTCAATGATTAACAATTTGAAATCATTCGTTCTTAACAGTTTAATAATTTTCCCGTTAGAAAATTTCGATTCGATTAAATGCGAGCAATATGCCATTGATTTAATATTAAATGGTTTCAATTGTGTTGCGAAAATTTACATGAAAGAAAGCGCTGGAGACAGTTCGACTTGACTTTGATGGATTGAGAAATTATTTTAGTTCATATGGTTCGAGAAAATTCGCGAAAAAAATGGCGCGGTTGTACACAATATTGCGAAGAATCAATTGTTAATGGGATGTAAAAAACTTTACCTGCTCATCCTACACTTCTTGTGGCATGAGGGCATCTTAAGTTTGTGCGGATGTATGCATCACCTAGAAGAATTTGAGATAAGCTTATCTTTCATTATACCGATCGATTCAGAGTTACTTTCCAAATTAATTTAAGTTTGTCTGTCCGTCTGTCCATCTTCTTTTCTTGCGTTAAAAATAGAGGGCACCAGAGAGCGATATGTTTTGACCCAAGCACGAACTCTATTGAATATGTTCCGGACCGGACCAATTTTTCAACCGCTTGCCATATAAGGCCTTATTTTGAAAAGTCATTGTTGAATTGAAACAGATAACGTTTTGGAAAGTTTTTGTGTTTGATCAATAATGTAATCACCTCGATTGTCAGCAATCTTTTACCATCTAGTGTGCAAATTTTCAAATTAATCGATTGGCTTTTGAGGAAAAATATCTAAATGTGGTCTTAGAAAATAATGCAGCGATCGCACCAAATGGGAATCCGATGGCGTAATATCGGGCGATTGTAGTGGGGGAGGTAATACTTTACATCCCAATTCATTAATTTTTTCCAGGATTCACCTTGCACAGTGTGGGATCTTGCATTGCATAGCTGGGCACTATTCAATTAAAGATTGATTTTCTCGATCCAAAGGTCTGCATTCACAAGCGATCAAAAAAAGCGTATGTATTGTGCCATTGACGCAATAAGTTCCATGTGGTGATTCGGTTAGCTTTGTTTTCTTCGGACACATTACGCCGGACCCAAACTACTTTACCAACCTGCAGCAAATATTCTTGGATGACCGACCAACATTGGTTAAGAGCGACAGTTCCTCGATTGTCAGACATGGATTTGCTTCCGCTTCTGATAAATAACTAACGAATTTCCACATGCGCAGAAACGACATTACTTTTTAGCTCCCTTTTACTATAATTGACTTTATGTAACCATGGAGAAATTGTATGTGAAATCTCTATGCAACCTAAGCGCAATTTATTATAAATACAAAAGGACTTTATGCGTGTTATGAGCTACGATTATGAACTCAGTTAGGGCTCATTAGTTGTCGTGCACTTTACATTCTAATTCATTGCTAATTATATATGTATAGTACTTTTAAACGGCTGCTTTAGCATTTTTCTTTTAGTATCTCCGTTCCTTTTCATTGCCATTTCTTTGTTTAAAAAAAAACTATTTTTTTACTTTAAAACTGGTCGTAATCAACATATCTACGCTTGGCATGGGTTACAATCACACAAAAAAAAATGTATAGCATATAGCAATAACTTCTGGGTTTATGTCTTTCTTCCATTTTTTTTTTCTTTTCAATCTCTTTACAGCTATTTTTAAGCAATAAATTAATCTTTTTAAGCTTGCAATAAGATAAGTAGGACAAGTATGTTGCGACGAGGCTCTCATCTGAAGCGAAAGTGAAGTGACAGAAATGGACGAATCGGAAAATGCTATATAGGAAGAACATACAAGTATGTAAGTCAACGGACACATGTTTAAATAGGTGGATATGTCGATGAACGTTCAAATAGTTCGACCAAAGGCTGTACTGACATATGGACTGAACTATGGCTGAAAACACGTTATCTTGGTTGAAGAACAAAACCTACACTATTTTGCTTTTTCATTGACGAATGTGAAAATGAAATGCCTATCACATCTGGATGCTAAGTGCTAATGAGAATTACCTGTCTTCAACTTATTTTTCTTCTTTCTACTTTTCCTATCTCATTTTAAAGCCTTAAATTTAATTTTATTAAATTTTTAACACAGTTTAATAAATTTATATAGATTTTGTCTGATGCTTGTGGCTCCATTGCACCAAAGGATCATTTTGTTAATGTAACCAAATAATAAAAAACCCAATCGATAAGATGACAATTTTTATAAATAATTGAAATATGTTTTTATACAATCTATCCGATTTTCTAAACACCCTGTAGAAAAACCTTTTGAAATATTTTCCATTAAATTCAAGAACATGAACTTCAATGACGTCGTTCCTTTTTCTTCTTTTACGAACCACTCAGGGAATGTCCCCTGTACGTGTAGTACGTGGCGATCGCAAAGAAACGAGGAAAGAGAAAGAAACAGGGGCGTGGTGACCACAGCCTTGTTGCTATGTGTCCAATCGATACGGTTTATGCCTTCAGCGACTGAGCACTTTACTATAGTCACGCCCAAAGTAAACTCTAGAGCACTTGAAATTTGACCCAGCGCCCACTACGCAAATCGATAGACGACGACGAACCCGAGATTGACTCTCGGTGAACTAATGATTTGCGCTTAATTGGAATGGAAAGGAATTGCGCACCATGGGTCGCTCCAACTTGATTTCAGTTTCCGCCCGCACGAACTGTACAAATAAAGCGTCCAATAAAAATAAAACGTTCAAAATTGATTAATATAAAGACTTTATGTATGTCGTCTAACAGGGCCAAATCGCACTTGTATTTAATCAAATGGAAAAATTTTACAAAGCTTTACTGAAAAGTATTGACGCATCCATCGGACCTTATTCCATCCGATCGTTTCTTCCGCCGCAGAGGGGTTTTTCACGATATACAACTGACATCAAAAGAAGGTAATGTCTTAGAGTTAAGCTTTTGGCCCAAAAATTCCAAACTCTTCACTATAATAAGGTAAGGATTGACCAGAAAATTGCATTTTCAATAGCATTTGACTAAGACACCTCACTGTACCAAACACCTTCAAAGTATCTCAACAATTGCGACCTGTAAGTTGAACACAAGAAAACAAGACAGACAGACGGACAGACAAGTTTGAATCGATTAGGAAATTGATTCTGAATGTTGCATATATCCACACATATTTGATATAAGTTTGTATCACAAGTCACAACTGATGTACATTTGTGACACAGTAAGTACATTTGATTTTCGGTTATGAACTTTTTTCTTCATCTTTTAAGTCTTCTTAGCCGTCATAAAATAAAATAAGTGAACATAACTCAAATTTTTTATTTTCAAAATTTCCGCTAAAGAAAGTAGAAGAAGGTACACGAGCTATTTATCATTCTGACATTTTTTTCTCCACCTCCACAGAGACTATGCGCGCATTTTCTTGTGGAAATGGCAAAAAGCAAAACTTGTTTTATTTCCTAGTCTGTAACGTAAATTAAAATGCAATCGCCTGTTGAGCGCAGCATTTAAGTGTGTTTATATTCGCGTTGCACTCTAAATGCTTTCTTCATATCAGATTTTAATTTATTTATTAAAAACAATAAAATTTATAGCTCCCGCTGGCAAAATAAGTAACTTAGTATTAAGTAAATCATTTTTATTTGCGCTTAAAGAGAAATATTTAAAAAAATAATTACGAAAGCTGCTTTCGTTGTGAAGGGACCTTTTTCTTATTTTATAGTAAAATAGGAACGCAGTTGATTCGTTAATATCTGTCCTAACAAAGACTTCCTTATATAAAAGTGAAAGAGTATGCAAAAGACAATGCTTTAAGACTTTTATTTAATAGCCACGGAGGCAGCGTATATCTCCCATAATGATAGTTTTTATACAATAATTGCCTTTAAATGTCAGCAAAATATCTTCAAATGAAAATGTAATCTAAACTTTTCTAACAAGCACTAATTAGTTGACGTGATGATACGTGCTTGCAATGCCCCCTTATTTACGGCATCGACATGCTGTACATTTTGTTTACATATGGGGCTTTGTGAGAGACCGTATGTGTGGCTTCTCAGAATAAGGGCAATCGTTAGAAACTATTTGATTTTTTTTCTTTCTTTTTTGTTTTGTAGTAAAAAAACCTTTTGACCTACTTTTAAATAACAATTATGGCAAACTATTGCCTATTTTCAGGCATAAAATATAATCATTTTTAGATGATTTATTTTAGGAGAAAACACATTTGTTCTTCGTTATCTCTTTATGTGATTCTATCGTTACTTAACTTTCTATCTCGCCTTAAACGAATTTTCTTATAATTTCAAATATGTATTAATTTGTAGATCTTCGAAGCTGCAAATGGTAGCTAACAAGATCAAGTTGTCGAAATATTTCAATTAATTCTCAAATCATAATTAAGTGGCAGCAGCGCTCTAATATCTTTAAGGTAATGGATTGTTTTATGAAAAGTCCAGAACATGTAGCAACCTAATAAAAACACATTTTTCGTCCAAAAAGTCTACAACGGGGGTTGTATCTCTCGGTAAGAAAAACTTTTAAAAGAAGCAAAAGCATTATAGTCGGGCTAGGCCGACTACTGAATATCTTACAACACGTTATCTAATACAATTCTTACTTTTGTCACAGAACAGAACAACTGTATATTGAACTTACGGAAAAGTTTAGTCGTTTATTTCCTAAAGAAAAAATAACATTTTTTTTTCACTATTTACTTGAAATTTTATCCAAAATATAATGTACTTTGTTAGTCGCAACCGCCTATCAGCATTCTGGCAGCTTATCTAACTCCCTGGAAAAGAAGTCCTTTCTTTTGAAGGCAAAGTGTTCTTCCATTGGACGTCCTCGTAATTCGATGTGGATGGTAGTGTCTCCAAAACGGTTCTCTTATGTAACGATTTATATTTGAAGAATGTATCGGAATTCTTTCCATTAAGTTATTTTCCCTTAATTCGTGTGGCACCCAAACAGACAGCTTGGGTAGTGATCCAAAACATTTCCAACAGGATTCGTTCTTGGACTAGAGTATGTCAGAGTACCAAATTTCACTTAAATATAGAGAAAATAGCGACCTGTAGCCTGAACACAATATTACATGGACGGTCATCAGACGAACAAACAGAGAGTGGACAGACAGACTAAGGTGGGTCTCTATGAAACCCCTCTGGGTGTTGCATACGTCCGCACTAGGGTACAAAAAGGGCCGATTGTCTTGATTGCTAGTTCTACAATTTAGTTCTACAATTTATTTCTTTGGCCATGAGAGGTGGAATCGGAACTTCCGTTTTACCGTCACGAACTCAACGTCCGAAGTGATTGTCTTATGCGCAATTTATCTTCAAAAATCTTGAGGCAGTGCGGGCCTGCAACTCACCGAGCTATTCCGTCGATAGCTTGCCATGTCACGACCAAAGTAGCGGCGTGATGACAAAAAAATAATCTGGCAAATGTTACGGTTTTTTTGCTACGGAGGAAGCTTCTAACCACTAGCTCCGGCTTGTCGTATGTGGCTCTAACGACGAAATTAATAATTTGCAAATATATGCAGGAAACAGCGATTGAGCCTTTTAAGAGTCTGCTCTGCACTCAACAATTCATGCAGCTGCATAACAATTATTGGAACTTAATTTCAGTTTCACAAATCTCTGCTTATTATTCTCTCTCTTGTATAGGCTCTCTTGTTAGCGATATTTCTAAAATATTTTAAATGAACATTATTCAACAAGTTACTCCATATTGTCGGTCCTAAAAATAAGGTAAGTAAAACCAGTATAGTCAGTCGCGGAGACCTTTAAATACTCTTCACTATTACACTAAACTACTGCACTAAACTACTAGTGTTCACACAACGACTGTTCACAGTAATGCCATATATTTTCGATAGTGTTCGCTGTCACTTGACGTGTATCAAATTTCATTAAATCATAAATAATCCTTAAAGCATTCATCAATCATTAAATTCAGTCATTTTGGCATACAAAAAAAACAAGACGGACATAGGGACAGAAGTCGTTGTGTGTATTTCACACATCCGCGTACTTAATAGCCTTGTATCGCTTGTACCGATGTAGAATATAAAAATGTAATAATCGCATTCATCATATTCGAAATCCTCATACTATTAAAAAAAAAAAAAAGAAAAAAGAAAACTGAAAAGCGCTGAATTTTCTACTTAACATAGAACGAGAACACATGTTATGAAGGTTTGCTCATACATGTAGTCAGTCGGTAAATTACAGCAAATAGTTAACTAAATCCACCTATAAAAGGCATGTATTGAAATTTACAACATTATTCGTTAGTATTTCGCAATTGCCCTTAAGTTAATAAATCATTTTTCATCTATTTTTCAACTACTAAGGAAGAGGTTGAAGAGAAAGGCTGCGCATGAGAATATCTTGTTTTCAAACTAAAAACTGTTTCATGGAAGCAAGTAAAAGTGCGTATGCTTTATGTTGTTGTATACTTATGTAGATATGGGAGTCAAACTATCGGGTAGCTATAGCAATAATCACTATCAAGCTGGTTATTAAATAAAACTGTATTTTACCGAGTATTACATTTTATGTAAAAGATTTACTTGCGTTTCATTTGCAGGATATTTTTGATACAATTTTTAAAATGCTTATTTGATGCAAAATTTGACTAAAATTCAGTAAGTGAGAAAATTATATTCGGTCATGGCCGAATCTTTCATACCCATCACCGTTACCCTATGAGAGTCTGCAACGCAGAAGAACTACAGTTTTGTATTCTTGTAAGGTTAGGTGGACGAAAATAAATGAAATTTGCGAATGATACACGTCTTGCACTTTATGAGTAACAAATGAAAACCAGGAAAAACAAAGGTGTTTACAGTTTTTGCCGCATAAGCGTTTGGGCGTGTTGATCGGTTTAGGTTAAAGTTCTTTTGCAAACTTGTACGCGAACGGGAGAACGTTGAGTGCAAATACTACAGAGTTCGGCAGGCGGACAGACGAAAATGCTTAGGTGCATTCCGAATTAGGAAGTACCCAATAATTCATACACTTTGTTGAGTTTTTCCAGTGTGCTTTAGATCTTTATAAAGATATGAAAAAATTAACATTTTTCATAGACTATAATATTGGGTGTGCCTTCTCAATTTTTCCGAATTTCGTACAAGTATTATATTATCGTCCATAGAATATATATTCAAGTTTGCATGGATTTCTCTGCCGTAGCTTATGAGTAATGAGCAAGAAATCAATTTCTTATTTTTTTGAAAAACAGATCTCACTTTACATGGTTCAGTAAGCGTGTCGTTCAACTGTTTTGGACTATTATCAATATTAAACTGCGTGCAAGAACTTCCAATGTTTCTATGCAAATTGAAGCTCATTGCTTCATTTTTGCGGCCAGGAGAATGTTTAAAACAGACGGACAAATGGACGTGCATAAATCGATTCTGAATTTATGGGGCTTCTGAAGTTTCCTTCTTGTCGTTGCAAACGTTTTGTCAAAATGAATACACTACTCATCCGTCGGTGGTGTATATAGAAAGGTTTCTTTTCATTTGCCCTCTTTGCATTCTCATGTACATATTCATATATAAATTTCACATGTTGAAGGTATGCATACAACAAGTGAATAAATGAAAGCAATAAACGGGATTACAACTAATTCAATATAATCTAATTAATTAAAAACTAAAACAAGCGTTATGTGTATATTGACCAATGAACTAAAAGAGAGAAAAATAAATAAATAAATAAATAAATAAACCAAATGAGCCAACGGGTGTATTAAATACTTTTTGCAAGCTTATATTTTACATTAATCCACTTAGCAAAAATAATATATGTCTACTACGCTTCATTAAGTTAGAAAATTAAACTTTTCTTCCTTTTCTTGATTACTGTTTATCTTTCTAATTAATATTCTCTACTATCTATTTTTTAGATAATGTACTGGAAGCAAGTTTTGTTTGTTCTACCTTATAAGACTCATTACTTTAATTTAACCAAAAAAAATGATAACAATAAAAAGACTTCCTTTCCTTTTGGCATGCCATTCACTTTCAGACGCATCACTACTCGAAAATACTGACAACAATTCTTGCAACAATAACGAAAAACTTTACTAGAATTTTTCAGAAACATTTCTCCAATTTGCTATTTGTCGTGTATTGTACACGTCATAGCTATTGTCGTAAAGCAAATTATCTCAAAAGCAACACAGTGCAAAGTTTCTAAATATGCCAAAAAGTTTCTTTCAAGAAACTTTTTATTTAACGATGCAATGAACCCAATCTGAAGAACAATTGAACGCAATCTCATCTACGTGAAAGCTAATAAAGAAGAAGAGGAAAAACAAAACCAAAACTAGAAGAAATTTTCATTTTGTTTCAGCCCGAAAAATTGAAACGACTTTTCCTTAACGCAAAACCTCAGACTCTGGTGAAGACATACGCTGATATAGATTGCAAAAAATTATGAACTATTGAAACTTGGAGATTGAAAGTATAATGCAACGTCACAATTTTTGCACGCTTACAAGTTCACTGGAAGCTTTCAGTCTTGATAGCTGTCAACACTAAATACTTTATGTCGTCAAATTTCAACCTTAACCTTAATAAGGTTCGAAAGTTTAGATGAATCATACAAACTACAGCTATTTATCGGCCAAGTCATGTACTTTTGGGATTATGCTTACAGCTTGTCATTACTTTCGTTTGCTAAAACAAACATTAGTTTTGATAAAGGAAAACAAGACAGTATTCGTAGACAGCCCTAAGTGCTTAAATTAAAGTTGCTTCAAAGTTCTAAATGAAATTAATTAGTGGAAGAATTTTTAGCTTTGCGTTCAGTAAAATGCTATTAAAAATTGTTGCCCGCACGGAGATCTCCTCAAGGTTTCGGTTTATATATTCTACAAATCTTGTGGTACAGGGTATATTAACACAGTGCGGATCTATGTAACACGAAAGATCAGCTTTTTATTATAAGCCTGTCTCTCCGTCTGTCCATGCAAATTTGTATTCAGTGTTTGGGATATTTTGATGAAATTTAGCGCATTGCCTTTGGCCCAAGGACGAACACTATTGTAAATGGTTTGGATTGGTCCACTTTTTGAGCAATACATATATAGCGCCCTGTTTTGAAAAGTCGTTACATGAGAAAAAAAGGACTTTTCAACTCGGTCTGTAACAGTATTTGAATATCCTAAATTGGTATGAAAAATTTTGTTCGACTCGTGCAAATTTTGAAGCCTCCCTTCATATAACCGTTCATGAAAATTAAACCTTTATTTAGTAAATATTATAATTTTAAATATTCGATTATGAAAATGAGTTCATAATAGTAAATAGACGTAGAAATCAACCTTACCGAATTTCGACCACGTGGGTCTATTTTTTGGACACCACCACATATAGGAATTGCTTCAATAATCGGCCTTGCCCGACTATAATGATCTTACTTGTTTAAATGGGTTCTCATTACTCACCGCAAAGTTGTTTTTGTTTTTGGCTTAATAAAAAAAAGACGCATCTAACACAAAATGCAAACAATTGTGTTAATTAATGGAATAAATTTAATGTAATTAATGAAAGAAATAATCTCAAAAGCCTTAAATGTTAACTGTTATGTTTAATTAACTGTTAATATTTAACTTTTTAAAATGCAAAAAAGAAAATGTCCACAAAGTTCTTTAATGAAGTATTTCGCCACGAAGTATATTCTCATTAAGTTGTGAATTAACGTTTAATCAAGTGCGAAATATAAACACAACATACACACGTACAGTTACATACGAATAAGTGAAGAAAAACTTTTTGTATTCGCTTCAGGGCGAATCTAGGAATCATATTACGTTTGTTGTTTCCATCAAGTGAGGAGAAACAAAAGTCATGCCTTGCATTTTTTTTTTTTTATTTTTTCAGAGCAAACTTCTTCGTAAGGCCTGGAGGTTTATATTTTGTAAAATTGTGCTGAGTCAATATCATTCTGCAGCGAAATGAAAAGTTTTGTGCTATCTTCCAAACAAATCGATGTAATAAATATATTAACGTCACAAACCATATGATAAATTTATTACATCCTGTTCTCCTAGCAATGTGCACAATAAGAAAAAGTTCGGATAACCAGCTAACATATGCCGCGCGTTGATTAATTCATTCACAACAGCGTAACTTTCATTTGCTGTGCAACATATGCGTGCGAATAAAGTTATGGTAACGCTTTTGCAAAAGTTTCATAATATAAACGAATTTGTTTTCCGTTTTGTTACATCGTTTCATTGTTGTTTCTCTCTTTTAATTTAGAAACTATTCAGAGTTATTTTGTTGTGCTCTTACGATTGGAGAACTATGACTTTCATGGATGCATATGTGCATATGTGCACACGTGCATATGTGAAAACAACGCAAAATTAAACACAAATTTCGCAAAGCTTTCGTCATTCAAGTTATGTGGCATAAACCCTTGTTGGAAAACATTCAACCAATTTTCACATGTGAGCAAAATGATTGAATTACAATCATGAAAATGTTATGGAAAAGGATTTCCCTTTGTAACGTCTTTCGTGATTTGACGGTTTTGTTCAACCACTTCCGGAATTAAGTTCGTACCACTGATTTGTGATTTTTAGGGTAGTATAGGTTTCTTTTACAACTGTGGGAAGATCTATTTACAAATTGTTTTCGGGAATTAATATTTAAAATGCTTGTGGCTTCGCCTGCTTTGAATTGCACTCTGAACTCAATTGCTTTGCCTTTCGCAAGTGTTCTTCTTAGATGCTCTCTTACAAGCAGCTAACCAATGCCTAACTTCATCGCGACATTTTCGTGTTAATGTTCTGCTAATCCCGCTTAATCTTTTCGATAATCGTCAGCTCCATCAGTCAAGTTATGAATGTGTATTTGACTTTCACTTTCTTTGAAATTTGGTGTTGTGGAAAATCGACTGGTTTTCATGAAAACTCAAATTATAAAATGGGTGACCATTACCACAAGCGTGTAACAATTGGATGTGATTGTAGAAATTGTGTGTCAAGTGTCTCCAGTGATCAAAACAATATTTGAACCTCTTAAGTATAAGCCAGTAGCGGTAATAAAGCTCTTTTTTATTCGTTTTCGATTTATTATACTCCATGGTACTTACATTACAGGGGAAAAACTTAAGGACTTGAAATAGATCCACCTCTTCTTATATTGGTCGAGCCAGAATCACTTTCTGAATTGACCTAAGTTTGTGTACCAATCTGTCCGTCTGGCCATATGGCTTTTTTGTGTTCAACCTACAGGTCACAGTTTTTAAGATATTCTTATGAAATTTACTGCACGGGCGAATTTTGGTCCAAGATGAAACGCTATTAAAAATGGTTCGAATCGGACACACTTTTTCGACCACCCTTCTTATAACCCCTTATTTTGAAAAGTCGATGTATGACTGTAAGGTGGTGTAGGTTATTTCACACTGGTTTACACCCCAATGTAGTGTTTTCACTTGTTTTTTCTAATAGTCGACACAACTTGCGCTGAAATCAATTTTCATAACGAATCAAGTTTCTGTAAGACAAAGAGACCGAATCCATTAGCTAAGGTACCCCTATGCTCGGTTCAATTAGACGAGTAGATGCTGCGATAAACTACGATTTCGTTAACCGGTGATACTATTCTTTCACGCTGCCTCTTGAATTCCACAACGAATCCGTTTCTTATTCTTACCCAAATCGCTACATTTTCCTTATCCAAATGCTCGTTTAGGGGAATTTTTCATGTGCTAAGCTCTTCTGGCAAGGCAAGATTTCTTTCATCCACAAACTCGGTGAGAATAACCTTTCAACCATTTTATTCGCTGAAACGTTGTTGTCGTCCTCTTTAAACAGGTTTGATGGTTGGAAGAGGTTTTTAGTTACTTTTTCAATTTTGGTGGACTTTGCTTCAAAATAAACCGAAAATGTAGATACTAAAAACTATGGTCTTCATACAGCTGCGTAAACCTGAAAGATAGTACATTCGCAGCAGCACTTTGGCGTTTTACTCCAGCCGTAAGGGGAAAACAATGGATTTTCTCGCCATAACTTTGCGACTTTGCGTCAAATTTGATATTCCGGAGCGCATAATCGTGACATACAAGACTGTCGAATATTAATCTTGTTACAATTTCTTTAAATCACAAAAGCCACGAATAGAAGAAAAAATTATTGTGATTTACGACGTTTCGTGGCTTAGATTTGTTAGATGGAAAAAAGCCTTTTATTCAATACCTTATGGTCCTAGTTAAGGCCACTCAATTCCACTCAATTTCAAAATATAAAGAAGCTCCACAAGCTTTATGAGCTCTATGGTTTGTTCAAATACCTCGTCTTTTGTCTGACTCCTAGTATTTTATCCGCTTTGTCTGGTGTTTACAAATTAAAAGAAAGATCTTAGGATTAAGCAAAGTTCTTCGCTCTGCAAATGAAAATATATGCTGTATATGTTTCAATATGAAACAGAAACGCCAATTATCCATATTATTATAACATGAGATCGTAAAAAGTTTAAAGTCAATGTCGCTGAAATATAATTTAAATTTTCCTATCTATTTACCAATCAGAAAAGTACTTGAAGAGAAGAAATTATAATTCCATCAATCAATCAACCTTTAATGTCGATACGTTAACAACGTTTTCTGGTCTGTGCCGCATCAAACTGTGTAAATTTTGCATAAACTAAGTTTATCCCTACCACAATGCAAAAGCCTTTAACTTAGCGTACACTTCATTTATGATATTAATCCTAAAACACACCAAGTAAGAAAATTACATTCGGTCATGACCGAATCTTTTATACCCCTCATCGTTATACTTAAAAGGCAAAAAGTGTGACCGATTTTTCCTACTTTCAATGTAAAAGTCTTTGCCGCATAAGCGTGTGAGCCTTGCAGGCGTGTCCTTGGAAAAGTTTAAGTCGCGTCCAAATTCTTTTGCAAATTTGTAGGCGATATATTCAATTTCGCTAACAGGAGATTGTTTACCAAGCATACTACACACAGATGGACAGGCAGACATATTTAAATCGATTCAGAATTTAATGCTGATCAAGAACATATATACTTTGTGGGGTCTCTGATGCTTCCTTCTGGGCGTTGCAAACGTTTACACAAAACGAATATGCCGCTCATCCTTCGGTGATGGGTATAATGAGTCGATTACACAACATCGTATGTGCATGTTTTCCTTTTCCCCTTTTTTTTTGCTTAACTACTAGAAACATGAACGATTTTTTTTGCTTTAGTAACCTTAGTGTGAACTTGATTAAAGATAACAATACACGCAGAATGCATTGCCAGCAAGAGAATTTTAATTATACAAAATATAGTCGGAAAATGTTTAATAAACATTTTCTCGATGAACATGAACTCCTGAAAAGTGTAATATTTTTTTAGCAGCCCCTTAGATGGTAATCGATAGTAGCGATTAGAATGATGTTGATTATTGATAATGATAGTAACGGTGATGGGTGATTACTGCATACGTATGCACTGTAATTCTAATTTTGTGTAAATAGAGGGATGATGCCTGTTATCAACCACGTACCACAGCAAGCATCACAATGAATGAGTTTCGTGCTCGAGCTAACATTTGTTGAGAAATGGAGAACTGATTGATCGAAAAATTGAAGAGTTGAATATACACTAGGAGAAGAAGTTTGTCTGCTTCATTAAAATTAAAAAATTTTAAACCGTTAGTTATTAATTAGAGGAAAAATTCGAATTTAACAACTTAAAGGATAAGATTTTTTTGGAAATTTTTTTTAAATTGAGTGGAAGGCACCAAAACCATAACATTTGAGGAGGTTACATTTTTTTTTTTTATGACCAGCCACTCAGAGGACGACAGCTATACGTGCGGGCACGGCGGTGATCAGGAGGGATTATAGAAAGGGGAAGGTAGAGAGCAGTATCTGTTCGTCCTGAAAGTGAGGACATCAGGTGCGGTAGCGAAAACCACTCCTGGTAGATCATTTCAAGGGCAGACAGTATGATTGGCGAACGTCGATTCGCGGTAGGTTGTTGTGCGGTATGCACACTCGGCCAGCACAAGTGCGTGGGAAGGCTGAGTAAGCCGTGTGGTTCTTTTAAATTGGTGGACAAATCTTTTTCATTTATGTGAAACACTTGCCCGAAGTCGAAGCTTAAACGAATCGAGAGTTTTTTGCTTTCTCGCAAAGTTTGGAGGCTTCCGCTCATTTATTTTAGTATTAAAAAATGAACCAAAAAAAATATTTCGAAAACAAGAAGAAAAATATTGTTAGAAGCACATACTACCCAGCAGGCAAATAGCCTTTGATGCTAGTGCTTTAAAAGTACAATTTCAGAATGTATTTTTTTCGCTTAATTAATAATAATAATAAATTATCATACTAAAGCGTATAAAATATAGTTTCGAAGAGCTTTGAATATGTGTAGCATGGTACCAAAAAAAGTTCATTTGGAGGAATCCTTACTTTTCCTGTTTAATCCGAAAGGTGGTGCTACTAAATCTTTACGATTGGTGCAGAGTGCACGCCTGAAGATATGCAAAGCCCAAAAAGGCATGATGATGCAGAGTAAACGAACCATTAACGTTAACTATAAAGTGGATTTTCCTAAGCAACTCAATGCGGTTGGTTCGGCAGGGTATGGTAGCATCTTAGAAACTCCAACATACGTTGTTAATATCGCAAAATATTATAGTTAAAAGTATTATAACAAAGTATAAAGCAATATGGGGAGACAAGTTTCTCTGTGGTGACATAATTCAAGGCTGTTACTTTTATTAACAAATAATTGACTTATATATATATATACAAAGTCGTAAATTAAAGTTGTAAAGTAAAAGTAAAGGAAAAGTATATCATCGTATATTCATCGAAGTAGTATGGCTTAGTGCATAGTGGATTAGCAGATAATTGTCGTTCCACTCGTTCAACTATTCACTGATTCCTTTTGTTCTTGAATATTTTGATTAATTAGTTTTGATCTGAAATAAATGCATTTCTCATCACAAGGAAACATAATTACATAGTGTGTGCTTCTAATAGCAAATAGTAACAAGGGAAGCATTCTCCCAAAGGAATCTTAATTACAGAGGCTCTGTAGCCGACAGGTCTTTTGGCGCAGATTTGAACCTAAAAGAAATTATTTAGTCTTAGTTTTGGTTTTAAAGATATTAAATTTTGTGTGATTGTCTTTGACTTGAGCAATGAAGTTCGATTCTTGCGCCGAAAAATCAATCTTTTATTGACTAAAAATATTTAAATTCACATGTCGAACAACCGCCTACGTATTCTGCTAAAGAATGCTGCTTTAAAGATTCTGTGAAAAACTCGATCAAAAAGTTTCCGGTCCTTTTGAAAGACTTGTCTCGACAAAAGTGCTTTCAAAACTTGGGAATGTGCCGCAAAAATGGAAAAAAGGAGGAAACCTTTTTTTCACATTCTTTCCCTCTGTTCTTCTATTCTGCTTTGTTGTCTTCTCTATTTCTTTGCTTTCTTTTCTTTTCCGTGCTTTTCTTTTCCCTTGTTTACGTGTGTTCCTTTTCCCCATCTTCTCCTCTCTCCTTTGCTTTGTTCTTTTAACCTGTTTTTTCCTTCTTTCTTTCCGCTTCGTCTCCCGTCAATTTTTTGCTCTTATCTGCGAGTCATTTTGCCTCATTTCAACACATTTCATTTCCTTTCCCTTTCTCTTGTCTTGTGTGTGTGTGTGTGTGTCTATTTTGTCATTCCAGCATGTAACAAAATATAAAGATGCTTATCAATTTTAGTCAATAAAAGTCTTTTCAGTATTGCATATAAAGAAAATCACTCATACGCCAGCGACCGCACAACACATTTTTCTATAAAACGTTTCTCTTACATTTTTCCAATTATTGTATGTAAATAATAAATTTTTTTAGGATCTTCTTAAGTTCAACAAAACAGAAATTTATGTTCGGCTTACATCGAAACATTCAATCCCGCCTTGTGTAATATATCCAATTGCAAGGGAGAGCGTCAGGCTACTTATTGGACATTGATATTCAGTTTTGTGGTAAGAACGCGAGTTTTCATCGACGAATTGTATTGATGTTTGAATCTAATGTGAGAAGCAGAAGAAGATAAATTTTGATGTAACGTTTTCTTTTCTTCTAGAAGCAGTCATAAAAAGGAAAACGTGACTTCAAGGTATAAACGAACGGCGCATAGAAACATACGTCTAGTAAAGACTATATTCACTTTATAGAGTCTCTACGCATTACAAACATTTGATAAAATTAACATAACCCATAAAATGGTTACAACAGATTTCTGTTTTAAGTGTTGCTATTTGTGCAGTACTTTTATAGACAAATAACATATTTGTCATTTGACAGCCGCATTACGTGGCCACACTTGATTTTTTTTTAATATGATCAACCGCTCAGGGGAGAAATGGGGAAAAGAATGGGGAGTTGGCCGCAGGTAAGCACTGACTATATCTACGTTTGGTTTTAGGCTTTTCGAAAGTGGAATTTGCATGAAAAGTAACCGGTTTTCCAAAAAAACCGAGTTCTAAAAATAATAAAATGAAAGACAGATTCATAATGCTTTACCTAGTGGTGGCAGCTAGTGACTAGCGGGAAGATTATCAACTATTCGCAGAACATTTCACAAATGAAAAGCGATTAGAATGAAAATGTCATAATAAAATTTTCTGATGGTAATTTGCTTGAGAAACGTTTGTCACCAAGGCATATACGGAAGGCAAGGTCAGTCGACTCAAGAGGGTTGAATCGCATTGTTCGAAACGATAAGACCAGAAGAAGCATTACAACAAGTTACTGTAATTAATTTGTAATTAGATCTTCTCCTCTCTCTACGTTAACCTAAACATCTTAGTTTAGTGGTACGAAGTTAATCTCGAAAAGGTTCCGACAGAGACCTTTTTCTTAGGTCCTTTTTGCTCATTTTCGAAATCAATCTTTGAACTTTTTCCACCATTTTCGTTCCTTTAAAAATAGTAACACTAGCTAGAACAAAACTCATAATTTCATCATAAATGCATTTTGTTGCATCTATCCTCGAATTGTTACAAACTGAACGAGAAACCTATTATGTTTTCTATTTGTAAAGGTTGTCACAAACTCTTGTAGTTATGATATTTATAAGTTTTATACTTGTTTTCATGAATTTGAAATCTTATGCAACCCTGAAGAGATCGTGCAGGCGCATTTATGTGTGGTTGGTTGCCTAAATCGTCCATACAAACAACTCAAGCGCTTCGTAAAGTGCGAATATAAAACTTCAAACATATAATAACGATTCATTGCGTAAGGATAGTAATAATTTTCATGAAGTATGAAAATATTATTAGATATGGAAGGAATTTCAATTAAAATCAATCGCCCCGCGACTATTTTCATTTATCTCCGCTTAATTAAAAAGAGTTATGAACAAGAAAATTTTAAAATAAATATAAAATAAAAGCATTGTTAGTATTCTTCCTGTGCGCAGAAAAGAATTTTATAACAAATCGAAAAAAAGGTAACTTTTCTAATTGGCTCTTTAGCATAGAAGCAAGGCGATGCTAACCATTTCTTTTGAAAAACTTTGGAAACACATAACTTTTATTACGCCAAGGAATATGCGTTTGCACAGTTTAACCATTTCAGTCTCTTGCTCTGACTTTTTATTAGCTTTCAGAGAAACGATGCAAGACTTTTGGAACAGTAGCGGCGTAGCTAATATGATTTTCTATCTATGAGAATAAAAATGAGTTATATCTTCAAGTTTATTACTCATGCATTCATGTACACTATTATATATAAAGATAATAAATACCAGAACGCTTCAAATAAACTCTACCAGCTTTATTCACCGAGTAGTGAAATAATCTATTTTATCACTTCGTGTAATTGAAAATTCTGTTTAGTCCGTCTTATTATTCGGAAGGCGGGATATAGAAAAAATTTTTGCACTTAAGAAATAATATTAGAATAGTCTGTAAGAATTGGCTCGAAAACAAATTTATTACTTTAAAATTAAAAACCCCTTGACAGCCATTTAAGCACACGCACACTCTACTTCAATACGCTATATTTTATATAAGTAGACACTAGTACTGTGTTCAAAAAATAAAGTGAATTTGCTTATGATTCCAAAAATTTTTATTTATTCTTTCTAATCAATTTCGTCGCCTTCACACTTAAAGTATATTTCTCGCTAATGATTTGGCTTAACGGAAGGACTTCATAGTGCACAATATCACGATAAATAAGGAAATCTGTTAACGTCACCTTGATTTTTGAGCGAGTTTCGCGCGGTTTTTTCTGTCTCCACCCGATACCTGCACGATTTTGCATGAGATTCGCTCGATTGACCAGTTGTTTCCGCCGCGTTTGCGTACATTTAAATCTCATTTCCTGTAACAATCGCAAACAAAATTTAATGCAACTCCTTTGCCCAGTTGACCAGTTGTTTCCGCCGCGTTTGCGTAGATGTAAATCTCATTTCCTGCAACAATCGCAAACAAAATTTAATGCAACTCCTTTGCCCATCAAAACAAACATCGAAAGAAGTGAATTTTGTCTCACACAAAACAAGCCGCAATGACCTTTATTTGATGCAGATATCCGTCACAGGGTTTGTTGACTGAAAGTAAATGAAGGTTTTTGTGGCATAATAGACAATTTCACCCTATTTCTCGGACGCAGTATTATATTTGCGTTCGCCTATATACACCAAGTTCGGGTCGGTTTAAAGCTCAGGTAGCGAAGAGTCTGTGGGATAGTCCAGCAACTCGTCAACCAAACTCAAGATGTAAACGACTGAAAGCACTATAGTGGAACACGGCCCATCATTAAATGCTCGCCATCACTTTATGGGCACTGTGCACTGTGCATGAGGCGTTTGATCTTTTTTGGACGGTATGTACAAGTTCTGCTACTGCTTTCACATCTGCTAATATTTATCTTCTCACTCTATAAAACCTGTTTTTATATCCATCGGCAAGGAATGAAGGGTATATTCGTTTGGTCAAAATTTTTGCGACGCCTAGAAGCAAGTTTCAGGGACCCATAAAGTACATATTCTTTTTATCAGCACCAAAATCTGAATCGATTTAAGCATGTCCATGTAGGCTAATGGTGATGGATGTGAAAGATTCGGTCACGACCGAATGTAAATTTCCTACTAGTTCTAATGCATACACTGTTAGCGATGTGGCTCCTAGCAATGACGAACGCTTGCCTACAATTCATACCTAAGAGGTTACTTTTTGTTCGTTCCTCTAGGAACCCCTTAGGATTTTGTCGCCGTCTTACCGCCCTATTCAGTAAAGAAAAAAATTTGCTTTTTTGCCTCGCCTTACTTTTATTTAAATAAATATTACACCCACTTGTAAATTTAGTGACATTCAAAAGCAATTTTCTAAAGCGCTTTTAGTAATGCGATATAATTTATTGAAATGTATCGTAATGTAATTAAAATTATTTTCTCCTTTTTTCAGGCGAGCGATATAGTTTCCAGCCATCATAGCTTTTCACATTACTGAACAGAAAACTGTCAAAACTGAAGAACATTTCACTTAAAAATTACATCCATATTTCTTGGTGTTGTTTTTATGACTAATTTCTGCGCACATAAATCGACATAGCGAACAAAAAAAAAACATGAAAATAACGATAAATTTTCTGGCGCATTATTCTCTGTATAGGATGGCTGAACAATGCTGTCATCCCTATAGAGAAATTATTTGTATTACGCTTTTCACTCAAGCTTATGCCATTCGCAGTGTGTCTAGGAATGTTCACAAAAGATTTATAGATTTTTTCACGTCCAGTCTTTGTAGAAAGATATTTCACGTAATTACCACTCGATTTTCCTTTTACATTACAATAGGTGATGAGTTAAGCGAGGTATGTGCCTATCTTTATCTTTTAGCGATGATTTTGGTTACTCTTCTTATCACTCGACTTGTGCTTTGGATAGAAGCGAGTTTTTTCTACTTCTTCTATATGTTGATCTTGATGTTGATATTTGGTTACAGAATAAAATAATGACAGTAAAGCAAATGCTCATTATGCATCATTATGCAGCATCTTCAGTATATATTATGTTTGTGCGGATGTTTGTAACACCCAGAAGGACTTAAAATATTTTATAGGGATACATATCTTATAGGGATACACAAGATATTGTTGTTAAAGAATGATGTCCTTTAAATCACATTGGTTGCTGAGAGTAATGGCAATATTATCTTTCATCGCAGAGAGCTCAATAGCAAATAAGCATACTTTTTTTTGAAAATGGTATATATATCTGTTATGAACTTTTTATCTATAAATCGTTCCTAGAACAAATTCTTGATAATTTTTCTTATTTTGTCAATACTTTGTTAATAAAACCATTACAGAGACATATTATAATGCCTTTAACAGCTCTGCAGGTCCACGCAAAGTCATAATAGCTACTAAATCCCCGTGAGGTTATCAAAAGTATAAATTTCCTTGAACTAATGCTTTGAAAACGATTACATTGTAGGTTTCAATCATTTTAACAGTGAGAAAAGTGCATAAATGATTTTTCTGACAACATTCAAATAGCTCCATATAATTAGCTCCATATAATAAAAAATGGGTTTACACCACTGGCAAACAAGACGACGCAAATAATGTGTTCGGTAAACTGCATAATTTTAGAAAATATTAAATAATAACTTAAAGTAACCTAAGTAAAAAGCTACCATCAGATACCCTGCACGAGTTCGCTCAATGACTATTCGAAATAATGAAAAGACCTCGAGAAAGGTCTCTGATTTTCAAAAACTTTCGTTCTTGGATAAATTTCATCAAAATATATAAACCATTGTAACGTTGAACACAAGAGTACAAAATGGGCAGACGGACAAACATGCTTAGATCGATTCAGAATCGCTTTTCTTCATGGCTAGCATAGGCAAGGTGGATCTAACTAAAGTCCATCTGGGTGGTATATACATCCGCACATAGTTAATATACTTTTGTATCACAAGTGGTAATCTTTCTTTTTTCATTAAAGCCGAGGAAAACTCACCCACCATGCTAAAATCCTTAGATTATGTGTTAAAAATCATTTGAAGCAGATGCTGGCACACAGCAACACAGACAAACTCGTTTAGAGGAAATATTTTTTGCCCTTCAGCCGTAAGCAGTTGAAAAAACAAAAAACTGTCATTGTTACTGCTGTGAATATTGTATTTATCTAAACGATTCTTCGAATATATTGAAACGCCTGAAAAGGGAACAAATTCGCACATCAACCAGGGTTTTAGAACAAAAAATACTATTGAATAACAATTTCGTTTCTATTTAATTCAAATGAAAATATTTATTGTGCTTTTGCTCGCAGCAATTTCGATGCCGTTTATAACACTAGTGCTCTTTAAACAAATCACCGAGTTATTCGAAATACATTTGTCTATTTGCCATTAATCCCTTCTGTTCTTTTTTTTTTCTTCTTTTAAACGTTGGTCGATCTAGTTTACCCTTTAGCCATCATATGTACCATAAGACGGTGTTCACCAAAAATGATTAAGTCTTAAGAGTGATTACTTGCATTAGAAAGTATGCAGGGTATTGAGCTTTTTTGTTCTGTCTGTGAATAAAATATTACGGAGGTCACATCAGAGACTTTATAATGCGTATATGATTAGTGTAAAATGCCAGTGATCGCCTAATATATAACGGCATAAATAAGAAACCTAACACATATGCTTTAAGCTTATTTTCAAAATAACTCTAATCCTCGCGGGAAAATGCTTACAATTGCTGCCAAGAAGCTAGGAAAAGTTAAAGACTTAAACCGTAACTTAAAAACTAAGTTTATGTAGGAAGAATCTAAAGTTTTGCGGAAAAATAATCATAAAGGGCCGACAGTTATATATAAGAGAAGAAACTCACAATTTGCTTGTTTTTCTTTTCCTTAAATTCTACGAATCTTTTACTGGATTTATAGGATTGTTTTAATTTCTTTTTAAATTTACATTTTATTTAATTAAAATTGCGCAATTTTTTGATTTAATTGTTACATTATTTAATGTTATATTTTAGTGTCTTCTTATTTGTGGTTTTATTTTCTTTTTTGTTTGGTTTTGTTTTTAATCCTTTCTGGGGTTTTTTATTTTTTTTTTTGGTCTTATAATTTTTTTTTTTTACATTATTTTAATTTGCACAATTTGATTACCATTTAATTTATTTCATTAAAATAGATAAACGAAATATTTTTTTGTTTATTTTTTTTGATTGATTTAAAGTTTTATTAAATAATTTATTTTTTCTCAATATTAAAATTTTTAAATTGTTTTTTCTACGTGATTCTAAATCCTTTTGATAATTCATAATTTTTTGAAATTCAATTAATTTATTTTTTTATTTACATTAAACTCCTATTAAACAATATACATTTTTATTTTAATAATTTTTTATTATATTGATAATTTTTTTTATATTTATTTTAGCACGCGTTTAACAACCGTAACACATTACGTTTAATAACAAACTGAAACTAAAAATCACGTACAATCATGATTTGGCAGAGTTTAGTTTATCACCAGCAAACAGAATCACTAGATTCACACGAATCGCACGAACAACTCGGCGTTTTCTGTCTTCTTTTTATTTTTTTTTTTTTATCCAAACATCGCAGTGTTTTGAAAAAGAAAGCGAACGAGATAGAGAGAGAAAGAGAGAGAGAGAGAGAGAGAGAGAGAGAGAGAAGAAGAAATGAGAAGATTCTGTTCTAGTGGTGGATTGCAGATAACTTATTATGGGAGAGTTTATGTTCAATCATAATAAGCACAATAATAATGATTGTTGTGTGATGAAAAGATGATAAATAAAAGGCAAACTTTGTGTCTGTAGGTTAATAGGGATGTGAAGTGAAAGTAAACTTGCATATAAATTCGAACAGTTTAGTTTACATGAAAAACACTCCTCGAACAAAAACAAAGAATTTTAACTTAACCAGTAAGAAATATATAAAGTCATCGAAGCAAGTGCTAACTAAATATGCATCAAATAAAGTTTTCGAAAGAGTTTTTTATTCTTTTGCCATTGAAAATTGTGAACGTACGTATGTTGTATTGCACCTTTTCTTCTATAATGCAGTTAGTAATAGTTATTCCAAGAATTAGGACATAGATCATCCAAGTCATGCTATAAAAAGCCTTACAGTACATTTTTGTTTTTATTTCCGCTTGAAAAAAGTGTTCGATTCATTCTTTTTGAATTGCTGGGTACAATCATTTTAATTATCGAATAGCATGCTATCTAACTTTCCGGTGCCATGAGCACGTTTCTCGTCCTCAATATGAGGTACATGGAACTGCTTCTCGCTTTGAAAGTGAACTTTTTGCAAACAGTTACTTCACGTTGGTCACGCTTCATTATTTCTTATTAACCACCTTACACGCGACATAATCACACCTAGTAATTCAAGCGAGTACTTCTTCTTTGGTTTTTTAGATAGTCAGCTTGGGCCGAATTTTTTCTTTTTTAACAACATCAATCCTTGAGCTAATGCCTCCAGTACGCACAGCGCGGGGAGGTTCAGAAAGAAGTAGGGACGTAAAAAGAGATAACGGAGTGCCCGCAGCTTGTAGCAGGTGCTTATCGGTAAGTCCCAAGTCTTCATTGACTGAGCACTCACTACAGATACGACCAAATTTAGTAAATTCGCAATGAAATTTGAACCCATGAACGCCGACTTGTTAATCGCGACTGTTATCTACTCACCTATACGGCAGCCTACTCGTTCCAGATGGCCTAATGGCGTTGATCTCTTGGTTAATTGCTATCTGTCTATCCGGAGATTGTTTGCCTACAGCTAGGAGCATCTCGAACAAGGAAAATTTCAGAACGGAGTAAATCCTTCCGTCCCTTTTGCTTTCGATAATATATTCATCTAAAAACAGCTTAAACCGTTCTTTGTTTTTCGTATTAGCATTTATCGGAATAGAGTTCACATTTTAACTGTAATTCGATAGATCTTTACGATGGTGTATATAAGCTTTGAGTATAAAATTTTAAACAAATCAGTATCGGTGAACTTTGTTGAGCTAGTAATATCTAGACTTCAGATCAGTAGCACTTTATTAAAACTTTGGTTGATGTATAGTTCGTATTAGCAGATCTTACCCTCGGATCCTCAGCAAAAATGACTCTCACATTTTTCGATCATAAATATTTCAATATTAGTTAAATCAACTCTAAGAGCTAAGGTAAAGATGAGAATATTCTTTACATTTTTATATCTTATATATATAAAGATTGCGCGGATTTAAAACTTGGGATAAGGCAATTAGACGGACAGACACGTTTAAATCGATTCATAAAGTGATTGTGATTTTTGTTTTCTTATTTTGATGAAAATTTTACACTTACGTTTTTTTGCCCAAGACGACCGCTATTGAGAACTTCACGGTTCGGACCACTTTTTCGACCACTTCGGGATAGAGCCCACTACAGTATTTTTACTTGGTTTGGCATATTGGCGAGTGAAAAGACCTGGCGGATCCGCATCTTCCGATAATAATTGTGAAACTTTCATTTTTAAATAGGAAAAAATTAAGAAAACTTGGGAAAATTTCAAAAAAATTTAACTTTAAAATTAATTAATACAAATTTATTTAAACTGTTTTCAATTTGTTTTTTAAATTTAATATATTTTTTATGGTATTTTACTAAAAATCGCAAAAACATCGCAATAAAGTTAAAAGCATGCGCCTAGATGCTCACTCTGTCAATCTTCTTCTGGTGTTCTCTCATTAAAACTGCTCTCTCTCTCTCGCTGTCTCTCTCTCTTTCTCTGGCTCATGTATTTTTAACGCAATGAGAACTTACCACGTTGCTACTGATAAGCACTGATAACACTTACGTTTATAGTTATGTTTAAGTAGATGTAAACAACACGTGCAGCTAACTGCATAAGTATAGGGCTCTTCGCAAGCACAATTAAGCACAATTATTTTAAACAATCATTAACAACATTTTTTTTCTGTTTGCTTATTGTTGTTGTATGCACTTAATACATAAAGAAAAAAAAAAGAAAAAAGTTCATAGCGAATCATAAAAAAGGAGAAGAAAAATAATGAAAAATATTGCAAGTGTGGGTGCATTGTTTATTATTTATCACAACAACAAAATAAATAATTAGTCATTAAATACGATTATGTTGACTGGCCCTTCTTTATATCATTACATACTCAGTTGGAAGTGTTGTTGTCTCTTGTAAGCGTTGTTTATTTATTTATTTATTGCTGTTTTTTTTTCTTTCCTTTTTATGACGACTAATTATTTTTGCTGTAGTTTTTGTCACATGCTCTTGTGCCAGTTTTTGTGATTATTTAATAAGTGGCTCATTAAGTAATCAGGTTAGTAATTAATTTAGGATAGTTTTTGAAGTCATTTATTTATTAAAGTGAAAAGAAGGACATGGGAAAAATAACTATTGTGGAATAGATAGCAAATGATTTTGAACTTTACGAGATTTTCGTATTACTGCTTGAAGAATGCGATTAAAAACTCGTAGACCACGCAAATGAAGGAGCAAATCAAGTATATACAAGAAATGAATTTACACTTTCGCTTACATAGTCGCACATAAGGGCACAGCAAAGGTTGACGGTTCAACAAGAAAAAATTACTTTATTAAATGATTGGTTCTTATACGTAATAATTTTCATTTAGCTTACGAATTTTTCAAATTATCTCAACTTATCTCACCCTAAAAATATGCCATCTAGAGTAAGTTTAAGCTAACATAATTGAGGCATGATTACAGGAAATATAACATAACAGCAATTAAATAAATTGAATAAATAAGTAAATAAATATTTAACCTTATTAAAGCGGCTAAAGTAATTATCTCTCCATCTACCTACTAAAAGCAAGGTCATGCTACTTTGATTCCTACAATTTAGTTCTTTATTCTAAATGAATTGTTATAATAATAATAATAAGAATTCTTAAATAAAATTTTAAAGATGGTCCCTGTGATATTAACTTGATTTTTAAGGTACCTTCAAGGAAAATTAAAAGAAAATTAAGAAGAACAATTCTAAAGTAATCTGAAAATGCTTCGAGTTATTAAAGAAATTTGAACAAAATTGAAGAAAATAAACCGGCATAAAATGGCATTACATTTACATTACGTATGGAAGGAATGCAGAGCGAACTAAGCTTAGGAGGTCGAGTTTTGCGTCAGAATTTGTTGAAGAGTTCAATACTAAGAAGAAACGATGACAAAGTTGCCTTGCAATTGTGGGTTACGTCGAACTTATACATTAAAAAAATATAGGAAAATTGACGAGACAAGGACAAGAATAAGATTTAAAACATTACGACCTAAATGAGTGTTATTCAGTAGCTAGAGATTTTCAGAGATCAATCGCAATTAAAAACCAGTCCACACACATCAAGATATAAGAAGTGCCACCCTAATTATGCGCACTAGGATGTTATAGGCAAGCCCGGTGTTGACGTACCGAACCCTGAACCCGCCTACGCTGTCCCACGGATTTGGATAGAAAGGCCATATCGCTGAATAGGAGTAGCAGCACAAAAATGGTACTCTGACGGTGGAAAATAGCTGGAAAATAGCGGCACCGGGGATGGTACATGCGATTCAAGAGTTCAAAAGGCTATACCGGTGGGACATACTCCTTCAATATTTCAAGCAAAAGCCTAAGCAATCTCTGCAAGAGCTAGACAAGCAGAACGAGATGCATCTCATATGGGTACCTGGACATACGGGCATCGGAGGCAATGAACGAGCTCCTGAATTAAGGAGCTCGTAGGACTTTGACAAACCCGGAACCTTTTTTTTGGCGCGTTAAGGAGCCATACTCAGGGGCTGACATCGCATGGGTTAGCGAAAAAATCAGTAAGCTATCTGGAGCAGAGTGTAAGACAACTCCTAGCTAAAAAATTTATTAAATTTTCCGGAATAGCATATAAGCTAATGGAATTACGGAGGGTCGCCATTCGTTTCGTAATTGCATTCTAGACGACTTATCACTCCCTCAAGAATTGTTTGAAAATGTGAGCATTTCGAAAGGTCGTATCATTAGCAATGCCAGATGACAGCTAAAGCGAGATAATAGTAAGTTTTCTGTTTCCTGGAACATTGACGATCGTGTCACACTCAGAACTTCATCTTATAACCTCATAACGCTCTTGTGCCACCTAGACAAAAATGTGCCGAGAAAAAAGAAAATGTTGATGTTGTGCCTTAGCGAATCTAAATAGAGAATGTACCGCAGCTTTCGCCTACGATGGTGACACTCATGCTTATGAGTGCACACCCGAAGAATAAGAGAGTCTTCAATTCGTTTTTACCTTTGTAGCCCTTATGACCGTGCATCAAGCTCATCAATTTCGGTAATAAACATAGCCTTCCCTTTTTTTGCCACGGGACACTCCGGCCTAAGTGAAAATCGAAACCTGGTACATGGACATTTTTAACATGGCACTAGATGAGTTTGAACAGTTCCTGTCGAAAATTACGTCCATAACAGATAAAAGAATATAACATAACAACCATAGAAAACACTTGTCGAAAACTTTGCAAGTAATACTACCGCCCCAATGTTTCGAAAAACGCCTGCTTCGAACATCGAGGAATCGCTACAATCTGTATTTTTTTTATTTTGGGAAAATTTGCTAAAATAATATTCTTCAGATTTTTTAATATCCCTTGCAACTAAAAAATAAATTTAATAAAATTAATTTTAACGAAAAATTTATACGAAAATAACTACGGATTCAAATTTACATATCCGAATGAATTTGCTATTGAACCGTAGTCATGAGCACATAATTCTCAATATAATGCTGCATTCGTTATACTAAAGCACAAAAAAGCTTACGATACGATAGAAAAATTGCAAAACCATGCAAAGGCGTACAATATAATACATACTTACATATACACATGCATATACGCATTCATACATTCACACATATTTGTGCATATTGAGAATACATATATTTATTGAGAAAAACTAAAACAAGGCAGCTAGAAAGAAGCGTAAAGGAAAAGTATCTACAAACGATGCAGAGAATTGTGATTGAATAAATAAATTCAATGAGAAATGTTGGTTTTAATGCTTAAATGCTTATATATATATATGCAAGGCATATTTATGAATATACGCATGCATTTAATGCATTGAATTGAATTCCTTATATCAAATCATGCGGGCTGCGAATATGTTATGAACGTTACAATATATCATTTGTAACATTCAATAGCCGACATAAGTAAAATATAAAATAAACATAATTCTAGTAAAAAATGTTGAGCTGTTGCATGATTTGATCATTTGGGACCTTCTGCTGTAATTTGGTTATTTGGAGAATTCCATTCTTTCGAAATTAACCTTAACAAGATTGACAAGAGATAAGTCTTAAGTAAAAGAGATAAATTCAAAATACTATCAAGTTTTTCAATTTCTAATTGTCTGTTGAGCGTACCCACTAGACTACGACCATTCTCTATATTTTTCTCTTCCCTCACTTCTTTTTAACTTTCACGGTGTCACACACTGACTGATTGCCCATATTTGTTAGAAATATAAAACCAAGTAGAAAAATTATATTCGGCCAGGACGGAATCTTTTTTATCCATAATCGCTCAATACTGATCGGCAATATGTAGACTGTAAATGACCTCTGAAGTTTCTGCTGCAAATACATTGATAAGTGAATCAAAATTTAATGTTTTATAATATCGAGTAGGTGTGGTCGACTTTTCCTTTTTCGTGAAAATACGTTTTTATCGTTGTATCTGTTTTGGTTTATAAGTAATGACTAAAAAAAAAAAATTTCAATTATATTTGCAAACAGAGAGGATCCGAAAACAGAGGATCTCTCTCATGTTGTGGCCTACTGTGGTCGTGTCCCTTGACCTATTTAGCCCAATTTCGATATCAACCCGGGTGCAAGAACTTGCAATCTTTGTGTCGAATTTATGAATGCTCACCACAGTCATAACAAAGGCAGACAGACAGACAGACAGAAGGACAAAGGGACATGCTTAAATCGATTTATGGTGTCTCAGAAGATGGGTATTGCAAACTTTTTAGCAAAATGAACATAAAAACATAAAAATGTGATCTGATGTTAGTAGGTACGAAAGATGCCTTTACTTAAATATATTGTTACTGTTTGTGTTTTGTCTGATTGTTGAATAGGGGATTTTGCTAGTCAAGGCCTGTCATGTCACCTGGTAGCAGAAGAGATAATGCGGGACCGCTTTCTAATGCCACCAGCGGTTTTGATGAAAGCCAATCATGTCCCATGTGCGTGTAACACGGTGACGGTTGAAAAGAAGTGAGAAAAGAAATAAGATAAAATAATAGTCGCAGACTGAGTGCTCACTATAACTATGACCAATGTAAGCCAACACAGTTGAGATTGGAAGCTGCAAATATTGACTCGGTACTCTATTCATTTGCAATTTTTTTATACTTCATTTTCTTTGGTATGGACTTTTGTAATATTTGCTAGTAAGGTCCTTAAAATTGTATCGAATTCGTTGGATTTCTGAAGGGATTCGTAGATAGACACATACAAAATATCCTTTATTTTTGTTTTCGAAAAGGCTTAAGATTACTTAATTACTTTCAATTGACTGACATTACATAGCGCTTTTGTTTGACTTTTTAACACGACTTTTGCGATTGGTTGCGAAAGATCGACTAAGCTTGGTAAGATATAAAGCAAGAGCGATCAAAACATCTGCTAGTTGTGGCTTTTGACCAGGTATATAGCCTTCCATTCAGCTGAAATGAAACTTTCCGTCTGCGGCTCTTCTAAGAAAAAGCAGCTGTACAGCTGACCCGGCCGGGATTTTTTTTCAGTAGATCAACACTGAAATAGTTTCGTGGTTATCATACAAGTCGCTAGTTCCATCTGAGGTAATTGAAAACATCCCCAGCTTGCTTAAAAGTATGGTTTTATTGATGCATTTGTTCTCTTTTGATTTTTAATTTTATGATTTCCTTTTTTCACTGGCATATTGCCTCCGCAAATATATCTCTTCATAGTTTTTGTTTTATTATGCATATAATCAGGAAGAGAAGATATAGGTAACAATAGTATAATAATATTAAGCTGAAAATAATGCAAGGCTATACGTCAGTGCTAAAGTTGTTTCGATGCGTTTTTTCTTTTTATTTCCTTCAGCTATCGGGCATCCAGCGTTCGCCTTTAGACAAGATTTAAGCAATAGCTTTATCCGCTTCTTTGCGTTATTCCTTAATTTGTTACAATTAAATTAATAGGAAATTGATCAGAGATTTTCATTTATTTTCATTATGTTTTTACGTTTCGAAGTATATGGTTATGTATGTATTGTTATACGGTGGTGGTGTGGCGATGTGGTAATGTCGTCAGGCACTGGTTGAACATTTACCCAGCCATTCATTGGTTTATTTTCTTTTTCATACATACATAACATCCATCCATGTTTACGCAACATCGACGTAATTCCTTTTTATATTGTTTAAAATTCAATTGTTAGCACTGACAGCTTCGCATGTTACATATGCAAGTGTCTTCCATTTTTATCGACACCCAAGAGCGCAGAGAGAAACTGAGAACTTTTGCATTTAGTTTCCGTAAGTAATCGGATTTATGTATTCAGCCCTTCATACATTCGTACTTTTACACATTATTTAATGTCTTTAAAAATGTAAGAATATAAAAATCAAGTAATCCAACACAAATACATTTGTGTACTCACATAAATACATTTTCATCTTATTGCATATTACTTAAGGGCAACTACACCATGAATATTTATAAAGAAAGTGTGTGTATGTGTGCGTGTGTGTATGTCAGTACAAATCTACATATATATATTGCAAACTTTAGCATTTATTCAATACATTCTTATACTATACGTAAAAGATTGTGCGCTTAACGCAACGCACATGTTAATGGTTAACCAAATTTATTCGAGCAAACATTTGGTAAAATTTGCAAGCAAGTGTTGAATGCTTTGTAAAACTTTTCAAGCGTCCAAAAAATCCAACAAATGTTGCAATTTATTTACAGTTCTACTAACCAAAAAGGAATTTTGAAAGTTAGTACCTTTTAATGGCTAAAATAACCAAAAAACTATACTCGAATCTTAAATGCTCATTACATCGAGAAATTTTTTTTTTACAGATATTTCCACTGCTTTAGATTTTCTTTATATAAATTTAAATTCGAAAGTAAGCCTTTTTTATCTTAAAGGTAGGGACCGTAAGCTTTGAATCTGCCTGAGAGCGCAGAAACGGAGATTGGCACTATAAATGATGCGTACAGCGTGTGGTCTTAAGCCGTGAACTTTGAATTTGCCTGATAAAACGAGAAAAGAGATTGAGACTATAGGTGAACTTTGAGCAGTTTTTCGTCTTTGAGGCATGGACCATGAACTTTGAATCTGTCTTAAGCGCCAAGAAAAGTGATTGAGTCCTGAACTTTGAATCCGCTTGAAGCAGCAAGAAAATGGAATGGGATGAGAGATGATGTTCGGACAGCTTCTCGCCCTTGAAGACGTGCACCGCGGACTATGAATTGGCCTCAACTAAACTTTGAATCTGGAACGAGGCTCAACAGGTAACGATGTAAATTATATTTGGATAGCTTCCTGTCCCAAACAAACTTACTGAACGTTTGTTATACGAAGTTGACACTAAATATAGTCACAATTTCATTCTTGAGAGGCAAAGAATAGAAGAACGTCATCGTACAACTTTACTTTTATAATTCAGTCGGTTAAGGCATACTTAGCGGTTTGGCACTCATCCGCTAAACTGCGGTTACTTCGTAACTCCTTCCCTTTGTCTATTCTGATCGCCACTGTGTTACACGAGTGGGGAAGCACCTCTTGGCTGATTGCTTATATTACAAAACCACAGAGCTTAAGCGCTTCACCCCTTCAAGAAACGGCTAAGGATGTTTTCCCAAACATTTTAGCACGTGGCAATCTAACGTCTCGGCTTTAACGACGATGATGATTTTATTTGTAAATTTCTCTGTTGACATAAAGCTTAAGTTGTTAATACTTTAGTTATTTTCTTTTCCTTCTCTTACTAAGAAAACCTTCGCTTGACTGATTGGCGTTCATCTTACAGATATGTTTTTGTACGTTAGCGCGCGTGTATGTGTGTATGCCCACATGCATATGTTATTTTCCTAAGCATTTCTGTACATTTTCAATGTAATTATCTCCAGTGCAATTACTGTAAGCAAACATGATATTCTTGGCTTTTCAAAAGCCTTATGTGAGCTGTGTCATGTAGTGAAATCTCCAATCAATAACTACATTGGCAATAGTGTATTGATGAATGTTATTGAATAGTTACATGTAATTATTCATATTTCGTGCAGATATGTTCTACACCTAATAATGCGTTTATGTTGTAATTATTATCTCGACGAGACCAAAAGCATCGCAGCAGAAACTTTTAATTATATTAGAAACGACAAAGTGAACGAAAATTTACGAAGACCAGAAAGGAAGTAATTTTATCTCACAAAGAGTAAAAACAAGTCAGTTAATTTTATTATAATTATAAGGTAGTGATGTAAAATGCTCTTATCATCTTTTAGTGCAAAACATTATAATACTGAGACTTTACCAATTTGCACTGACATGCACATGTGATGCCCAAGATTCTTAAGCACAAGCGAAAGTGCAATAAACCATTATCCTGCCAGCCTGCAAAGTCATTAATGCACAAGTGAGAAAGTTATACACGAACTTTTGATATCCAGTATCTCAAGGCTATAATTTTGCTAATTGTATTCATGAAAGCTGAGCGATCGACAACATATTTGAAATGATAGACAGTCTCAACATTTTGTATCACCATAGATTATAAGTGATGGCTCTTATAATTTGCTAGTACGATTACGAGTTGATTAGGGCGGTTATAATAAGCAAACTTGAAGACTCAAAGTTTTCCCCTGTTTAAGAGCACACATACTTTCTAGGACGGCTAACGCTTATTCCTTATTGCTCTCCACCACAACAAGAAGGGAGCATCTTATCTAATTCTTCCGCGTTGTGTAAAGAGAGTAAAACATCGAGGAACGGCGAAATACATGATCTGACTTAAATAGGAACGAGTAAATCATCGACTTTGAAAAAAAGAAAAGGAAATGACGACATCAAATATAAAGATCTCTACTTCATATTGTAGTTAAGTAATGGTCGCATATATATTCAAGCGGGACGGCAGAAGCAAGAAAAATTCTTACATTCCTAGGTACTTATTGCGAGGAGTTTATCAAAAAACTTTTATACCTTCAAACTTTTGTGGTGGAAGGATGGATTAAGTTTGCGATTGGATTTATACAAAACCCAGAAATACTTGAGAGAGACCAACTATCTACTATACCAATCCAAGCTTATCTGGTGTCGGTCCGTTTGTTGTTTCTGCTTTCAACCCGCCTTCTTTTTGAGATGAAATTTAAGGCATTGATGTGTTTTGGCCCAAGTACGAATGGGGGCTGTTGTGACGTCTGGCACTTTGAGTATTATGATTTATTACAACCGATTACCACTGATTATGACTGTTGGTGTTATTGACTCCGACAGATTATGATATATTATTACTTATTACGAGCGATGATCGATTGTGACTCATTACTACTGCTTACAATTTTTTATTATTCGTTATTACTGATTACTGTTTCAGAGATTTTAAGTAAAAATTTCTAATACTCTTTATTAATGCTTGGATATATGTTTAATTAGCAAAACAAATATATGTGCATATAATAGTTTGTCAGCAAACTACTACCACTATTACTGTTGTAACTAAACTAAATGGATGACCAAGTGAACGGTTTGGCTGGTCTCATTAAATTTTAGTTCAACTGTGGTAAGCACAGAATGTTTTTTTTCTTAGAGGAAGTGTATCAGTGCATTGCTGTGATACCCCAAACATAACTATTTTGGCTAACATCAAAATTTTTTATTCCATTATAGACACATACACACCAAAAACAATTTGTAACCTTCCGAAATTGCAAGGCATATCTGCTTACTTTATGTTTTTGGCTATAATACACAAGAGTTTTAATAGGCATAAACAGAACATTTTCGCCCGCTTATGTTTTCATAATATCCATGTACCCTGAGGATATATTAAGCTTTCGTTCATACCTTGACTCCCAAAAGTAGACTTTAAAAATTCTAGGGATTGTATTTAAAGCACATGAAGTGTGAATCCACTTTAAATATTTCAACTGATCTGTATTTATATTTTATTTAATGTAAGCTAAATGAACGAGTGAGAATAGTTTGCGAATTTTTGCACTACAATTGGCCTCTTTTTCCTTTTATTCGCACATTCGTTCACCCAAACTAAAATAATTAACTGGCCTTTTCCCAGGGTTATAGCTCAGGTATACAAATCGTTTTAAACTGACGAAAATTTTGCCTTTTGTTTTAATTACCCATTAACCAAGCTACCGAGATATTAAAATGGCGACAACACTACAAACAATGAAGAAGAAATTGCACCAAAAACTAATGACCGTAAATTTTAAACTTCGTACCAACGAGTACCAATCAGGACGCGCTCAAAGAGCTTTCATGTAATAACCAAGGGTAACAGAGTACGACACGCTGCCCTTCGCATAGTGACGACAACAATTGTTAATTGTATCCGTAATAGCGTTCGCTTGTTTCCGCCATACTGCAGTGGTATTATGTGTACGTATTGCAGTGGTATACTTGCAATAACTTGCAAATGCTCGTAATCATTAACGATATCGTGGTTAACGGTGCGGTAGAGTACATAAAATGAAAGCAGTCAACAGGATCAAAAAAAAAAATTAATAAATGTAAGTATTTTACATGTTTTCCATCCACCATACACCTTCTTACCATTCAACATCATTCATATTTTTTACATTGTTCAGATAGTCTTCTCCCTATGTTGATTGTAAAATAAAATATAATTAGAATTCAAGTACATTCACTAAAGTATGCCTTTCAAAAAAAATTGTAAAATGCAGAAAATCTCCAAGTAAAAAAAAACTTACTGATTAAAGTATAAAATTTACAAAATTGCATTAATATGACTTTATATAAAAAATGTTATAATTGTAAAATTCTATAATTTATATAAAAAATTCGATTCGTTTTACATGGGAGCTAATTGAACGCTTTAAAGTATGCATCTCGAATAACCAGAAATGCTTTGAAAATGCAGACACGTGAACCTTGATTATTAACCGGTTAACTGTGTCAATCTCTTTGGAAAATGTGTATTTAAATTGCTTCGCAAAAAGTTAGCGTTAAAGAGTATACTCATCATGCACTGAGTATGTGTGATATGAAATTACGTCGTAATGAAATAACTTGACAAAAATACATTATTGTGACGCTCACATACATTCATAATGATAAAATTTTACACGTTGTTCATGAAGTATACATTCGTCATACACAGTTAACTGGTTAAGTATACCCCTCCGCTTCCCTCACAATTTCCTTTTAAAATTTTCGTTTTTGCCACGACTAGCAAGTCAGCGCAGATATAATGAGTACTCAGTCGGTCAAGGCAGGACACACACCCCAGCAGCCACCGCTCCTTGTCTCCTTCTCTTTTCTTCCTTCCTTTGTCGTTGGGGCAATTTTTGAGCACGCTTTGATTGCTTCGTTTCTCTTTTACCATTGAATCAATTGTCTACGTTCATATGATGGCATAAGCTTATTTTGAATCCCGTGCTCCAATCCAAAGAAAGGAGCTCCTGAGAAAACCTTGGGAGCCATATTTATAATTGATTTAATTAAAAGTAGGTTTCATTCTTTCTTGAATTTTTATTTGATTTTATAGCATGAAATCCATTTTAACGTCCCCAGCAATGTCTCCAATTACAAATTTCAAAAGCTAATTCGCCTTATTCATGATATGTGCAAGAGTGGATTTTGATTGTAGGGGCTTAACTGAGTTCACCATAACATTCGTTTTTGTCTTAACACTTCAACTCATTGATATTTTGGGTTCATTCAAAATTTACATCTAAAAATGTATTTGATATAAGTAATCGAGATTACAATTTGTTACGAAAGGAATATTTTCACATAAGTATATCGTGTCTGAGTGTTCGGTAGATTTTAAATTCCATCAGCGGGATTGCTAATAATGGTGAAAGCATAAAGAGCGCACATTGGCTGTTGTTGGATTGCACGTGCAATTAATGTATTTAATTGAATGGGAAAAAAATGACTTTTCGTTGGGAAGCTTTTTCAAATAATAAACAGGTAAAAGCACTATAAGTAGACAGAGCGCACCATTAATTACCGACCCCACCCTACAGCTATTTACAAAGTGACTTTATATGGAAGGTGGTCGAAAAAGTGGTCAGATTCGAACCATTTTCAATAGCGACCCTCGTTGGCCCAAAACATGCCAGTGTATCAAATTTCTTCAAAATATCTCAAAAATTACCGGGCGTAGGTTGAACAAAACTAAAACAGGACTGTCAGAGGGGTGGACGGAGAGATAAGCGTCAAGTTCTTCTGAGTGTTCCATACATCCGCACAAGCTTAATATGCCGGCCTTATGCCACCGGTGATGTGGACACAATAGTAGAAATAACGCATGAAGGTGTATAAGCATCCGCATAACCCGCATAACGACGCGGTGAATGAAGCGTATCATTGAATAAATCGTACTATAATTGCAAATACAGCTCCTCCCGATTTCCGAAAGCACTCCCAACACATCACCCCTTAATATTCTCAAACAAACTGTTGTCTAACTTTTACATGTTGGCGGCATATCTGCGATGCATTGTTAATTTGTATGCACACAGGCTAATGCTCACTTGGTGTAAACGGGCATTTACATCGTAAGTGAACAGCGTATACATGCTCTTTTCTTCTTCTACTTTCAATGTGGAACAACAGCATAGCTCAATATTTTCTAAAAAAATTTTCATAACTAAAGTAATTAACTTTCTTCTGAACACTTTCTTTCCGCTTAAAGTTTATGGTCTGTCTTCGATCGAAGATACATGTAGGGAAAATATGGTAGCAATAAAATACATAGCGTATAAAATGATTTTAGAATATTGCCGACTTCACAGAACTCCTATCCTAGACGTTACCGGCGAAGGCGTAAAACTTAACGATTGAGTACACGGCAACAGAGCTGGATTGGGTATGCACACCCGGTCTCTTCCGCCACTTCTTTCTGACCGTCACATCGTCTTACACTTGTACCTCACCTCCGCCGAGTGATTGACGATATTAAAAAAACCAAAGTAAAGTCTGCCGCAATCCTGCGTAAAGTAGAAGAAGCTCACAAGGAAGAAGTTACACTCACGTATACATTTATACAAAGCATTCTCCTACTCCACTCTCCTATCGCATTTATGTGTTCGCAGCGAATATTGTCGCGAAAGTTGAGCTTTTTACACTCTCTTGGTCTAATAGTGTTTGTCCACATTTTACATGAGACCAATCGATGTACCATGTAATAGTTTGTTGGGGGAATGCTGTTCCTCACATAAATTTCATACCAATAGATTTCAAATATACGACGTCTCAGACTGTATTTCCACAGTTACACAAATTTAGTTTTAATAAAACTTCTTTTCAAACAATCGATTCTTGCTTTCGACATCTTTTGTCGAACATCACTATCCAATTATTTTCCGTTGAATAAAGTTTTTGCTTATAAATCTTTACATAAGTCACGAATACCACGATTTGTCCAATAAAGCCGCTTACCCACCTTTGCTAACCGGCTTGCATTCTATATTTTCCGGGAATTTTGGTTTTATATGGTAGATTTTCTGGGGATCTTTGCCAACCCATCCTTTAATCGCCAGCTAAGTAAAGCGTCCGTTATTTTAGGCGATCAACAGGCGGAGCATCATAAATCTATATCTGCTTTTATTAATTTCCTCCTTCTTTGGACTTATTTTCCTCCATGTAAACTTAGTTTATGATGTTTAGAAGAGAATACGTGTACGAAACACGAAATGTAAGAACAACGACGGAAAACGTTTACAAAATAAACAACACTTAAATTCTTGCACTCATAAAATTTCGAAAGTCAAAAGCCAAAATAAGAACCGAGTTTCCTAGTAAATAGAAGACTTTCGCTGTTGCTCTAGCAATTGTTGACGATACGAATAAACAGATGCGAAAATAAATAAAGGTAGACAGCAACAGTAGCAACAATACGGGTAAGGAAATTTCGGAAATTGAATGTTGAGGACAACTCGTGAGATTATGAAGAAGAACCATAAGCGAGGAAACTTGGAAAACATTGGACTTAAGCCTTTATGTCAGAGAAGTTTGTCAAAATGCCGCACTCATGAGCCGGTTGAGTCGTCTGTTATTAAAATTCACAAAATTAATGAAAAAAAAAAAAGTGAGGAATAAATAATAAAACTTCATCCGTATGGATACGAATCATCTTTATAGATCAAATTTGGTTAATCTTTAAAGAGGACATGAACATTTTAAAATACATCCGTCCGCATTTAGTAACTGAACAATCATGGATACCAGTGCGTATACACGCTTAACTTTCATACAAATTTCGTGAGAAACGATGTTTCTTAAATCTGGAAGCAGATAGAAAAAATTCGCAGTAAAAATGAAATACTTTACTTACGTGTATGTGTGTGCGTGCGAGTGTGTGTATGTGCTTGTGTGTGCACGATAACATGCTAATAAGAATATATCTACTCAATTCCACTCATACCCATTAAATAGTTTATTGTGATTTTCGCTATAACAGATGGCACCGTACTTGAGACATCGAGACTTTAAGTTAAGGAGTTTACACTTCAAAGAAAAGTTTCAAGTGTGTGAAACATTACATACGCAGTAGCTAACAGCAAAATTATAAGGTAATGACATCATCTATGCTGTATGGAAAAATGTCTGAGGCTAGAGATGATTACTCTATTTTATCTATGTTAGCAAAAATTGAAAGAAATGATCCGGTTAATGTGTATAAGAAGTATCACGATGTGTCTGACTACTCCTAGCGTAAGGTTTATTAAATAATTAAATTATACTAACAATATAAGTTTAAAACCGTAAAAAGTATTGACGAATCTTCTTAAGATTCTATTTAGGAAATATTTCGCATTTTTAAATGGACATAGATCAGCTGTTGATGCCAACAGGCATCATTTTCTCCAAAAACCCACATCTACCACCAAAGAACAAACGGTATATTCATGGTGTCAAAACTTCAGCAATCCAGTGACGTAATATATTTTATATCAGATCAGAACGAAACTCTAAATTGAAATAATTTTAACAACACCGTTTGCTTGTCTGCCTATCTGTATAAGGTCTACGGTAAACATTCCCATGATCGCAAAAAGGAAGCCGTCTACTTCAAATTTCAGAGAAACATTGGAAGTCCTTGCAGCCAGGTTGATATTGAAAATGGGCCAAATTGGTCCAAGAAAACGCTTACAGTATCCCCTGAAGCGGGACCATCTCTGTTTTCAAAAATGAAAAAGTTTGTTTTTTGTTCGTTATTTATAAACGACACAACGATAAAAATTTGCATTTGTATTGTAAGTAGAAAAAGCCGGCCAAGTCTACTCAATATTATATAATATTGAAATTTCATTCCTTTGTCAAACGAAAATTCAGTAAAAATCTTAACTGTTCCACATATGTGTGTCACTCCGTCTGTCCATCTATATGTAAGCCGCGCTGCTGACATACTTCATAATTTCCTTTTTTTCCTTTTTTTGTAGTCTTTTTCAGGATAACAGTGGTGGGTGTAAGAGGGTCGGTCGCAGCCGAGTATTATTTTCTTACTTGTCGCTTATTTCTCGTTTTTTGTTAATTATGTCAGAACATAAAAGTTGATAATTGTTCATTTCTACGCACGACACTTACTATATAATACTAGTTTTTTGACATGTATTGCATCATTGTCTGCCGCATAGATGATGGTTGCGTAAATCTGTTTTCCTTTTGCATAAACTATCATTAAAGCAGCCCTTAAACATTTATGGTATCAATATTTCAGGAAATTTTTCAAGTGATGACATGAATGTAAAGAATTTACCATGTATTTCCTGAAATACTCTTATACAGATACAAACGGGTGTGCTTCCCTGCCATGCCATGTTCCTATGTCTCTCTCTCTCTCTCTTTCTGTTTCTCTTTACTTCTGTCTGCAATTGCATGCACTTGATGACACAATACAAATACGTACTTATATCGTAAATGTGTAACCTACTCAAGTGGATATTTCTGGTATTCATAAACAAGCATCTGTGAATACAATCCAAACGTATGTGCAAAACATATAAAATTCAAGTGTGTAGTTGTGTAAAGACAGCAATAATAAAGACAGTAACAACAACTGTACAAAGAAGATCCGAATGAAATGCTTTGTTAAATATTTCATAAAATATCACTTTCTGACATGACTGCAACTATCTAAAGATTAATGCACAAATACATACATAATACACGTTGCGTATACATGCAGTAGAATTGCATTCGACTTGTGACATATCTACTAAGTTTGTCCTTTCATATGTAAAGCTGCTCTCAACTTTGTACACCTTCGATTAGCATTAGGTTATGAATGTATACACTCATGTCCCTACGTCTGCCGTTTAACCGTTGAAAGAGTGAGAAAGCTTAGTTTCCCGCAAATGAAGATGGAAAAGCGGGCCTCTGTATTAATATTCTTCGTCGACGGCTACAGATCAAATATTGGAAAATAAAAGCAAAACCACGCCCCGACAACAATTACTTTTCCTTTCTATTCAAAACAAAAACTGACATAAAATTTTGTAAAAGTATTTATATGAACGATCTGTGCAAAATTTATCCTACTGGCATCTTTCATCTTTTTTGAACGTCCACTGTTAAAACCTAGAAAGCAAAGTGGATGGGCTGAAAAGTTTCCTACCTGAACATGAAGATAGCAGCTTTTGTCCACAAATGTTATTAAATATATTTGTACTATATACATGTATTGATAAGTACTCAACAATATTTCGGCCGGTTTATGTGCGACGCAGCTTTTTAACCCTAAGTTGATGCCAGAAACTGGGATGTATCTTGAACGTTTTGACGTTTGAACGTTTTTTAAGAACGACATCCAAATATCAAACAGGCGTTGAACGGGTTCTATCACCTTTGAGGAAGACTATATTTGCACAAAGAAAAGGTCTCTCTATGACCAGCTTTATATTTTTACTTACATCTGTGTGTTTGTACCAGAGAGAGTTCCAGCAGCAGGTGGATTGGAATAGAGTTTGTCGAACAGGCGCGAATCAACCAATTGAGAATCTTAAGCAGAATCAGGAGATATTTATAGATACAGATAATTATGTATATAAATATATATATATAAAACTAATTATTAGGTCTCTTAGAAGTAATTCCAAATATACAACATCCATCCAAGTAGGACCAAACTGACATTCCGCGTTGAATATACAAAAAGTATTTATTTTATATAATTTCTGCTCCAGCAACGCTATACAAGGTATATGTTCAATTACATAACAAAAAGTTAATTCTTATTTGGACAGTTGGTGCATGAAGCACGATTCAAATGCGTTCCTATGTAACATACGGTGGTTTTATTGTCCGTGCTGCGTCATTACTGCTGTATTTTTTATCAGATATGATGGTTCTTCGTAAAACAAATTTCAAACTTAATTACTTTTTGTTAAAGTAAATATCGCTTCGTTCGTTACACCAAAGGCTTTGCTATTTTTTGAAATCAATCTCCTTTCAATCGCTCAATTGGTCAACCAGAACTTCAATCATGTTTGAGTGAAAAATCTCTGGGAAAGAATCCTTATATATGTGCACACTTTTACGCTGTTAACCAGAAGAACTTTGACATCACGTTTATACCCACAGATAACTATGTTTTCTTTGCACATGTTGAAGAGTGAAATTTGCTCTCCACATTGAAATTGATTCTAAATTACTTCTACTACTGACTAGAAAGAAGACTACGCACAGCGTGCCTGTTTGTAATCTAACATAAAAGTGTGAGGCATCTTAACTGTCAAAACGATAAGATCACAGCTCGAATATAATGTGCATTGCATTTGATCAAAGCGAAGGTAACTCCTTGTGTGAAAAGTTGACAGTAATATTTTTCTTTTATAAATTTATTTACTTAATCTTTAAACAAAAATTAATTATATAACCAAAAATTTCTGACTACGAGAGCTCCAACCAATTCGGGAAGGACGGACATACCAGTCGGGTCTTCATGAAGACGAATTAGCGACAGACAAGGGGAAAGAAAAGACGAATTTGTAGAGAAACGAACGTACAGACAAATTTAGTCTTATCCAATCATACTCAGTATCGCGCGCTAATCAGAAGCATGCATACTTTTTAGCATCTCCCAGGGGGAAGAATGGACGAATGGGTAGAGGAAAGAGCGGACAGAGCGGAAGAAGAGCAATGGGCAGACGGACAAGGCGGCGCATAGGGAGGTAGCCCAAGCAAACCATGGACGGATGGACGAGCTTACGCTTGTCTGATCGTGCTCAATATCCCACGATAATCACATGCATGCACATTTTTTAGGGTCTTTCAGGATACTACCTTAGTAGAATGAATCCATCACATGGTGTAAATGTTTGAATACTTTTGCTGATTACGATGAACATGTTGATGTCGTAAACATATGTATGCGCATAAGATAAACAGCATGTCATAATAAGCGAACAAATCTTAACTGATTGCGCTTTTTTCCTCTGCTACTTAACAATTTAATATTTCTGCCCAAGTGTGTAAAGCGAGCGTAAGCTTTTTTGTCAGCAATCACTTTTTTTATTGCGCTCTCTATAGGGTTTATAACGTACTGCAATATATAAATAAAATGTAACGTAGGTTTTTTATTGAAGAGTATTTGTTGACGTAGTAGATATCATGCGAAGACTTCAAATAAAATTTACAAAAAATAGTACGCAACAAACCTTTGAAACTTTATCGTTTTTTTTGTTTTTTTTTTTTTTTCTTTGATTCCCTTTAAACGCTTATATGAATATATTATATGAAAAATTTTTACTTAAATGAGATTTTTTTATTTGTTGTTTTTATAAAAAACTTGAAGGCATAAACAAACAACTCTCTGGCGTATGACTTTATTTGCAAACAGACGATCTGCAAAGCTCTTTATAATTTTAATACCTCTTTAATCCTATCAAGCCATCTAGAAAAACATAATAAATTTCTCAGACAAATAATAGCAAACGAAAATAAGTATAAAAAGAACTATCAACCATAAGCTGTGTGGTAGACTAAAAAACAAACAAGAACAAGCCTATGGAGAGTTTAGTTCGAAACTTGGATGCCTAGCATTCAACATATTTTTCACTGAAATTCATTTTATTAGCGAGGGCTTTAAAATGTAGCGCAAGGGATTTTCCCTTTATACCTGCGTACTTCTTTTTTGGAACCAATCTTTGTACAAAAAATATTCCACATTTTAAGCTTTTCTCAAGACATAGGTTTTCTTTACATATTTTTCTAATTCGATATAACTAAGTACAAGGCGCAAAGCTTTCAAGTCAAATATATAAAATATGCTTCATAGGATAAACATATTCGAACCTTACCAACGGTGTAAGGAACTTAACATGCCCTTTTAGCTGTTTAAAAATGACTGTAAAAACACTTCGAGTAAAATAATCTGTGCTGAGCAAAAGGATGTGCCTGTACGCAGCAGGACATTTCACGGACAGAAAAAGTAGCAAACAAGACACAAACACAAAAGCAAAATTAATCGAATCAAAATATCGCTGGTGAAAGTAAACATAAAGGCCGTGCTCTCTTTAAAGCGACCATTGAATACCCAACACGTAGGTTTTAACTCAATTTGTTGCAGGTTTTCCAATAACAGCGAATACAAACTATAAATATATATATGATATACTGATATCGGGAAGTAAAAAAAGAAAATGATTCCATATTAAAGAAGAATGCTTTAATAAAAGCAATTTTTTAGATTTGTCTTTACATATTTAATATCAGTCCGAAAAGATTATTTGAGTTTTGATATTTTCTTATTCGTAAAATCATTTAAAACTAATTTTTTTGCAGAAAGAAAAATGGCTCTAGAAATTAAAGGAGAATTGTGTGAGGTCATAAAGTTTTCGCATGTTTATCTATTTTCTTGTCTGCAAATATGATTTATATTCAGGAAAAAATGCGAAGATATAAAAAAACTTTTCGTTTTAGAACGCTAGCAATGACGCAATAACTTGTTTCCTGCTTTAATTTTGTCATGTCCGTAAATATGATTTACATTTATAAATGGAACAAATAGACAATGTAAAAAGGTATTCATAAATAGCTTCGAAGTGACTTTGTAAATCCCTCTTATGTTGATTTTTCTTCTTGTCCGTAAATATGATATACCTTTACAGAGTTTACAAGAGAAAAGAAGATGACATGGAGAATTTTTCATAATCTTAACTTTGCAATTTCTTCGATTCTTAATAATATTGCTGCCAATAGGTTCCCTTTTCCTTGACTAAAATACGAAATAACCCTCCTTTAATTATATTATTTCAATTCCAGTGGTTTTGAGATTATATTCGCATTTCAGCCCAGTTTCGATAGAAATTTGCCAATTTATAAAAACAGTGGGAGCCGCTTCAAGCTGCGTGCAATGCGAGTTGGGCTTAAGTCAATTGCTTTTGGGAACTGCAACCGCTTAATGTATTTATTAGCTGACCACTCTTATGAAATGAAAATATAAATAAAATATAAATCGTATTTTTGGACGCATAAAATAATTGTTATTAATCCTTTACGAACTTTTTCGATTGCATTTTTCTGACACACACACAAAAAGATTTAAAAAAATTTAAATCTGCCGGAAAATTTGTAAGTATTTATAAACATGAATAGTTTTTTTAAATAAGGTTATCGAAAAAAGTCGTTTCCGCGGATTACTTTTTTTTGAAATGTTCGATACTCCTCTTAGCAGGTTTTTTGTTTGTATTGGTTTAAGCCGTACCGTTACTGCTTTTATTATACGTACTAATGTTCTCACAGATTGAAGGGTGGCAGTAAACGATCCGGAAAGTAATCTTTCACTTTGGTAGTTCTCACTTTATATCCCTTTTTCTTTCGGCATAAATATACCAGGATTGAAAATTGCCAAAAATTATTAAAAGTAAAGAGATCAGAAAAAAAAGCAGCGTAAAGAAAAGAAAACATAAAAACTATAGGGGGAAAGGGCCCGCCATTAAATACCATATGGATAGATGGATAGACAAAAATGGCCAAACAAAAGCAGATCGTACAAATCAGTACCGTACATTGCATCTCGTAATTGGCTTCTGCACGACTCGTTTAAGTGCCATCTTAAACTTATGGGTTATTCGCTACCATATCCTACGTGAATGTACGACCATCTACAGAACACCAAGTATTCGACGAACATTTCATAACACCGAACATAGTATGGTGCTCCCAAAGTTAAGAAACCGGCGAGATTCATAAGAATTCCAAATTTAGTGGGCAAGGGAGATGAGAGAAACGAATAAATCTTGTGGGACGCAGTACGTACTGCCCACCCTATTAGAATAAAATTTCAAGCAGCTTGGCAGATTTAATACACCTTTAGCGTATACTTGAGTGAGTGTAAAAATATTTCAATTATAGGCATAAACAGAGTAGAAAGAGTGAAGGAAAACATACATATTTCATAAGTGATAAAATAACAAAATGCACATATTTATTATTCCTTGAAGAACTTGCAAAAGTTAAGAGAAAATGTCATATGTATTTGTTTTACTGTCATCGTAAAATATTTATACAAAATAAATAAAAAAATTACATTCACTTTAAAGTCAGTATTTAAACCTAAACCGTACAGAATAAGCCTCTGGGGCTTATTTGAACTTTGAATTTAAATTTTTTAATTATTTCATATTGCATTATTAAACATTTTTGTTTTGCTGGTTTTACTTTAAATTAACAACATAACCATATTAAGTATGGTCTAAGTCCTGATATCAAAATAAACCCCATTCCAAAAATATAAAGTGAAGTGAAATTAGGTAAGAGAATAAGTTTAAAATTTTTAAGTATAATCGACTTTTAAAACAACGATTTCATCAAGAATCCTTTAAAATTTTCGGAAGTATATTTTTTAAAAAATTCGCGACATTTTCTATGCTCTGAACAATAATTTTTTTATCCCTTGCGTTGATTGCATAAATCTTTTAGCCTTAACGTGCGAGTAATATGTTTTGATGTCTAAACAAATATAACAGTATTTTCCTCTTTCTACTATGGCTGTTCGAACTTTACCTATGGTTGTAGCAACGTGCACGCACACACAATTCATATGTATGACAAAAAGTATATATAGACTTGGTTATTACACTGAAAATTACTTACAGGCCAGCAATAACTCAGGTGAAGTTAGCCGAACGTGCATGAATCATTTCATTGTTTTTGCTAAAATCAATTCCCGTCTTTGCTAAGCTACATCTTATAAAAGTGAAGAAAACTGAAGAAAAGTTACTATAACGCATCACTCAATAAGTCTCCGGTGTGACACATATATGACAACACTGTTGACAGCTCCATACATATCTTGATAGTACAAACGATAAGCGCCAAAATTTCTAGTTCACAAGTTACACTTGTTTTAGTGACAATACTTTCGCCGGATGCTGTCCACTCGATTGAGTGCAGATTTGACTTTGGCGTGTGCTGATGAACCCATGTCTCATCCATTGACGTATCGCATGAAAAACTCCTTTCTCGTTTCGCCTACACAGCGAGAAACAGCGCTCTTAGTAATTAATATGTTGCTATCAAAAGCAAGCAACCGTGGTATCCATTTCTAACAGAGCTGGACAACGTGGACAAACGTAAATGTATGTAAAATGTTTAAGGTGTCAGCTATCTCACGAAATTCCGTTTTTTGGTCTTCCAAAACGAGTTTTTCCAGCTCGTTTATGTTTTTAGGAAAAATTGCAAACTCAGACGAACAGACTGTTCAGGCTCAACGGTGTCTATTCGATTGGGTTTAAAATTAGCAACTCATCCACATATTTAATATATTGTTTCGACAGAGAAGAATCGTCATAACATGTTCCAGGCCAGCACCTATTGCGAACAGTCTTTTTTCTGATCAAAAGGTAACGTTTAAGCTACACAAATTAAAAAAGTAGCATCACTACAACGACAGTTATTTGCCAGAATGTCATGAAACTTTATCCCGCATAGTTTGAAGGTTCGTACTATTCAGAAATCACAGCGATGCCATGTATGCGTCAGACAGGAGACTTATTGGGTGATATGTCGTTAAAAATTTCTTGAAATTTCTTAATTAATTGGGCGATTATGTAAATAAACAATAGATTAGATTGGGGAAAAAGAAATCCATAACACAACTTTTATAATAGAGAAGGTTTAGCGTCATATATGTGACGTCGTCAAGTCGTTATTAATCAAAAATGGTGACGCAAGAAGCACTCACTGTAATAAAAATATTCCGTAACAAATGCGTAACTGTCCACAACTTACTATTTGCAAGAAAATCGGATTTTTACTGCACAAATTTGTCAACTAATTTCAGGTCTGCCAACATTTTGCAAGTCTACCAACACAATCTAACATAGTTACCACTTAAAACCGTTATTCATCCCCAACGTATCTACTTCATATGAAAACCAGCAGGTGTGGTGCCGTCAGCGTGAACTGTGAGTTACCTGTCATACTACCAAAACAAATAAAACTGATTGTAAATTAACATATCGCCGGAAAGCACAAGTAATAACATTATGGAAACCCAACAAAAATCAAGAAATCCCGATGATTTCACGCTTTTGATTATTTTGAATTTGACCCATTACTAGAGCAGCTTTTTTTTCAAACGTTTGCGTTAATTTCGTTGAGTTGTTTTTATTTCAAGATAAATAAGGCTCTAGCAAAGACGTAAACCTTGCTTTCTAAAGCATAATACACGTTCGCAAACATGGGATCTCTTGATAGGCTATCTTCACCCCGTTCGGGGGCATAAACAAAAATTCAAAAGTGAACATACGCCTGTGTACGCTTTCATATTCATATAAAAAACAAAATACGTTTCCAAGACCAAACGCAAATGAAATTTTTTCGCCCTCGAAACTAGAAAAATTTGCCGCTCTTTTGGTCACATTTACATATGGTTCACAAAAAAAGAAAAAACAGGAAAGCATAAATCGTTAAAATTTTATTGGATTTTTTATGAAAAAAAAACAACCAACAAAACAATCGTTAAAAATTCTGCTCAATGCCAAAAACATTCTAACATTTTATATATGCGCTACTAAAGACTACAAAATACGTACACACATATTCGTTTGGGTAAAAATTTAAATCACACCAGAAAACAAGAGATACTTTATTGTAACGGCACTAATTACAACGAGAATTAGGCTCTGAGTAAATTAATCGGAAGTAAGGAACATTAAAACAAAACAAAAGTCAACAATACGCGACTCATAGTTAGGCATCACAACGATCTGGACTTACTTTTGATATTTTAAAAGTCAAGCGAATTTGTAACATACATGTAGGCTTCATAATAAAACTGCTGAAAAGAAGGCGATCGATCTGTTACGTTCAAATGCTTTAACGAAGAAAAACATGACTTTATCATGGCTCTGTCGACTCTCTTCTCTTGTTAATTTATATAATAATTTAATTTCATTTTCTTTTATTATTTAATTAAATAATTATCTTTTTAAATAATTGTTTTTTCTTCCGATTAGTACTTGCTTTCGGTGTGGCGCCCACAATTTATCAGACAGGGCCACAGTATTAATAAAACATTTTTATATCAGCTTCATGCAATATACCAAAATTCCTACTATTCATGTGTAAATGCCTGTATGAAAAACGCACACCTTTTATTATGCCGATCGATTCAGGATCTAAATCAATGTAAGCTTATCTGTGCATCTGTCCCTCTGTCTTTTTAAAATATTTTTATAAAGTTTGGTACAATGAAACATTTTGACGCAAGGATCTCGGCCGGATCGATCCACTTTTCGACCATTTTCCATATAAGTCCTTTCTTTGAAAAGCCCTTATATGAATAACTGGTTTAAATAAAATTGTGGCCCACTTACAGTTATTTTTCTTGGGTTTTCATATAATTTACCTATTCCTTTAACTCTACTTTACGGTTTGATAGACATTGAGTGTATAACTAAATTTTCGAATTTTGGTTGATTGATGAAAAATTGAGATTTCAGGAGAGAATGGAAGAAAAAGATTTATCTGCAATGTTGTCAATCACTATACACTCTTTCTCCTATCTTTTAGATAAAATATGAAACTCCCTTGACCTTTTGGTCAAAGAAATAAGGGGTGACGTTTTCTGATACCGTTGGGGAGAATACCAACGTACAAGCCAATGCTCCTAAAGTTGCTTAGGGTGGCTTTGCTGAACGGAGTCGAATTTCCTCACGCTGACAACTCATGATACGATTACTACGGACATGCTACGCTCAATTACATCTGTTGCTGTTGATGGTTTTATTCGAATAGAATAAACCATGGCTTACCACACTGCCAACTGAACACATTGCAAGTGTCGCCTAGTCTGTAACAAAGTTATTTAGGTTTTCAGGCTTTGGGGCGTATCACATCTAGAATTTTTCATCGGCGTCGATTCAGCAACGTTATCCTTCGAATTAAGCGGGAAAAGTGGCATTTTTTTCCTTGCAAGAAACTCGACACATTCGTTATTAAAGAAAATATAATTTATGTGCATATTACGACCAACTACCGTTAACAGATGTTCAAAAATTAAACATCTGTACACACAATCTCAGAAATATGGGATTAGCACAGATGCTGCCAACGTTACCTATGTATGAAAACCGGTAACTTAGTTTCCTTTGTACATGCCTATATATTTGTATATATATTTATGTTTAAATAAAGTGTACATTAAATCGAAATTTTATATTTCATTAAATAAAATAGACTTTTGTACTTACATATATATAGATTCTATTTTATTTTTCTATAGATTTACCTTTTTTTTGTTAAGACATATTTTATACGTATTTACTTTTGGATATATTTACTATGTTTATATATAGATTCAAATTACAATAAGCAGATTTGCTGGTTTTTATTAAATATTAAATAAATTTTGCCTTAAAAACAAATCCTTAACAAAATAATATGTGGTTGCATGTATATTGATCAGCGATATCTATCGGTGAAAATGATAAAGTAATGCCAGGCATCAATGCATACAGCGATAAAATTCAATGACTTTGACCATTCTCTACCTAAAATAAAAGTTTCCCATTTGGTATTATCGCGTTATTCAGCCTATACAGACGCTAACCATAGAACGCTCAAAATTGCATTTTCGACATTCATCACTTTTGTTGATTGATTTGAAGAAATCTGCCGCCGAAGCCCATTATTCACTTTTAGAAGCTTATAATGTTGCTGCTCCATCAAATTCCAGTTCTCGCATTTAGTTTAAGGCTACCATCCGGATTGACTGGAAGTGTCATTTCGAACTGTTTTAACATGGCTTCATTGCTTTCGAATCAAAAAAAGAAGGCTTTTCTATGGCATACTGTGGCTGGGCATGGAAAGTGGACAACAGAAAGTCGGACTAGTCCAGGAGAGCCATCCATATCACTAGCCATAAAGTTTTGCTGTGCATATTTTAATTTCACGTTAGTGAGATGTCACAGCACAAAGCCTTTGAAACAAAAACTGAACGGAGCTACTATGTCAATACCATATAAGCATTTTCGAAGAAACTAAACAAAATCCCTTTGAAGAGTGCTTACGAATTAAAAAAAGAAAAAATAGTCGTTTTTTGAAACTGGGACTTGGTGTCGCATTTACTTTTCCGCAAACTTTTCCAGCAACTCAATACTTTTTACGGCACTTGAAATTTTATTACAAAGAATGTGCGATACATTATTAAGTGAATATTTTCCTAAACAAAAAAATATGAAAAAAAATATTATACTTTTTTGTAATCAGCATCAGTGGTTATGTTACAAAATGTTCGTAACGAATTGCAGTCCGCCTATATTGAATGGACTAAGTTAAGACTGTTTGGCCGTTTGGCTAACAACAAGCTCAAAAACTTGTCTAGGAAAACAAATTATGGCTCACATGTTCGCTCATTTTGCTGCCATCGGCTAAATCGAACCACCCATAATCATCAAAGTGTACAGCTTCTAGTTAAGAGTTTCAGGTTAAAAAATCGACAAAATCGAATAAAGAATTGTCCTATAATTACGGGGAAACTGCCTACATGAACTAGGGAGAGAATGTATACTATGTTCTTATTTGTGTATAATAAACAAAGCGCTGCTAAATCCTACTAAAAGTTGAATTGAAATGTATACTATACCGTATGCGATTGTTGACACATCGGCTGAATGTATCTTAGTAGTTTATATCATACATAAGCCAGTGGCGGGTATAAATAGATTCGACCAAAACCAAATGTAACGTTTGTCGCTTTTTTTTCGCTCGATCGAAAACTCTATGCTAGTCAGTTTATATGTTTATACAGCTTATAATATTATTTCATATTATTCGTCAAGCAAAACCGTATATAAAAAAATAAGAAGATGAATTCGACTGCCACCGACTCTTCTATACCCACCACAGTCATCCTAAAAAGGATTACATTACTAAAAAAGAGCTACTACATTGTGCATCCTAAGAAGATGCATTTTTGCCATCATGAGTGTGTTTACTACAGCAGTTAATAGACAGATGGACACACGAACCAACAAACATGCCTAGAAAGGTTCACATGTCATATCAATCAATAATATGAAGACTTAACTTGGACAAACTTTTCTATAATATTGAATAGGCGTGGCCGACTTTTTCCATTTTTGCACCTGTGTTCCAGAATCACCCATAGTACGAAAGTGCCATTTTCTATCGTTCTATATGACAAACAGACATACGCACAGACAACGCGACGGACGGACATGCTTAAATCGGTCGAGAATTTGGTGCTGATCAAGAGCTTGTATACTTTATGGGAGCTCTGAAGTTCCTTTCTGGATGGCGCAAATGTTTTGACAAAACGAATGCATCGCTCGATTGGTGAGAGGTGTAATAAAAATGCTAAAAACTTCCAAGGTATTATATTCCATAGAACATTGATTATAGCATCGATAGTAAAAAAATTAATATAATATTTTTTTTTTTTAATTTAGACAATCAAATCGAAAAATGAAAATATTACCCAATATATAAAACGGTGCTAAGCCGAGTGGGAATTAATATTCATTCAATAAACAAAGTATGTACAAAATCTCTGCTTTAAAATATGTTCTTCATTAATTGCGTAAGGGATATCAATGCGTTAAGCTGCCGGGTATCACATTTAACTTTTCTGTGAGGTAAACATTAAATATGAAAGCGAACAAAATGTTTTACGCATACATATATGTAAACTAATCGTATAAGTTAGGAAATTTCAAATTTTGACAAAACACCTACGACATCAAAAAATCATTTGGCAAACAAGTGATGATAATTGAATTCAAATCGGTTTATATAGTCATCAACACGCACGTCCGCTTATTGCCAGCTGGCATCCTTACATGTAATGCATGCATACATTCATATGCTCACATGCGTATGTGTGTCTGTGTGTGTGTACAACGCGCTCCTTTTCAAGCATACACGCACAATACATTCATAATGGAATATAATGCGATTTAACAACTGCACGAGAATGGATACAGCTTAAGAATATCGAATACAAAAGCAGATAGTTCGCACAGGGCGATTGAAAATTTCACCGTAAACAACAAGTTAACTAATTGAAGTGACGAATAATCGAAAACACAATTTGAATTTCAATTCACTTTCACAAGCACATCATTCGATAAAGTTGTAAAGCTAGCGAAGCAGGAATCGCAAAATCACTTATATTTGCACTTAAAACTATCGTCTTTGAACGTTACTTGGTCCGCGCTGGAATCATGCAGCAAAATTGCTTCTTCCTTTTCTATTAACTTTTCGTATTATTGCTCTGTTTTAATTTTGTTTTCTTTTCGTCCTTTTATTTTACTTTTTTTGCCTTTACACACTTTCTCAAGTTTTCCTAAAGCCATTAAAATCATACGTACAAAGTGTTCGCACATAGAAAAAGCACCTCGGTCAATAATTCCCGGAACTTATAAATACTTGTATGTGTCATTTTTAGAAAATGCCTTCCCCCTCTCGTTTAAGGGCGAGGTACAGTGAATCGAATGACAATACTTCTGTCACGTTTGAAAGCATTGAGAAAGTTCTGATATCGCGTATTGATGGGAAAAATCCAATATAAACTCAGCATTGGCTTGAGATGTGTTGTGGCAACTCTTTCCTATTGGGAACAATAATTTGCCAGTGATTTGTTGGTTAGAAACAAGATCGTACGGACACTGATGATGCTGACGAAGCCTAAAAGAGAAGGTGACGTCCTAAAGAAGAGAAAAGGTATAGTGTTCGGTATTTTGCATGCAATTTCGCACGTAAGAAAGTCATGGCATGTTTACCCACATTAGAGCAAAAAAACCGACAGATGGCTGGCAGGAAAAAACTCCCTTTGGTATGCCATCCGCCATATCCTTCAGATCCAACACCCAACAACTCCTATCTGTTGATAAATCTCAAAAGCATCTTTTAGGAGAAAAAGTTTTTGATTAAATGAGGAGCTCACTGTGGCAACCAAAAAATACCTTAAGGATCTCGACAAAGTGTGCTACAAAATTGGTAACGATATGTTAGAGAACAGTTGGATTAATTGTATCACTCTCGAAGAGATTACTTTGATGAACAAAGTTGGTTTCGTAGAGAAAAAAAAAAACTTTTTCTTACCTAGTCCCGCGAATTATTGACTTTTATATTACACATGAATTCACACAAATTGATAAAAGTTACAAAAAGCAAATCATATTAAGCTTCTTCCTCAAAGATTGATCTTTGTCAGAAAAAGACATATGGAAAAACCGGTTACATATTTGAAAATAAAGTTACTTACATAAAAGGAAATCAATTAAGATAAGCCTTTTACTACAGGTGCTAGAGATTTGCTTTAAAGTGCATGTGCAACCAATGTCAGAAGCAATCAAAAATTTTTATATTGACAGCAAGAAAAATGTAAAAAAAGATATAGTTTTTCTAACACTCTCATTCCGAGGCAGATCATAAATAAGCCAAAGGGACGAACAACTTTTGCAAACCCGATCAATACGATTTCCTTATTGCATTTTGTTGAGGCTAAAAATTATTATGAAATTTTTCAAATTTGGACGGCAGCGATTTTGTATGCGGTATAGCCGGTATTTCGCGAGCTACGTGGCAGCTGGCCTCGTCCGATTAAAAATGAAAGCCATTCACATTCAACAACATCTTTAGATAATACGTCCATTTACTAGAACAATTGATGTGAGAACATTATACAAAAAACAGACCCCAATTACACTCCGACCCTAAAAACTGCTCAAAACTTTGATTGGATGTAGTTGGGAAGGATATGCTATTTATTCTCTCGAATTTCTGAATTCAGAGATGCCCTAGTTTCTCCCATTTAGGTTCCCAAATAGATGCAAATAAGCCTCGTCGCTCATCCCTCATCATGTTTGTAGTGACTTTTCACTTTTTAAATTTGTAGTACATGGGATGCAATGATCCGTGCATGTTGACAACTCCGTTGTATGTTGACATATCAATGATAAAGCGAATTTGAAACGACACATCTTGCCAAAAGACCTTGGATTCCTTCCATGATGTATCTAGGAGGATACTTGAGGTACTGTTCTCTTAATTTTTGAATGAATGTATGTGTGTATACAGTTTTTTTTTTTTTGGCAGCGTACTACCAGCTAGTGGCACTACCTTGTGGTCGAAGCCATCCCGGAACCACTTTCGCTTTACCTCGAGATTATGCCTTATGGGTTCTCGGTCCTCACTATCTAGCATCCTATCTAATCCATGCACGCCTGAGATTAGGGATTCGGATGTCTTCGTGTGGCTGTATATTGAAGCATGTCTTTCACATTTCTTCCATCTTTCGATGTCTACTGTCATGACCGCTTCCTTGTTACGTGGTATAAGTTCTATTCCCAAAGATCTGGAACAGATCTTTCTTTGTATGGAAAAATTGCCATGGCCAATGAAAAGTTAGGTTAGGAAGAAATTAACTTCGCCTTGCTTCCTCGCCATCCATTTTTCTACGTTCGGGATGAGGATGTAGGTTCACTTTCTTTTCGGGTCGTTTTCCCGTCGCTCCTGCCATTCTGTGAACGGATATTTATGTATGCATGTACGTAAGTACGTGAATGTGTGGAAATATCTATTTTTATAGATGGATTAGATGCTCATTCTACGTGGTAAAAATTAAAGTAAACCTTAACACATGGTACTCCCCTAAGGGAATAGAATAGAATAGAACATCTGTGTTCTTTAATAATCAATCCAACTGAACGACTTCCAATATGTTAGTCTAATACTCAGATGTAATCGCTTTCAGCAAAAGGTTAAACAACATGTAGCATGTATTTAAAGTGCAAACCATTTGATACCTACTACTGGAAGTCTGACATATTTATCTTTCCAGTGGATACAACAAAGAAATACGCATTAAAAACTCTATAAAGTAGTGGCATTGCGATGTGAGCAAAGTATTCATTATCAACACTACACACTGATCCACAGCATTTATTATTTCACAAAATAAATTTACCTAATTAACATAATTGCATGTAGTTGACTCAATTCATGCTTTAACTCTCGCTTGCCCTTGTGGTATGTGAACAGGAGTGCACGGTATTGGTCAGAATGAAAATTAAAAATTGCATTAAAATTGGTTAGGGCATTAACACTCAATGAACATATTCAGTCGTAATAAATGCAGCTTATAAACACTATTCGGTTTTCCTTAGCAACAAGTGAGAACAGTGCAGTGAGATGCCGCCCACCATTAAATATCATGCAGCATCTGGTTTAATATTAAGTTAATTTACTCATATAACGACTTGTCAGAATAAGACTTCATATGCGGTGTGATCGCAAAAGTACTCCGATCCAAAGCAACTTCAATAGCGTTCATCCTTGGACTAAAAGATGGCAGTGTACCAAATTTCGTCAAAATATCTCAAAAATTGCGGGCTATATACGATATCTTAATATACCATTGTACGACAAGTAGCGTGGAGTATAAAAATTACAAAAATATTAAAGTTGAGGTAAAATATGCCACATCACGCTTATCAACATTGAAAGTAACGCATCAATGGAAATAATGGCTCTACTCTAATTATTCTCGTATGTTAGGTATCTTTCGTCCACGACAAACGTCTATCTCATCAAGCAGATGCACTTTGTTTCCTTGAAATGATATGAAATTATGCCAGAAATATAAGCCGATTGTAAGTTATCACACAAACATGAAAAACATGAAGATTGGTTAAAAAAGAAGCCTATTCTATTACCATTTTGATATGAATATCAACCACACACACACATACATACACATTACCCAAATTTCATTACGTCTCATAAAACGTCAAAACAAAAATATACATTTTAATTAGTAAAAGCCTATTGGGAAGGGCAAATCCATCCAAAGAGTTTGTTTGTAAATTATTATTTATTTTCATTTTGGGCAAATACTACAGAGATAAGCTGCAGTGCCATCGAATGTGTCATTGAGACGAAAGGTATTAAAATACAAACTAAATGAGAAAATATATAGAAGCGAGTTTTAAAAATGAAAAATTTAACAGAGCATAGATGTGCAATTAAATTGAAAAAAAGTTTTCATAATCGGTAAGAGACTGAATAAAAACAAGACAAGTAAGAAAATTATGTTCGAATGCAACCGAATTTTTTATACCTATCACCGTTATCCTATAGAAGATTGGAGAAAAAGACCAAAATTAACATATGCTTGTTTTATGATGTTGGGGGGTTTGGCCGATTTCTTGTGTGTGTGTCTATGTTGTCGTTTATGAGCAAGGGGAAAACCATATCGAACACAAAGGTGTTCTCAGGTTTGGTTGTATAGGCGCCCTGTTTAGGGCATTTTCACACTCTTTTGAAAATTTGTAGGAGGAATCTTCGTTTTCGCGACTGGGAGAATGTGTACTACAGACACGCCACATTTGGGCAGACGGACAGACGAACTGACAAACATGCTTACGTGCATTCCGAATTTGAAACTGCATCGAAATAAAGTGTAATGAGCAAAAATCATTTTTTTATTCCTTTTGAAAAGCAGAGGTCTTCTCAGTGTAGGTGATACCGAAAGCGCGATTTGCCCCATTTTCAATATCAACTTGCGCCAAAGTTTCAAATGTTTCTGTCAAATTTGAAGCCATTAGCATCATTTTGGGGCCAGGAGAATGTTGACGGCAAACATTAAAGGGACCAACCGACAGACATGCTTAAATCGATTCAGAATTTGATGCTGATGAAGAATATATATGTACTTTGTAGGGTATCTGAAACTTCCTTCTGGGCGTTACAAACGTTTTGACGAAATGAATATACCCCCTAGCCTTCGGTGATGGGTGCAAAAAAAGCAAAGCGAATAAGCTGCAAGTACAGGAAAGCATCTGTAAATTGAAGAAGAAAATGGCAGTGAAATTAGATATATGTAAGACAATATGTAAATTTTCGAAATAAATTGAATTCAAGCTCGCTTTTAATTAAAAATAAATTAGATTAAAAAGAGCTAGAAATAAAACACAACATTAGGTAAGTTCAAGGATATCTCTGCTGCTAGTTAGATGGTTATATAAACAGTAATTGAATTTTTATATAACTGTTTATATACAGTTGGTTTAGGTGAAAGGTATCTATCTGTACGTTGTACAGAAAACTTGAAAAGAACTTTGGATACTCGCCGCTGCAAGCAAATATGCAAAATTCTTACAATTCACTCACCACAAGTTTTTGGGTTTGCCAAGCGAAGTGTATAAAATCTTATTTAGCGTGAAAAGCGAAATTAATTTACTTATGTATATCTGTTTGTCTGCCACTGCACGTTGTTCTGTCAATTTTTTATTTATTTATCAATGCAATTCAACTACGGTAAAGCAACGAGGAAATAGAGTGGACTCTTAAAAATAAATCTTAAATTAAACATTAGGACAAACCTTTATAAAGTAAAAATAAAAGAACAACCAAAATGAAAATCATAACAACATCATAAACAATCAAAACAAAAAAGCGAGTACACTTTTAACATAGCGGCACACTCGTAGCAAGGCTAGATTTTAAGTACAAATGGGCCACTAAATCGATGCGAACATGCAAAAGCTTGGCAACCCAAAGCAGTGAACATAGTTAGTTTGACTTTGAAACTACACGAAGCTTTGGACATTACGAATCTATTTAGATCTATTGTAGGCACGACGTACGTAGTAAGGAGAGTTAATTAAATAGTATCTAAAGAATCCAATATTGAGATGAAACTATAGCTGTCATTTAGATTTTGCAGAGCATGTTGGGCAGATGGAAAGGGTCGTAATTATATCTACACTAGGTTTTATGAAACTAGAATTTCTGGAAGGCTACGAACATTGGGAGAAGTTAATCTCTTCTAATAAGATAAGATAAGCAGTCGATAGCACCATTTATTAAATTAACTAAGAATGGCATATCTAGGATAAATCTACGTTTCCCCGTTTCCGTAAGGTAAGGCTAAAAGAATCAATCCATTTTCATGAGATGGCAAAGAGATTAGTGCATCTTACCACAGATTCCCAAAGACGAAAAGCAAGATTTGCTTCTGAAGTGACTCTATTGAATCAACGCAACACCTATAGAAGCGAAGGAGACCACACCACCGAGACATTTTCCAATATTAGTCACGTGTAATCTTTTTGCTACGTATTCTAATGTATAAGTATTTTTAGTTATTCTAACCAAAGCAATCGTTCTAAAAGTATTTATTTAGATGACTTATCCAAGGTCCAAAAAAATTATTCAGGTATATAGTCAGTCTTTCACTTTCCTTTTCATGCATCTATACTAAAACAATTCCTGGCTATGCTATGCTGAAGAGTCACTGGCTATCTTTGAAATTTTCGGTAATCTTTCAACTAAACTAAAGCTATTTCGCAAGTACCGAACTAATCGTAGTGATTTTTTACTTTTTCTTCACATTCCTTTCTCATCTTTACGGCAACGGCTTCCTTTTAATTGAAACCATTGAGATCGCCCTGAAGAGCAATTACAAAAGATGCTTTAATTTGTACTCTAACAAACCAAAAAAAATAAAACCATAAAGCTTCTGTTAGGTGTTAATGACCATCGTACTAGCTTAACGCACAAAAGAAGTATAATTTGATATACAAAATACATGGTCTCACCACCAAATACCCCCTACTTTTTGAATAGTAGGAGATATCGAAGCGAAATTTCACGAGAAGGGCTACTAGAGCCACTAAAATTTGGTTTCAAACGCATCCTTACACTTAACACCAAAGCGTTTCGTGTTCGTGATTTTTGCTTACAAGTACCGTAACTAAAAAAATTTTTGAAAAGACAAGTGAAGTTAGTCTATGTACGTTTTTATGATGACCTTTCAAATATGAATAGCAGTTTCACTTTAAATCGGGGTCCGAATTGCAGTTTATAGTATTATACGCCAATTGAAGCAAATATTAAAAAAAATGGAATTCAGATATTTCTATACGTTTTGTACTCTTACACGTGGGCATAGCTTAAGCTTTACGTATTATTAGCTAAACATGACTATGCAATGTCTCGGTTACTAGATGTTTTGATGTATTGGTAGCTTTTCTTATATATATATTAGTAGCTAATAATTACAGGCGCAGAGTTGCTTATTTCTTACTCGTAGTAAGGACCGAAATGGAATCTGGAAGGGTCGTCACATTTGAGGTAAGTCAGATGAAGTACTTCGAAGGCGCTCAATCGACCGCGTGGCACCGTGAATTTAATTTCGAACAGTGGTAAAGAGGAGAAGAAGAATGCAACATAGGTGATTAGTAGAAAATAAATCTTTAAGCTTTCGAGTAGGGCAAGCCCGCAGAGAAGCCTAATTAGGCGTGGTGCGATACGAAATAGCCCGTTTTAACCCACTAATTAGGACGCCTGACTCTCCGTACTAGGTCGACGTAGAATTTCGTTGGAGATATAGCTAACATAGCTAATGTAGAAAACCGCTAGTTAAAATGTAGGGTATTGATAAAATTCTTTTTTAAGCCGATCGGTAATTATTTATTCTCAATATAGTTATGGTGGTCCAGGTAGTAATTCAGATAGCAAACATACTGCCAGGGAAATGTTGTTATAAACATATACAGCACAGCGTTATTTAATAAAAGGAACTGACTTGTCCAAACGTGAGTTGACACCAAAACTCAGTACGTCGCTCTTGAACGACAAACGTTCACCTACTGATAAGTTAATCATTGGAAATCGAATATTTTTCAAAGACCTGGAACAACCACCACGATAACGTAAATTAATAGATTTTCTGTGATAGGAAAAATTTTAATGTTCGTAAGCTTCGTGGTTTAGATCATTCAAAAATGTGTCGAATGTTTGAGATTGTTATTTATTTGTGGAAAAATCTTTAAAAAAACTTTTTCGTTTAAGAAATGTTTCTGTGGTTCAGGGGAAATATTGCACGTACATTATCTGAAGAATGTATATATAAAAATCGTAATATACATGACCGTGATATAAAGAAATTTCGTCTTTTTACACCCACCACTGAAAGAGGAGGCGCTTTTAACGGTGGTGCGTGTGCGAGATTCGGCCTCGTCCGAATATAACTTTCCTGCTGATTGATTATTCTTTAAGTTTTTCCCCTACAACACGATGGCTATGTCCACATGCTTGATTGATCGAATTGATCAAAACTTTGTGCGCCCATGAAAATGCTTAGCACAAACACTACACACACGGACGAAAGGACGCACATACGTAAATGGGTTTAGAACTTGATTCTTGTCAACAATATATGTACTTTATGCGGTTTCTGAAGCTTTCTGCTGGATGTTGCAAACGTTTCGTCAAAATGAATACATCCCCCGTTCTTCGGCGATTGGTATTAAAATAAAAACAAAATTTTCTTTCATTTTGCAAAAATTTTTTTTGGAAAAAAAGTAAAAATGATATAAAGTTCTTGAATTCTTTGTCTATACGCACCGCTGACCACGCAGCGCTGTACATACCATACTCATCGACTATGCGTACTTCTCTTCCAGAAGAAGATCCCGCAAACACACAATGAAATCAAGTATAATGCAACGGAATTTAACTTATAACTTAAGGCAGCCGTAACAGTAAAACCAGCAAACATTGCACAAATAGTAAAATAATACAGAAACGATAAAAAGCACACGTACAACTTGTTTATTATTCATGTTTACTTATATGCAAGCAGAAGCAAACATCGAGATACTATTAATATGTAATGTTTGCAGATACTTTAGTACTTTTTATCAATCAATGCGAAAGAAAACAAAGAAGAAAAGCAAATGCAACTAGCGCTGCTCTTAATACTGTAGCTTAAAAGTTGCTGCTGCTGACTATAGCTGTTGTTGCTGACGGTAACGATATGAAACGAAAGCGAAGACAGCAGCAAGAACGCCATCGCTCGACGTAGCCGCGTTTTAATTTTGTATTTGTGTTTGTTTGACAAATAAACCCCATAAAGTGTATTCAGGTAAATTTCAACTTTTTGTTGTTATTTTTGTTACTGTTGCAGTAGCTGACGCTGCTATTGTGTATAACTGACTTGACTGTAAATCAAATAAACAATCAGTTGGCAATTTAATATAAAACAAAACGGTTGTTTCTTCCATTTTACCACAATTTCTTACTTAACAAGCATTGAATTATTTTTTGCTTTTTAAACGTTTTTTTTTTTTTGTGCTCTTTTTAAGTTCAATTTAATAATAAAAAAAAAAAAAAAAACAAAAAGTGTAAGCAAGTGGCTGATAAAAAGAATCAAAGAGAAATCGTTTTTCCCTTTTTTTTTTCTTTCCGCATTAAGCGATCATAAAAACAATTTTTTGTTTTTTATTGAATTTTTGATGGGAAATCAATAACAAAAGAAAAAAAAATTTAAATAAAATCTAAAAAACACTTATGAATACAAACGAGTTTTACAACGATAAACGAAGCATTAACGTTTTCTTCAGTTATTACGTTAGCCTCACTTTCTTTGCGTTTTTCGCCAAAGTGCATAACAACTGCCGAAAAAGGTAAAAAACGAAGAGAAAAGAAAAAAAAGGAAAACCCCAACAACAATCAAAAGAAGAAACCGGTAAAAAGAAATTCAGTGCAAACATGTTTCGAGCACGCCATCAACTGGACAAGGTAAGTGAATAAGTGACTATATGCATATGTGTGTGCGCTTACTTTTTTTTTTATTCTTTTACAAATTTTATATACGCTTGTGCCAATCTCTAGCCAACAGCTACAAGTTTTTGTTGTTGCTGCTTAGTAATACTTTCTCTGCAAAAGCCAAAAAAGAAAAGAAAACCACGATTGATTAAGTGATTACAGTTTTTATAACCCCTTGCCTGTTGAAGACATATTAATTTCCTCATCCCATACATGGCACTTAGTCATAATCGGGGGCCGGTTTATGGTTCTCGATATTAAGTATACGCAGTAGCTGTGGGTTGTGAACTAGGTGTGACAAGTACAGCTGTAAAGCTGTAACCTCCCGTGTCTAGTAACATATAGAACGCGTGATCAGTATTGGGCATCATAAACTGACTCTAGACTTCCCTCATAAGACATTATTGCTACGTTAGTATTCGATCAGCTCTATTCTAAGCGTATGAATTCGAGGCTTCGTGTCGGCTCCTACATCTGGAAATACTTAAATATCATAAAAACAAAAATGTATATATACATCTGTAATTCCAGGACTAAAAGTGGGATGAATTTCGGAAATCAACTTGAAAAAAAAGAAAAGCCTTCTGTATGTAAACATTTCTAGAGAAGATTAGTTCTGCGAAACTAAGAAATGATACCAATATCTCAATAAATTATTAGAACTTGCAGAGAAGCTCTCCCGTGTTCCTAAAGGAGTTCTTCGGCGCTATTTAACTCAGCCGTACTTTTCACTACACTTTTTTATTTACTTTATTTAGGGCAAATGAACTTTTCGAATAATGGCTTTTTTCCCTTTGTATTTATGTATAAGAAATCTCGGCTTGCCGGGCAACGTGCTGGGACATTCTTTTATTGTGAGGGGAAATTATTGTTACTAGTTCCTACTATAATTTCTTTTCATTGAAAGATTGCTTTCGATTTTTTATCCATTTAGACAATGATTACTTTGATTATAATACGGTTTTGTATTAACTTAAATGATTGCAAAAAGTCTTTGCTAAAGACTTCATCTAACACAACAAACCTAAGTTTCCCAAGAAATTTATTGAAATTTCACAAAATTCGTATAAATATATATTGAAACTTAATAGAATAGAAGTATCTTACAACTTGAAAGCAATAAACATTACTTACAGGGGTCCAGACTAGACTTTTTTGCGAAAGAACTAACTCTACTTCGCTCCTGTTCCTTACTTTTGTACTCATTTCATCATTATTTTGACAACCCCTGAAATACGTCCTGGAAGCATTATATACTTAAGCTGATTGTGATCTTAAGTCCCTTGGGCCCATTCAACTACCATTCCAATCCGTTCGTTTATCTATCTAGAGTCCTGTCTGCCGCCTGCTTGCTTCGTAAAGCCGTCGAAATGTTGCGGAAATTCTTTGTATTTACGTTTTTGGACAGGTATTGATAAGATCAGCTAGCAATAAAAAATCTGAGAAAACAGAAGCATGCGGCAAACCTTCATAAATAATTGATTAGGCCAGCACGACAGTTAATATAGGTAACGGCTGTGCAATACTTGTCCTGAGACGAGCATGAGAGACGCAATTTGCTTTTCTCTAAGTAAGGTATAGGTGTTTCGACCATCGCCAAGTATAATTCATTTAATTTAGAGTGTGTTGCTTATGCAATCGGTAACGAAACGTTTCGTCTTATTGTAAAGATTATAATTTATGGGAATTTAAAAAGTATTTTCACTTGGAAAAATAGATTGCTGTGAACTCGTCCCGTGGGTTTTCTCCTGAGTTAGTGTTTTTAAACATTTATTAATTTATTTATTTATTGTCAATTTTGTAAATAAGTTTACAGAGGATGGCTTTAAATATTGCCACACTTGAGTTTTGAACCCGTGACCACTAAGTTGTTACTCGCGACCCTTTGCCTATATGCCTACTCATGCGGATCCTTAAGCTGCTGTGCGTACGTCTGTTCTTGTATAATATAAAAATTTTATAATTATTATGCAAGTCTATGTTCGCGTGTTCAAATCTCAGCACGGTAGAGTATACTTGAGCATAGCGTAACAGTTGTCGTTTGGGGCAGGCATCCACTAAGCTGGGATCGTCGTCTATTTCTTTCCCCATCGCTTTCCGAACGTTGTCGTGTTGCATGTGTAGGAAACATCTCCATCATATCGAAAAAACAAAAAGAAAACGAAATAGAAAAGAAATTAACAAATAATGTATAGTTAGAAAATTGTAACGGCCTTAGTTGAAACCTTCGATACTCGAATATGAAGTGTAAAGAAGTTCTCGGCTGCGCAACAGAGAGTTTCAAGCTTGATCTGTGCTAACCTCTGTAAGCTGGGAGCCCTAATGATTTTACAGTTTCAGTATATCATTACGTTTCAATGTCATAAGTGGATGGATGGATGGATGGAAGGACATAATTAAATTGAATCGATCCGATCAAGGATAGGGTAAGATAAATTCCACCGCATAATTGATCCTAGGTGGTGGGCATAAAAATTAGGGAGTAGCTTATTAATTGTGGTCGATCAGGAAGATTTTTCGAGCTAAACTGTTAAATGGCTCCATAACAACTCTACCTCATATATAGCCATGTATACACTTTTCTGATAACCGGTCATGATTACGGGGAAACTCCGCTCCGTCTATGGCTTGTGCCGAGTTTGATTTTTGAATGGACGGCCAGACAAATTGAAAAAATCGTAGACTAATCAAAAAAATACCTGTTGTATAGCATCTTTAACTGGTCTTTCAAGCTATCATGACAAGTAAGAGAGCATTTATCTTTGACCGGGTTAAGGTAAAACGAAAAATCAACTTCAAGCCACAAAATAAATCAAATTAATCTTAATTGAAACAAAGGCTTACTGCAAAATTTGAACTGAATACATAAGTCGAAAGGCAACAAACATCCATTTCAATCATTCATCACAAGTTATTTTAATTCAAAGGCTGTACGTGACTGCAAGCACGATTTGCTTTGTTAGAGCCTATAACTACAGCATATGTATGCATTTCGTTCTATAGCATAGCATTTACATAGATGTTTGTGTGGCTTGGCGCGGAGAGAAATTCAAGATAAAAAAGCATTGCGTACATGCTTGGCGAAATTTCAATAATCTAGTGAAACTCGTATTTTTAGGTTAACAACAAAGAACTTGTTCTCAAAGTAATGCAAAAAAAAAGAAAAAATGAAAAAGAAAAGAAATTCAGGTTCGCCAAAATTATAGCCAATTAGGTTGCAATGCATTCATTCATTGACTTTCTATAGCGATTTTAATTCGATTCAATTTACGTCTTTTCCGTTAACGTGCGTTGATTATATAAATGACTAACGGCAATGACGTTTTTTCTGTTTTCAATAATTTATGCAAACGATTTTTATATTTGGCTGTTGAAACGGCGAATAATATAATGTTAATGATACCTCATTTAAATTATAATATTACGTTTATCTCGAGAAAATATTTAAATAATTTTTTTTTTTAATACAAAAACCGAAAATGTGATAATAAATTATACTTTTATCATTTCAATGATTCATTATGAACTCATCCCTGCGAAGCATTAGATAATCCAAAAATTATTCAATCTAATAAAGACAATAACTCTTTTATAGACTCATAATTATTACCATAGTTATATATGCATGTAAAATGTAAACAATAATTATACGTTATGCCACTTGTAGTGCAAGGGTATATTAAGTTTGTGCGTATATGTGCAACACGCAGAAGAACTTGAGATAGATTTTATAGGTGTTATATCTGAACATGTATCAGAACTACTTTTTGAATCGGTTCAAACCCATCTTTCCGTCTGTCTATTCGTCTTGTGTTCTTGGGCGCAACCTACAGGCCGCAATGTTTGAAATATTTTAATGGAATTTAATATACTGATGGGTTTTGGTTCAAGCACGGACATCGTTGAAAATGGTTCGGATGGAATTACTTTTCCGACTACTTTCCATAGTTAGTTTTAATGTGGTCTAGAGTATTCGCCCACTGTAGTGATTTGGCTTGTTTTCAAATCTTAAATATTCAGCATCTCTTGTAGACACAGTAACACGTAACTCATTTAGAAAGCAAACAAAAATTATGGCCGCTTTGCTAAAGGGCTTCGAACAAGTTCACAATTAAATGTTTAAAAAACTTTGGCAATGGCCGATTTTCTTATGAGCGACGGCTTTCTTGGTAAAATAAGTTCGTACCTGAGTATGGTAAAAAAAAAACTGTTTTATCAAATAAAAGGCGTAAGAAAAATATATAGTCGACCAAAAGGTGAACTCGGAGACTCTCAAGATGGGCAAAGGATTTGCTCGCATACTCAAATGGTTTGCAAATTTGGCACAACATCTGCCCTATGTGCTTGCACTCCCCTTTATTTTTATCACTCATGTCAGGATCAGTCAAGATGTCCAAAAAGCTTTTGTTTGATAAGCCTTTTTTCAAAAGCGTGTTTCTCTATTCTACCTACTTTTCATGTACTACAGTCGGAGGAGAGTTTCAACGATCCCACAACGAAAATATATTCTTGAGCAGCATGTGAAATGGTGCATCACTCCAGACATGTCTAACTTTGTAAACATTTTATGCACAAAAATAGAATATTTCGATCTCATCCGCTGCCCCCTCGTTACTATAGAGTACAGAATTTTAATTTTGTGTCATTTTTTTTCTTTAAGCAAAAGTGATGGGCATAGAAGATGTAGCCGCAGCCGAATATAATTTTTTTATTTGCCGTTCCCCTACATAAGTTTTGGTACAATGGTATATTAAGTTTATACGGATGTGTGCAGAGGAACTTGAGGTACACGTACTTTTCATTATACCGATGTAGGCTTGTCTGTCCGTCTGTCTACCCTTTTTCTCATGCTCAACCTACGGAGTGCAGTTTTTGAGATACCTTGATGAAGATTGGTATACTGACGAGTTTTGACGCAAGGGCTACCGCTCTTGAAAATGGTTCGGATGGGAACACTTTTTTGATCTTTTAAATAAGGGGTGTAGGATATTAAATGAACGTGGGCCACTATAGTGTGCTTACTTAGTTCTATACAAATTCAGAAAAGAAAAATTTTTTTAATAACCACACGATGACATGGCCCGTGAATCTTATTCTTAAGGAAAATAATAGGTTTTGTAGCTCCTTTATGAAATGCGGCCCACCGTGTATTTAGAGAAACGCGCGTATACATTCACAATCTCGCTGTGATCGCGTTATAAAAAATTTAATGAATTTCTAAAAATGACTTCGAAAATTAGTATGCCACTCATCTTTCATGATTGATATTAAACTTGGACATAATTGAAAGCGCGTGAGAAAATATAAATTAAATATCTTAGATCAAAGAGAATGAACAACAATGCAACTTTCAGTCGCTAGGGAAAAAGTTATTTCAAAGAAATTAGAAACAGGTGTTAGACGATCTCTTTTTTTACTTTTGTTATTGTTTATCACAAGCTCGAACGATTGTTGTTCGTTGCACATGATACACGATTAAATACTTCGATCAATACTGTCACGTATACGGCGACTTTTGAAAACAAAGTATTGTATGGGGAATAGTCGAAAGAGTGGATAGAGCCGAACCATTTCCAATAGCGTTCGTCCTTGGGTCAAAGCATGTCAATGTACCTAATTTCATAAAAACATCTCAAAAATTGCGATCTGCACGAAGAACACGGGAGTATATGGACAGACATAAAACGGACAGACGGGCGAACAAGCTTAGAACAAATGAGAAAATGATTCTTCATCAGTATAATAAATTGCGCGTCTATATTAAACCGTTTTGGGTATTGCATACGTTCGTACAAACTTGACATCTCCTGTACTACAAGTGGTGTAGTGAACGAACACATTCTTCTAATAATATGGGTCTCCATTCTTACCCATATAAAGAAACGGTAATATATTCGACCACACGAAGACTAATACGAGTGCTTTGAAGATACATTTTGATAATCTGAAGTCATTGTACGACTTTACAAAAATTCACTACTGTAGTGCGACTATGTTCACTCTACTCCTCATATTATACTTATGCCTACTTGTACTAACCTGTGTATGTGCATTATAGCTTTGTTTATATTTAATTGGTTTACGAAGTATATATCAATGCAGCTACAAACCGAATAATCTAAAAAGATACCTTAAGCGAAGTTTTTTATTGATTTATTGTAATCTCGCTTTACTTTCTTCGGAGTGTCTGCAGTTATTTTCACTTATATCATACACTTATGCTCACTAATATAAACGCATCACTGTTAATGTTATGCTAAACGTAGAATAGAAAATTGCAATCCATATGTTAAGGTATTTGGGTAAATTTTGAGTCTTTGTTCATTTTCTTCAATCAGGATTCACAACAGGCTTTACAGGAGTTGTTTAAATTGAATTTACTAACTAAGTTAATTTTTAGTGACACTCTCTTAAATTTTTATGAGATTAAATATGGGAACATTTTTTATGTTAAGCCCAAAAGCAACACCAATCAAATTTACTAATTGAAAGTCCAAGTCAGTCGTTTGTAGAGCATTAGCAAGAACGAGAACAATTAATTTATTCAATATGTAACTCATACGCAATGTCGCTCGGCATTGATGACATGCCTTGAATGAATTTAATTAACTTGCAAAATACGTTACTTGAATGAATTCATCCCGCGGTTTACGTATTACAATTTACTTATCAATCAATCAGTGTTTTCACGCTTTCTCCTACTTATCTGTGCTATTGAACTTATCAAAATCTTGTGTGTTTTGAAAATTCTCTTGGCCTGCGAGCACAGTGGACGCTGTTTAATTATATGCAATAAAGCCTTCGACACAAAGCTTTGGCAAGGACATACTAATGATAATTAATTAATGATTCGCAAGGAAACTTTGATTGTCAATAAAGCATATGCGAACTTGGCCATAATTTCCGTTTAATATCGTCGGATTTAAAAATTTTTTATACGGCTGGTCCGAACTGACTCGAAATATGATGCCAGCCATACATACTAGGCGTGGATACTCAAGCTTTAAAGTGATTTTTTCTTCAAGGTTTCTCTTTTTTCAAGTTTACTTTATGTTTAGAATTTATGAAAGTATGTCGATATCTTCTTCTTCTTCTGCAATTCAGCAAGTCAATAACAGATGATTCATCGTTTCACATAAAAAATATATCTCGATATATGAATAAATTTTTATTTGTTTGACAATTACGTTTTCTTTTTTTTTTTCTGAACATATGGATCTAAACGTTAAAATTAGGTAATGTGACATGCTATGATACTATTGGATTAGGTGGTGGGTATTCAAAATTCACTTTAACAGACTAATATTTCTTAAATTTTTTTATGCTCTGTCCTTCGAAACATACGCTTAATATTAATGTAAATAAAATCTTATATTTTTTATAAATAAATTTTTACCGTTACATGAATAAATTTAATTTCGTTCATATGTAATAGAATATTTTACAATAATTCTTCTAAAGATTTTGTTCATATTTTTATACTCTAAACCATTTGTGGCACAAGGACATAATAAGTTTGTGCAGATACCATTTTTTAGCATACCGATCCTTTCAGAATCACTTTCTGAATCTATTTTTCTGCCTTGTTTCCTTGCGTTCAACCTACAATGTTGGTGAAAATCGGTACACTGTCGTGTTTTGGCCCAAAGGCGAACGCTATTAAAAATGGTTCGGTTTTGGGACCAACTACCATATAAGGACTTATTTTGAAAACTTGTTACATTATTAACTCTAGTGTGACGTAGAGTATTCCGTGACTCCCTACAGTGTTTTTACTTACTTACTTTTCTTTTCATTTACAGGCGAATCTGTTCTTGAGCGGTTTTTGTGTACGCGTCTAATTTGTACGATTGCTTTTATGCGACTTATTTGTTTTGTGCAATTTTTTTCTATGCGGAATATATATGTGTATATAGAGATAGAAAGCGGAAGCAAGAATAGGCTTGGTTTGCACTACAACCAGTCATATCAAATTCCGTGCATTGTGAAAAACTTTCCATCTTTATAATGAGGAGTCAAAATTTTTTCCACATGTGATTTCATTATTCCACTTTCTTGTTTATTTCATTTTACTTTTTCATTTTATATTTGCTTTAATTTAATTTAATTTGCTGTGAAAATTCATTTGTAGGAGCTATTTATGAAATTTAAAATATTTGTTTGTTTGGTCTTTTTTTCCTGCGGTCTCCATCTATCGCATAAAAACGGGTCTATCTGTATCCGCATCGTATCTTTGTATGGCATTTAACACAATATAAAGCCTATAAATGCTGTAGGTCTTAACAGAGAATAATTAATCAGAATTTTTTTTAAATTTACTATTGTTCATTGATTAAATTTATAAGCTTAATGACAATTAAGAATCGTATACTAATTAAGTCGTAAATATAATAAATGAAGAAAAAATAAGTGAACAAATATAAATAATTAAGAGCTTATATGAAGACATATTTAGTATTTAATTAAAGTAAAAGGGTTATAATTAATACCTGGTTTTTTAAATACCTCTTTTTTATAACAGAGGTAGAGACAACAAATGGTAGATTGTGGTGGAAGTGAAGCATTTTCATTTAAACAAATATAAAATATTTTAAATGCATGTGGAACCTAATTGCGTAAATTAAAGATATTTTCGATTAATGAAAATTTCATTGTCGACACATGATCATCATCGAAAGGCGGGGGTATGTTATAACATATTTTTGATCAGACCCTTTTAATAGTATCTTCCTGGCTGTCCATTAAAGACGGTCTCGCGAACAATAGACAAACTATTTTTGCTTACAATTGACATCAGATGTTGAAGTGATATTTGGAGCAAAAGTTTTTACAAAACCACTTAGAATTTCAGGGTGCGAATGTACAGTAAATTGTAACTCACCTTGAAGAAGAAATGCATTGCAAAATTTTCAGATAATTATCATTGTACTAGTAGATGCTTTAAATAACTACAATATGCGGAAAACAAATAGAAGCACAATAATGTGCTACGGCGTACCGTTGAATACCCTACACTAGTTCGCTTAATGAAGTTATTCATGTAACGACTTTGCAAGGTAAATTGCAATGTCGGCAGTGCGATCCGTTCGTCCTTAGGCCAAAACATGTCGGTATACCGAAATTTCATCAAAATATCTCAAAAATGGGTATAAAATGAATACAAGAAAACAACGTAGTCTACCTCAAGCCGTTCTGAGTGTTACATACATCCAGAACAAGATAATACACCCTTGTGCTACATATGCTGTACGTTGTAGAAAAGTTAACTGCCTAAAAGAAATTTCTTTCCTTAAAATTTCGAGCTTTTTCCCAATCGCTTCGAAGAGGCACTTGGTATTAAGTGATTTCATGTTGGTACGTTGCAACTTTCAACTTCGTAAATATGCTAACACTTGCTTTTATTTATGTTCGTTTAAAAACATACCCAAGTAAAACATATAAGAGCAGCTTCCTTACAACACCTGTGGGTAGATATGATGTTGAGAGCTATTCAAAAGGTGTCAGAGTTTCTCCAAAGTAACAAAAAGTTTGGAACGAAGCTATTGGTATTAATTACATATTCGACTATTAAATTATAAATTTTCTTTTCGTTCTCTTCTTCATTTCGTAACACTTAAAAGTGCACAAAGCGGCATTCTGTGTGGGACAGATGCGCCAAAGTGTGGCCCCTAAGCACAATATCTTCGCACAGGGAGGATGAGGGCAATTTTTTGAATATACGAGGACAGTTGTGTGGTCTCGGAATTTCAGAAGAATGAAAAAAATAACACAACTTTGCTATAACAAAAAAAACAAGTCTATATACACGGTTCCAAAATTTGAAAAACATTTTTCTTATACCCTGCACACTTATGGTACAAGGGTATATAAAATTACTGCGGATGGACGCAATAGCCAGAAAGATTTGAGATGGATCCAGCTTTTATTATGTCAAACAGAAAGTAATTTTGAGCGCCTCTGTCCGTCTGCCCGACTGGCTGCGTTGTTTTCTTATGTTCAGCATTCAGGTCGCAATTTTTGAGATATTTATGTATCCATGTGTTTTGACCCAAGGCCATTGAATAGGCACCACTTATTAGGCCACTTGCCATATAAGGCCTTATTTTGAAAATTCTTGATATCAATAACTGAGAGGTGGTGGGCCGCGTCCCACTAAGATGGTATTTACTTGCTTTAGACTAAAATGCAATGGTTCCACCCCTTAATAACTTGACATGGTGGGTGGGGAGATTGTCCATTCCGCAACATATAAGTTGCATTATTGCAACAATTATAAATTAGGTCAATTAATTTCATCCCTTAGAAGGGTCCTTTCTATTTTAAGGTAGTACACCTTTAATAGAATGCAAACAAATTATAAGCAAAATGTAAAGTGCATAGCAAGCACAAAACCAATGACACGCTTTAAAATGCTAAGTTCCTTTAATGCACAATAAGCAATATAATCAAAAACTAATTTCACGTTTTAAAGCATTATATGCTTTAGTACCTTAATTAAATTGCAAATGAATAGATAATGCGTAGCTAAAACGTAATAATTTTAAGTATAAAATTAATTAGTATATCAGTCAAAGATTACTCACATAAAGACATCATATCGTTTATCGTCTGTTTATGCTGCAACACACAATTTATTTTACCCGTGATAACGCAATGCGAACGTAGCAAAATATGTTAATTGAGTGTATTCTCCATCTGTCTGCGGAATTATGCTTACTTGAGTCATGTCACACATCTGAAATGATGGAAAGAAGTGTTTAGTAAGTAGTACTTGAAAGAGATGGCGATAAAAAATATCTTCAGAGTACGAAATTTAAAGCACAATTTCCGTGTCGTATGTGACAACAACCGAAAAATCATAGTCGATTTATAATGAAGTCGTTACTGGTCTTTTCGAGAGATAATCTTACTGGTCTTTGCACATTTGTCTAGTTGGACAAATATGGCATTGGGTAGCACTCCTTAAAAACCATACAGCAAACAGCAAAAAACAACTATAACTTGTGGAATAGCAGTCGAAATATTATGAAATTTGGATACATTTCGCTTACAAGTTGGTGCTATCGAAACCTCATACGAATTCCTCAATAATGGCGGCACTTATATGTCATGCTACGAACTTTGCATCAACATCTTCTTGGGACGGTTTACTATGAACATGCTAAACTCGATTAAAAGTGTAGAAAAGGGTCTCATCTCCCGAGCGTAGGCTGCAAACAATGTTCGTGGCTTAGGATGATAAGCAAACGCTACGAATATTCGCAGATCTAACTTAATGGAATTTCACCATTATCCCCGCACACTCACACAAGGGGAAAATGAAAAACTCAAAAAAAAATGTTGCGTATGAGTTCTTCATGAAAATTCATGAGCAATATACTGTTTAAGAGATTTCAAAGAAAATCTATTTTGCTTTGTGTCGTTACCCTAACGAAAAATGACTTTAGAAAATTCAAAGCATAGAAGCTTAACCGTTAGACGTCTTCGAAACAGCAAATGATGAATGAAACTTAATCTGGCGTCAAAACCTTTGAAGGATAGATTAAAAACTGATGGTTGAGACGCGCTGCAGTATTCGTCATATAGTTTAGAGTTGTCTGCATTAGGCTGTTATTTCTTAACAATATCGGAGCAGAGTTTCGACGACTATGAAGAGTTGGCAAGTTGAAGTTCGATCAATTGTTTGCTTGAATCAAAAATACTTCTTATTATTGTAAATTCCCTTCCAAGGGATGTTTGCTCATTCAGAACTTATTAATACGTCTGTGTTTGACATTTGGCATTTATTTGATTTGCTAAACTGAATCCGCGATATTAAATCATAGGCAATGCAAATAGACTAACATCAACAATAATGCGTTTATAGTAAGTAGTAAGCATAAGTTTATGATACAAATGAAAATAATTGCAGACGTTCCGAAGAAGGTAAAGTGAGATTTCAATGGATCAATAAATCAAAAATTAAGCTTGAGGTACCTTTGTAGATTATTCGATTTACAGCTGCATTGAGATACTTCTAAACTACCTACCTACCTACCTGCAATGCACGCACACGAGTTAGCACAAGTAAGCATAAGTTTAGCGTGAGCAGTAAAGCAAACATAGTCGTACTAGAGTAGTGAACTTTTTTAAAATCTTAATACTATTTAGCAAATTATCGAAATTTGCCCTCATGTTTTGTTCATCATCATTAAGCATCTAAACCCATATCATTAGAAGAATAAGTTCGTTCATAAAAAGTTGTGGCACAGATAACTAGATATCCCGGCCGATTTTGAGCAAGATCAAAGAGACACTACAAATTACTAGGCATTTTTTTTCTTGTGGTTTAAGTGACTTACCATGCCTATGCGACAAAAACCGAGAACATCGATGCTTTCTGTGTCCCTTGCTCATTACTCTTACCCTACAAAAGATATGAGACATAAACTTGCACCTATTCTGAAAATAGAAATAGAAATAGAAATAGAATCATCCGTGCCCAGCCAATAGTGTAGGGCAAGAAAATTTAGTTCCTTTTCTTTTTTTTAGTGTTTTTTAGGATAAAGGTGGTTCGTATAAAAGATTTGCTCACGACCGAATATAATTTTCTTACTTATCATTGATTCTTCGTCATGTAATATTGAAAACGAATGACATGAGTTATGAAAATTTTTGCAAATGACACGCAAACGTGAACAGAGTTCCTGAAATAATCTACAGATACATAGCATCTGGATGTCTTTTCTTTTATTGTCCCTATTTCTTTCTGACCATGGGCAGGTTGTTCGTACAGCGCACATGTCCAAAGTGATCGGTTGTATGAAAGTCGATCACGGAGTTCTCACGTGTGGACATACTTTTGTTGAATAAAAGAGTGGAACGTCCACACTTTTTACATAAACATGAGCTCATAATTGAAGACCTGATAATCGTAGTTACTTAGTATAATTATAATTAACATCACTTCAAATGTTTCTTTATTCATTCATGTATGAATGCATCAATCCACAATATTTGAAATTGGATTAGTTCTTGACCATAAGAACAGCACACAGCGTTTCTCGACTACCCACGATCTAAAGCATACACAATAACATCGCAAAGACCATTGCTAGAATTGTAGAATTGTCTGTAGATTAGCCGACACTAATGAGATATTGAGTTTTCTTGCTACAAATATAAACATTAACAGCAAATTTTAAATGTATTACCATACTTTCTTCAACGTATTATGATAGCTTGGTTTTAAGAAATGCTCATTTCCGTAATTCTATACTCTACTTAGCTAATGTGAATACGTCGCACTTATATTTCACATCTTAAGGAAAAACGTACATTTAAGTTTTCGTTACAGTTATAAGAGCTCAAACTATAAATTACCTGCAGACGGACAGATATAAGCACTATAATTGAAAACCTTTTAATTTGCATGTACAGTTTAAAAGGGTGTTTTTTAACACTTTCACAGTACAGTCTTACACACGTAATCGATGGATTTAAGTACATTCACCATCTAATCGATTTAACTTTGGCATGAAGAGTAAACTTTCTTTTGTTCGTTTTACATACATTTTCGGAATTAGAATAAAATTTGCAGCTAAGTAATCAACTTTTCAAAGAGAAACATTTGTATGTATTCTTATGTGTATGCTTCATTACATCGTGCCAACAAAAGTCACGTGCATTAAGTTTTTTGTTTTGCTTATTTATTCTCTCGTTTACGTTTTATTTCACTTTTCTTTGGTTTCTATACCCTACACCGCTTGTGATACAAGAGTATATTAAGTTTGGCCGGATGTATGCAACATCCAGAAGAAGTTGAGATAGACTCAACTTTACTGATCGATTCATAATCACTTTCTGAAGTTTGCCTGTCAGCCTGTCCGCCTGCTCGTCTTGTGGTACAAGGGCATGTTAAGTTTGTGCTGATGCATGCAATATCCACAAAAAATTGGCACATTCTATTATTCCAACCGTTTCGGAATAATTTTCTGAAGCTTGTCTGTCCGTCTAGCGGCACAAGGGCATATTAAATTTGTACTGATGTAAGCAGTACCCAAAATGGTTTGAAGTAAGCCCATCCTTTATTATGCTAATCGATTGGGAAGCACATTTTGAAGCTTTTTTTGTCCGTCTGTCCGTTTCTTGTGTTCAACTTATAGCCCCTAATTTTTGATATATTTTGATAAAATTTTGTACACTAAGGTATTTTAGCCCAAGCACAAACGCCATTAAAAATAATTGGGATCGGATCATCCGTTCGACCAGTCCTCTTATTTTCATAAGATCACTTTCTCCACCATTTCCCATATAATGCAGTATTGTAAAAATTGATTGTATTAGTCACTCGAGGATGGTGCAGGGTATTTAATGGTAGACCGTGGCCCACTATAGTCTTTTTACTTTTTTCTATTATTTTTCCCCTTTTTTATAGCTTAAGTAAAAAAATGAAAAAAGAAAAATATTTGCATTCATTCTCTAGTAGTTAGGCTAAGTATACAATAATAACATACATACACACAGCCATATATCTATAAGTGCTTAACCAATTTATGTTTTCAATAACTGCGAACTTTGGTTTTTTATTTTGCTGTTGTTTTTATTGAACTTAGCAAACGCTTTATTGTTGTTAACCAATGTCAGGGTTAACCATTAAGCGTTAACTTGATTTCGTTTAGTTTTGTCTTTTCTTTTTCTCATTTTGTATTCTCTCAACGATTTTAATAATCAATACAAATTAAGTTAAAAATATATAACGCACAAAATTTGAAGCTTGTGCGCACGAGATTATAAACTCGCTTTTCGATTGTCAGCGGTGTGATTTGTCTATACAAACACACACATTCATATGTTTTTGTTTTTCACTTGTCATTTTTTTTCTCTTCTAATGCACTCGAAATTGAATTTCTTAAGTGCCTTAATGACTTGCATTCATGGTTACTAATAATTACTTTATAATGATTATAATTTTAAAGTTAATTAACTTTAGTGAATAACTCTGATTTTCTACAATAAATGATTTGTAAAATTCACCTTTAATAGCCACTTTAAAGGTCATTAGAACAATTTCAAGTGAGTAGAACAATTCTTGAGAAAATTGAAAATTATTTTTTACATATTTTTTCAAATCAATTGATTCTTTTTAATTTAAGTAATTTGAAGAATATTTATGTAATTAAAATACGAAAACAAAAACTTAAGCTATTTTATAAAAATATTTCTTTTTCAATTTTTCTCAAGAATTTTTTACTAGATTATACGAAGTAACGAAACTTGTTTAAGTTAAATTTAAATATAATTTAGAACAAGGAAAAACGGCACAGTGAACTATTACTATTATTTACCCTACCACTATTACTTACCCTACATGCGTTCGCTTTATGCAGTTGTTCATATTATGACTTTTCAAAACTTGGCATTGTATAGGAAGTGATCGGAAAAGTGCTCCGATCCGAATCATTTCAAATAGCGATCGTTCTTCAAAATTATGACTTGTAGGTTGAACACAAAATAAAAAAACGGACGGACTGACGGACGAAAAAGCTTAGATCAATTGCGAAAGTAATTTTGAACCTATCCGTATAATAAAAGATAGGCCTCTCTCAAAGCCTTCTGAGTGTTGTCTACACCCGTACAAACTTAATGCACTGTAGGGTATTAAAATTTTCGTCATTTTTAATCACATTCTTTCTTTTATCTTGTATTAGTTATACCTTTGAAATACAAGATTATAGAGGGTAATCAGTAAATAAAGGTCTTACGAGGTTAACTTTGCAGTGACAAAGAATGGTAAGAGCCAAGAGTATATTCTGGCATTGCGACCGGTGATGAGTCACAAGGGAGAAGAACGAGTTTTCCTGTTATGGCTTTTTGTTGTTTGCGTCAATTTTGCATTCCAAAGAAATAATCAAAATAAAATGCTCCAATAACACTTTTTGGTTAAAATGTAGCTATTAAGTCATGCGTGTAAGTTGTGATGTCGGCCAGAACACGGCTATAAGTGAATGGATTTAAGCTTGTTTTCCCCTTTGTTGGCGTTGTTTTCTTACATTCACCTTACATGTCGCAATTTTTGAAATATTTCGAAGAAATTTGGTATACCGACGTGCTTTGGCGCAGGGACAAATGCTATTGAAAATGATTCGGATCAGACCACTTATTCAACCGCTTCGAATAGAAAGCCTTATTTTCAAAAATCTATATATCGATAACTGTAGGGTGTTGAAGGATATTTGATCTTGAACCATAGCCCACAGTAATGTTTTTATTTGCTTCTTTTTTTCTTTTTTTCTTTTTTTCTTTCTAAAGTATATGTAAATGTTGAAGCCATTCAAGGCCTACCACGATACGATTACTTCACTATCTACTTGTTAAATGCAAGTATAAGGTGTAATAACATAAAATGTTAGTGTAATCATAAGCGCAAAACAAGAAAACAGAAATTAAAGAAAGCAACATAAACAGGCTGATGGGAAGAGAAGAATAGAGAATAACATGTGCACTTGTTAGTTGTTAGTCCCGGCACTGCATATCTAGCTAATCTCATTGTTGACATCAAGAATGAAAAGCTTACGTTTGTACGTAAGATACGAGCATGTAAGCTATTCCAAGTCTCTGGATAAAGAGTTGTAAGTTTTCTTTTTCTGCTTGCCATCTGCTTAACACCTAAGAACAAGTATTAAAGTCTCAATTATCAGTTGTGAGCCTGACAACAATTGCAAAAAATTAAATATGGAATGTAATAATAAGTAGGTTTACAATAAGACCAAAAACCTCAACACTTTTGCACCGTTAGCCCATGATGTATACAAACACGTCGAATGCTAAGGGCGCCTGTAGCGATCAAATGAATTTCTATTCTGATTGAGGTCCATAAACCGGTGTTTTCTTTGCTTGTGAGACACCAACTTCGTAAAACTTCTCCTTCTCCTCCTTCGCAAAGCTCGTGCATAGAAACAACTACTTGGGAAAGTCGTTCTTTACTTCAATGCAGAGCATTGTACACACATTTATCATTAAAGTTATAAATTTAATTTCATGTCGGGGATAAAAATGATCATTATTGGCCACCAATACGAACTCGTTTATCTGCGGCAAGCAAACTAAAAATTTCAATGTTAAATCAAGTACGATCTACATCACACATCGTTCCAAAATTTGACATAGATTTCAATTATGTTAATAATGATCTCAATCGAGCTAAAGGCATGTCCATAATTAACGGCAAAACGTCATTTTCATGTCTTCATGTTAAGCGATAAATAGATGAGTATTTAAAATTTTTGCAACAAAACTAAAACGTTTCTCTCGTTTGTCTGCATTGAAGATGTCAGCGGAAATGTTCACAATAAGATTATTTTACAAACACACAACTCAACTGCAATGAATCAGTGAGTTTCGAGCACTAAAATCAAGGACTACAATTGTTTGCGATACACAGTTTACCATTAAATACCCTATACGACTTTGTTTAATATGGTTGTTCATATAACAAGCTTTCAAGATACGGCGAAAACGTGATCCGATCCGAACCATGTTCAATAGCGTACATCCTTGGGCCATATATCATCAAAATCTCTCGAAAATTTGCGACCTGTAGCTTGAATACAAGAAAACAAGACGAGCAGATGGACGGACGAACAGACAAGCGTATATGGATTCAAAAAGTGAGATTGAATCAAAGGCGAAGCTATCTGAAGTTCCTTTAGATATTATATATATCCTCAAAAACTTAATATACCCTTGTACCACAAGCGGTGTACGATATAATGAAAACAGTCTAATTGGTTCGCACAACATATTATTCTCTAATGGCTTTAATGACTTGTGACAGTTATTGCAGAAAATGCGCAAAATCCAATAAAAACATAAAAAGTTCTTCTCAAAGCCTTCTTCCTGCATAGTTTTGTAAATGTTTACAAAAAGTCGCGATTATTTATTTTTATTTTTTTTTTTCTTTCAATCTTAGTAACCTAGAGCCTAAATAAAATCGCTTTATACATAAGCGTAACATAAAAGTAAACGTTAACCTTATTACACTCTTTACTTCGTTTCCTTGGTAAGCTATAAAAACTTTTATTCCCTTTACGTTAATTATTTTTTTTTCAAAAACTTCAAAAATCCATTTCCATTAACCTTAAAAAAATCGTAAAAAATGTTGTAAGTAAGTATAGCAAAAAAAGGGAACATATAAAAAACAAAAAGATGTAAGTAAGCAATTAAAACTGTTTTATGCTACATGATAGACATGTGTCTCATGCAGACTTAACCCAATTTAATTCCCATTTCTTAATGATTCAAAGAATACTTTGCTTTCTTGAGAAAGAGTTCAAAAACCTCAATAAATTATTATTTAAACGCTTATAGAAAAAAAAAGAAGAAGCTTATGTTAATTTGTTTTTGCTTTTTTTTTTATTTCTCCCTATACTAAATAGCGTAACAATAAAACGTAAACTGGTTAACCTTGTCGTATAGACGATTCATGCGAGGTGTTTCTTTCGGAAGGTTTACTTATTTTATTATTTTGCTTTTGACATCAAAAATTATGCACCAAAGAGTACTTTGCCCTGTTTCATATACGGGGGCAAGGATAAATCTTTAAAAGTTATCAGTTTTTATTGCAAACACTTAAAAAGTGATCTGCGTTAGTGCAAAAACTTATTAGTACTTGCGCAGGTGAATAACAGACGCCGGCGGAGATCTCGCTCACGCTCCAGGGACAGACGCCATCGCGGTCGTTGCTATAAACCATCTTTGCAATGGCACGTGCCGCCGCCTGGTTTTGACCGCAGACCACTACTGTCCAGCCTTAATAGAGCAAACCCGTTCAAAATTTAGCTAAAAATCTGTATATATTTTTAATTAGTGTTCGTAGATTGAAAACGAATCGAAATTGTCTATAGACCGAAAGCCGATTGATATGTGACGTTGGGTGTCCATGTATTCGCCTTAAATCGTCTATAAAAGCTTGTTTACTTTTTTTATTGGGATGATAGCTTGCAGTTACACTCAAGTTTATGTTAATATTATCTTTTTGTATTACTTTAAAAGAGTCCCAATTCACACACTATATGTGCAACAGATACAATTATAAACCGGAACTACCTTGAACTCGAATTTTGGAATATTTTGCAAACACTTCAAAATGAGAAAAAATAAACCTCTTAACACAATTATCTATATATATATATTATCTACATTGTATATATATTTATATATAAACTTAATTTTTGGACAAGTATCGAAGCAAAAAACTCATTTTAATCAAAGATTAACCGAATAATTGACCATTAATTCATGAATAATTTATTTAATGTCGATTTGCATCACTTTGTGTCTATGGAACTTTGACTGTAAAACGGGCAAATTTCAATTAAAACTTTTTTGACAAATTTTTTGCAAGATCATTGGGTGTACAAATGAATTCTACAACTTTTTTCAATAAATGCAAACCTAGCTTTTACAAAACTTAATAATCGAAATATTCATCATCATCATTTGTGCTCTTTTGCTTGCACATCTTCCAATTTGGAGGGCTGCTGATCTGCTATATGCGATAGGATCGATCAGAATCAGTGGTAGCTGGAAGGAGAAAGGTCTGGAGAATATGTCTCAATCGAGAGATGTTCCCAGCTACTTTTGCTGAAGGACGGATGGATATATGTGAATTCCATCGTTTTCAAGTTTTCAAATTTTTGTGCGAAAACTCGTACACCACTTTTCCAATTGTGTCATAGCTTACTTCACATTTCAGTCCAAGCAAACTTAATCTTTTCCACAGCTTCCGGGCGCCACATGAAAAGCGTTCTTAAAAATCTTAAAAATTTAAGCTTGTAGAAAACAAGAGAGACAGGCGGACAGATGGACAGACAAGCTTAGATTAGTACAATAAAAAATGGACCTATCTTAAGTCCTTATAAGTGTTGCACAATCTTAATTTAGGTTTGTATCAGAAGTAGTATAAGGTATAGAAATGTTTACATTCCCTACGTACTTCTCTAGAGAATGTTATCTTAAAGGCGGCAGTAAAAAATTCGAAGGAACAGAATAAAATTCGTAGCAGTTTTGAATTAGACCATTTTAGAAAATGGTGCAATGGTGGTTTCGCAATGTTTTGTTGACAGCTTTTCTTGTCACAATAAATTTGCAGTTATGTTACGTCTTAAGTAATACTGAAGACATTCAAGTAACAATGAGCGGGGAAATTAGAACAAATAACCAATCATTTGCTATCAAAAGTTTTCGAAACCGAATACAAATTTGTTGATTCTTATAGGTTCGAACGTTGAAATTACTTACATAATACTTATTCAATACAGGAAGCCCTTATGACCTCAGATTCGGCAAAGGCTGTTTCAATATGACCGTCAACTGTAATTAATTTCATAGCGACACCTATTAAGGAGCAGATATCGCACCTCCTTCACGAAGAACCTTTAAACTGACGGAATAAGTTTTTGAAATAAAATTTTATTACGTCTCGGTTGAGTTAAACTGAAATTCATGGATTGATGAATGATCTAAGATTTGCTACAAAAGCGATGTAGATTTGCGTTTAGGAAATAAAACTAATTTGTTCCTGATGATAAAAAGTCTTTTTGTTAAGCAAATCTCTTTATCTCAATCTTTATACAAATAGTTTGGTTTATTTTTAATTAAATTAAAATAATAAACAACAAAAAATTATTTAACTAAATTCGAATTCGTTCTTCTAATAAATCATTTAAATTTTTCTATTACCGCACGTATGTTTCTAAGCAAACAATACATAATTCAATTACTTCGTAAAAACAAGAAAGAAACATAAATCACTTTATTTCTCATAAATTTAATTGATTAGAATGCATTTTTCATGCTTGTTAACAGAATTCGGTGGTGAAGTTTTAAAAAAAAACATATATGTAGGAGTTTCACGTTGAATTTCAAATACCCTGCTTGTGATCCTTAAAATAAATGGTCGTAGCTATGGTGACATGTGCTCAGTCGATAAACGCATAACACTTATGAAAACAACCACTAGGGTGCGGCCTTCAAAGTGCGGCACGAGTAAGGCGCATAACGCAACCATGCGAGTATATTGATGAACCTATCACAACTATTTCTACGTCTTTTCCGCAGAATACCTCAAAGCCTGCTTCAACCTTCTATTCTAGATTTTTCATTTCAACAATGCTTCTACGAAATATCTGGAATGGTCTGGAAGTTGCACAGACCAATTTAGAATTTTCAAATCACCACTAAAAAGTATGGCATGACAAAAGCTATAAGAACAATTGAACTAATGACTAAGAGAATCAATTTGTAGCTGATTTGCTATTAAAATAATATAAAACAGAAGAATGGATTTAAGTCAATTATTGACACACTATTCGCATTTTTTAATCCGCTAATTATGAGCTACAGATAAATGCTATTAGTAAAACCAGCTTTCGACAGGTCGCAGCTGCTTATGAGCAACGACATGGAAACAGCGGCTGATAAAATAAACCTGTAGCCGGCATTGATTCTACTTACTTCGCAGCCATCTCTGACGACTGTTCTGCTTGTAATATGTAAATTACATTAGAGATGTACACTTTAATCAGGGTGAGATTACACTTTAACAAGTAAGAAAATTATATTCGTCCACGGCCGAATCTTTTATACCCATCACTGCTATCTTAAGAATGACTAAAAAACCGACGAAAAACCTAAATTTCCATATTCTATATAATACTCGGTGTGCATATCCGACTTTTCTGTTTTTTAGAGTAAAAGTGCAAAAATGAGCAAAAAACATGGAAATCAAAGGTGCCCTTAGCTTTTGTTACATAGACGTGTGGGTGCTGCCGGTGTGTGCTTTGACCAGTTGTGATTTCATATTCTTCCCAAGACTTTCATTTTCGCTAACAGGAGAGTGTTCACCACAAATATTACACGCATAGGCAGACGGACCGGTAGACACGCGAACAGATAGACCGACGGACATGCTTAAATACACTTCGAATTTGAATCTGGTGAAGAATTTATATACTTTATGAGATTTTTGAAATTTACTTGCGTGGATTATAAAAGTTATGATACACTATGAAATTGAGTGGACGTGGACGACTTTCCCCAAATTCACAGTCGATAGTTTCGACTTTGCGACCAAGAAAATGTTTACAACAGATTTTACACAGACGGACAGACGGACACACGAACGGCCTTAAATCGATTCAAACTTTGATACCGATTAAAGCTACATATACATTGTGGGCTCTCTGGAGTTTCTTTCTAAGCGTTGCCAACGTTTTGACAAAACGAATATAGCCTCCGTGCTTTGATGACGGGTTTAAGTGCACGTTCTCCTGTGTTTTCGTGGTTGCACGCAGCGAACGTTTGTTTCTTGGTATCTCGGAAAAGATAAATTTGGTTGTCATACAAAAGAGAGTTGGCAAAAGAGGTTGCTCTGCCCACAAATGTATCCACAATCATAATAAGAAACAATAGAAAGATATCCATAACGGATCGCTTAATAATAGAAAAAAGGTTCAGCTTTGTTCTAATTTATCTTAAATATTTAATAAAAAAATAATAATATCTACAATAGGCCTTAAAATTGCGCAAATAATTACTAAGTTTTGGATGCAATTCACTTTAACGCCTACGACATACAAAAAATATAGCGCTTTATGTTTAACTATGTAAAGCATTTATCTCAAGGGTAAAGGGAGTTTAGATTTTGATTCTCAGATATCAATATCTAATAGTAAGCATCCGATCACTTATTTATTTCGGTGTGTAAATAACGCCCGTATTTATTTTCGGTGTGTAAATAACGCCCGTAGTCTCTTATTGAAAATCTAATGATCACAAAGCTGAAAATTGTCATATTCTTAGCTTAAAGCCACAGGCGAAAATGTGAGAGTTTGAAAATGGCGGGAATCAAGGTACAATCACGCTTGTCATAGGCAAGAAGAAGAAGAGGGGGACTATAATAAAACTATAGATTATTGTCAAGTATTTACAATCTATAGTAAATATAAGTGAAAGATTAATATTCCATTCAAATTCCCTTTAAACGGTTGCATTAAAAATAGTTCTGATCGAACCAATCAGTAAATAATAATAAAAGAAGTAAAAGCACTACAGTGTTTCACGTCCCACTATTAAATACACTACAGCACCCTACAGTTCGACCTTTCAAGATAAGACATTATATACGAGGTAAAGACTGGTCCGACACGAACCATTTTCAATAATATTTGTACTTTAACCAAAACAAGTCAGTTCAGCATGCTTCTTCAACGTATCTCAAAAATCGCGTCCCGTAGATGAAAGGAAGAATAGAAGACAGAGAGGCGGACAGGCAAGCTTAGATCGATTCAGAATCACTTTGTGTATAATGTAGGTGCGCCTCAAGTCGTTTTGGATGTTGTGTACATTCTCACAAACAAAAGAAAGGAAGGACAGACGAGCTTTTTGTATCGATCGATATACTACATAGCGGGCCTAACCAAAGTGCTTCTGAGTGTTACGTCCGTCCGCACAGAGCTAATTTACCCTGTACGGCAAGTGGTGTAAGCTATAAAGATGAGATAGACGGCGTTCTATTTCCTTATTTAATCTGAAGATTGGCTTGATCTGGCAGCATGTATGTCAAATGTTTGATCCATTGTTTGCGGATAGAAAGAGAGACAAACAAATAAGCAAACGAGAAGGATGGACAATTTAGCTAAAACACGTTGAGATAAAACACGAGTATTTTACAGCGTCTCTCTAAGAGGTATTTCTAATCATTAACATCTGGAACGACAAAGCTGGCGCCACAGCATGCTTCGGCAATCGCTATTAAAAACCGGAAAACTTTATATGATTTCACCTTAGCCGTGATAGATTGACTTTACTTACGAAGCGGTTGAATTGATTTAACAAGAAACCTGTAAAAACTTGCTTCTACTCTCCAAGTAAATTTATTTGAATAACAAAATGCTAAGCAAACTCACCCATCGACAAGCGTTTGTGTATCATCGATTTATCTATAAAAAAAAAAAAGCAATAATTTAATTAAAATAAATAATATATTATTTGTTGACTTAAATTAATAAAAATTCAATTAAGACGAAGCTAGTTTTTTTTTGGTTTGATTGATAAAGAATTTTATGACCAATTAGAGAGATTCATTTCAAAATATTGTCAACATATTTGTTTTTTTCGACATATTTCTGTTGTGTTGAACAACATAAATATGACAAAAAACATATTAACTTCTATAACTAATATAAGTTACATAACAATGACAATTTGTTGTTATTACTTTCATTGTCTACTATATATTTGTAAATATATACATTCATGGCAAATATCTCTATTAATATACACTAAGATTATCTTTCATGATAATAAAATGTAGACTTTTGAAATTTTCAATTTTGTTATTAGTTTTGTAGCCAGGTATTGTCATAACAATGCAATAATAATAAATGATTGCAATAACTCATGGATGAGTGAAGTGCGGATGTTTGTTTCGTTTATAAGCCTGTAATTAATTAACAGCTATCTAAATAGGATTTTATTTAACCTTTAAAAAGATTTATTTATATTATAACACGCCCGGGATTAATATTCTGAATAAACAACAAATCAAAACACTACAGTGGAACCCGACCCACCATTAAATAATCCTACAACATTGCGCTTAACGTAGTTAGTCAATGGAAGTTGATCGAAAAAAGGGTCCTGTCCACGCCGTTCGTCCCTGGGCCGAGACACGTCAGTGCAACGAATTTCATCCAAATATCTCAAAAGTAATTGGTAGCATAACAAATGGATGGACGGACAGGTAAAGTTCAGAATCAGTTCAGAGGGAGATTCCTAATCGGCCACTATAAAAAAGAGTAGATCTAATTCAAGTCCTTCTGGATCTTGCACATTTAATATACCAGATGGTGCTGGGTATAGTAAGATACAAAGAGAAAGATTAAAAGCATACTTTAATCCATTCAAATGGAGAAATATGTTCACTGAAGAATTCTAAACTTTTTCTTAATTTAAATTTGCTAAACTATTAGGCTGTTCGGAAAGTCGTATTTTTTTTTTTTTTTTTTTTTTGGTCAAAATGAAAGACGATTTTTTTGTTCGGGATAAATCGAATATTATGAACGGTCGAATTCGGTTAACGTAATGCCTCAGTGATCTTACGAATGGTTGTTCATCGGTTTGCATCAGTTAATCCTTTTATTTTGTTTTCACCAGTTTCAACTGGCTGTCTCGAACATGGTACAGCTTCAACATCGAAATTGTGGGAACGAGATTTTATAAATCAGTTGTGGCTCTTGCGTTCTGCCAATACATTTCCTCCATACCCATCGGATAATTTTTTTTTTTTTTTTTTGCTGGAACACCATTTTTACCTTTTCGATAGTAAAAGCGTAAAACGTACCGAAAGTGGTGCTTTTCATTTTCCATATGTGAAAGGGCACCCACCAAAAACTACTGCGAACTTTTTCACAAGCAAGTCTTGCTTTATTAGGGATTAAAATATATAATGAAATAAGGCGCAAGTGGCAACATGACTGTGAAAAAATGCAATCAAATCCATCGATGGGAGAAAAACCGAAATAACTTTCCGAACAACTGAATATATTGTTAATATAAATGAAATGTCAAGTGCTTCGTGTGGAGGGCATTGTATAGACTAACCGTCAAATAGCAAATTTATGGCTTATGTTGACAATCGAAGCTGACGATAAATCGCAACAAAAAAAGGAGATTCACGAGGCAGTTGTCCGGCAAGGTGCAGTAGACAGAAGCAAGTCTGTAAAAGGATTTCCTTTGAGATAAGTTGCCACAAGCGCCGCCTGGCTTAGCATGTTTCTGCCTGCAGTTTTTCGGTACATCAAAGAACAACAAGAATAAGGTTCAGCAAATAGGAAAAAGTTGTATCTTTTTCGCTCCATATCTATATTTAGTATGTAATGTAATATTGTATGTAATAAATATATTATGTAATATACATCACATGTTATATGTACATGTTACGTAGATTATTTCATCGAGCTTGCTTTACTCATGCTTTAGTTAGTTGTTCACAGTAAAGTGTGGTTGTGGCAAACCACGATGCGCGCTTCCCCTTTGGTGCCAACAAACAAAAAGCACTACCTTACGGAGCATCGATCCAGGCCTTCCTATAATTCTTCATACCATTTTCTCACATATTTGTCGTACGTGACTCAACCCCTTCTTAAAAGCCCATTATTAACCTCGTCAAACGTGGCTTGAATTGATTTCCTTTCAGCCGCGATTCTCCAATAAAAACTTTGTCCATTAAATCTTTTACTTTGGATTCACGTATTAAGCAAATATTGATCCTCTTTTTGTATTCAGCCTTATCCTAACACTTTTTTAGTTAATCTTTAGTTTCGTAGTGAGTATAAAAGACAACATATACTCCAATCGTTTGACGCGTTTCATCAACTTCACAGCGTCTTGCCGAAAAATATCATGAACTTTTTCACAGGCTTGCAGAACGTTGTCGCCTGGGTCGAAATGGCATTCTTAAGTACAACAAAATTCTTTTAAAGTTCAGTCCATTTTCAATGCGTAATTATACGTTCGTCTGTGTCAACAAGTGTCGCAAAGTTTTCTTCTTAATTATCTATGTGCTGTCACTTTTCATACATACATAGTACAATTTATACAAGACACACAGGTAGAATAAAATAAGAGCCGAATCCGATTGAGTTTTAGGATTATATCTTATGCTATCCGCCTGAGTGGCCGAGTAGGCAAGAGTCTCGACTAGCAATTCAATGGTCGTGGGTTCAAACCTCAAGTGCGGTAGAGTTTTCAATAAAAAAAAAAATAACAAAATTAATAAAAAAAAAAAAATAAATAAATAAATAAATAAATAAATAAAT
>KK499769.1:1641387-1661160 GCA_000688715.1 Glossina pallidipes
AATAATAATAATAATAATAATAATATCTTATGCTAAGCATTTTGACAAAGCTATTGTGTGTGCAAGTAAATTTTGAGAGATTTTTTGCAAGTTTGAAGCTTTCTTTGTAGAAATTGTTATTCAAGGTATTATCCATCGTTAGCTACTTTTCGCCACATTTCAGGCAAGTTTCGAATTTCATCTCGAAAAAAGTCTCGTCTTTTAAGGCTACCCTATCGTCGTCATGAGAATCGAAGCACTATTCGAACAAACAATAAGTCGTCTATTGAAACCTGTGTGAATCGGTAGATAGGAGCAGTATCTGCTGTTGTCAGCAGGAAGGGTAAGACGTTTCAAATTAGAAGAGCACACATTTCCTGAGTTATTTTTGCTAAATGGAAGCGATTACCTTCATAGTCACGATCTCACAACTTTTGGTATATTAGACCCAATCACTTTTACGCAATTATATCAATCATTGGTCGTACTATTCTTTAGGGATACTTTCATTTGGTTGGAAAACACTCTAAATGAGACCCTCAAATGGATGTTCAGTAGTCTTCGTCTTAGTTATTTATTCAAAACCCCAAGAAACCATGACTACTAAGACACTTTTCTTTACCTTAAAGACATTATTCTCAAATGAAAAAGTGACAGTTTGATTCCATGTCCTACAGTGCAAAATACAATCTCTCTTACCGAACCGAACCGAATTTGTACTCCCAATATTACAAATATAGGTTTAATATTGCAAGAGTCGGCAGCCTTCTATGTGAAAAACGACACGAACTTGTTCCCAAACCTTTTATTGCATAAAAAATATATATATTTATTAATATTAAATGGAATGCAAATCAAGTGTGGGTCGTTTAAAGCAATTTATATATGTAAACATCAGGTTTAAGCTAAACGAGAAAGACGTCGAAAATGAAAATCTGACCTTAGAAATACCCTATCCGAAGTAAGCGTAAAGAATTTCTCAAAAAATGGTTTCGAACAACAAACTTTCAAAGATTACAAAGACATTCTTAATTAAATGCGATGCAACAACATCGCAGATTCAATCCAATCTACATCAAACATAAATTCAAATACCCATGAAAGGCCAAGGAAACTCAAATTAACTTCCAGTGCCCTGTCGGCTAACTTCATACGCGTAAAACATATCTTAACCTTCATTAAACTAAATGCACGAGATCTGTAATCCGCCATAAATTGAAATCCAAGTTAAATCATTCAATAATATAAGAGATCTTGATGCAGTATCAATAATGCTTAGTCAGTAGAACGTTAGATTATATTAGTTTTTCCCAAGATTAAAAGATTTCAAGGTAAATTCATTCTCTTTTCAAGGGAAAAACAAAAAACTCTTTTAAGAACAAATTATTGAAATAAAAATTTTTAAACTCAAAAACTTTGCTTTCAATAATCGTTCTAAGAATTTTAAATAAATCCATTGCAACTGAAAATCAATTCAAGAAACTGTGTCTGTTTCTGTACAAGACTTTACAACAACAGCAGCAACAACAACAGCGACAACGACAAGTACAATATATATTACAATCATAAGCAACTTAAGAGCTCAACGGCAATTTTGTAAATGTCAGACAGAGAGAATGCAATGTTAAAAAACCAAAAAAAAAAAAAAAAAAACAACAAAGTGTATTTTTTAAAACTAATAAACATGAATCTCAATATTTCTAAATCGTATTATACCAGCCTTGCTGAAATTGTAAGTGGATACGTTTACATGATTGTATGCGAATTTACGCTTACAGTTTGCCGCAGTGATTAGTATGAATGTTGGAAAGAGAGAAACTGGTTATGCTTGACTGCAGCTCGATGCGGCAAGATGACCTTGTTTTGACCTACATTTTAGCCAGCATATACCTCCTGCTCCTCCTGCTAAAGCCCCACATCCCCCTCGTCCGCCACCTTGAGACTACTTCTGCACACTTCTTCTCTATTTTCAACTATGCTGTTAAATAGAAGTAAACCTTATGGAGCAGCTGCACAGCAGCATACACAGCACAATATTGCTCAAGTAAGCTCATGCTCATGCAGTAACTTCAAGTTTAATATTTATGGAAACCTCTAAACGTGAAAACAAAAAAACGAAAAAACCAAAAAAAAAAAAAAAATGAAAATGAAAATAAAAATAATTACAGAAAACAAGTTTTCCTTTATTTATTTATTTATTTATTTTTTTTTTTTTTTGTTTTCTATTCTATGTAGATGTTGATGATATTTTAACCAGATTTCAGTGTTTGTTTTTGGGTAATATTGCCACTCTTTGCCTAACAAGCTCTTTCAAATTGAGATGATGTTAAGCTCTGTACAGCGACTTAAGATATCATTTACATTCTAATTACTTACAAAATACAAGACAAACAAAAGCCAACCCGCAGCAAAGATAGACACACGTATACACGGGTTATGGTATCTTGCGAAAAATTACTACAAAATATTTACTAAAAAAAATATTTAATAAACCGAAGCAATACAAAAATACGAAAAAAAAGACTTTATTTAATAACGACTCTCTACGTGTGTTGTTTGTTATACTTGCACTGTGGTGTAACCTATCGTTGCGAGTTTTCGAGCTGCTAAACCAACAACACACAATCCCTGTGCAATTTTCAAATAATTCGACGCAGCTCAGAACGTTTTCAGTTGGCTAAGTGTTAAGTTAAGCAAAAAGGCTTTAACCGGTTTACATACTTACATTAACGCTTGAGCTTGACTTTAATTTTATTGTACTGTGTAACTTTAGTTAATTGCTTGTGCGCTGTTTGCTGGGTTGCACAAGATCAATGTGATATATAATATTTTCGTATTACATGCATTTTATTGAAAAACAAAATAAAATCAAACAAATGTGCTTTTCATGTTTTTTTTGCTATTAAAATAGTTTTCTGAAATTCAGTTCATTTAATTGCGTTCCCGCAAACGAATGGAAAATGACTTTAAACAATGATGTGCGTTTTTCTCCCTGTTAATTTTCGATAAATTTTCATAATTCCATTAGTTTTATTAATTTTTGCTTGTCGTTCTTGTTCTTATTATTATTGTTGTTGTTACCATTTCAGATTATCATCACTGCCATGGATCGTTTCGTTTGGTTTGTGCTATTGATTGTCATGTCACATTTAGTCACCGAATTCACAAGAGTAACCAGTGGTAATGCACGATCAACGCTCCATCATAATCCGGTCACGGCGAACGACATCGGTGAGTAAATATTTCCACTTTGTAAATAATTTAATGGTTTAGCATGAAATTTTCAACATTTTCAATGTGTTAGTTAGTGGCAAACATACAGATTTATTTCTTATGAAATTTGAAAGCATCGTTTCAAAACCTTCTCATAAAAGACGTCGTCAAGTGCTTGTACATCAAAAAAAAAAAAAATCAAAAAGCAACGTTTTGCATCATAGGTCCCAGAAAGTACAAACGCTTGCTGTTAATGTGAATAAAGCGGTAGGTGACGGTGTCTGTCTGTCTATTGGTCCGCCTGTTGAAAGTGAGACTACGTTTTCAAAACTTTCTTTTAGAAGACTTTCTTTGAGAAGAATGCGACTGCTATTTCAAAACTTTCTTTTAGAAGAATTTCTCCTATGGAACTTTCTTTTAGAAGACTTTCTTTTTAAGAGAATTACTTTGAAAAAAATGCCACTGCGATTTCAAAAATTTTTTTTAGAAGAGTTTCTCCTAAGGAACTTTCTTTTAGAAGATTTTCTTTAAAAGACTTTCTTTCAGACGGCTTTCTTTTAGGAAAATTTTTCTTCGGAGACTTTCTTTTAGAAGACTTTGCTTTAGGAGATTTCTTTTTAGAAGAATTTCTTTGATGAGAACAATGCGACTACGATTTCATAGTCTTCTTTTTGGAAAAGCTTCTTTTAGGAAACTTTCTTTTAGGAGACTATTTCGTAGGAGAATTTCCTTTAGAAGATTTTCTTGTGAAGAAGAACGCTACTACGATTTTTAAACATTCTTTTGCGCAGTTTCTTTCAGGGGATTTTCTTTTAGAAAACTTTCTTCTACGAGATTTTTATAGTAGACTTTCCTTTACGAGACGTTCCCTTGGGCAGCTTTCCTTTAGCGAACTTCTCTTTAGAAGACTCTCTTTGAGAAGAACAATGCGACTACGAGACCTTCTTTCAAAAGGCTTTATTTTAGGAGCATTTCTTTTAGAATGCTTTCAATTAGAAGCTGCATCTGCAACTGCATCTGTTCACTGACATTTTGTGTTTTCTCTGGATCTTGTAGAAACTGTTTTCCTCTTCATAAACAGTTACAAAATGTAATAATTGGAAAGCACATAATTTTAACGCACCTCAAATAAAAAGTGCCGACAAAAATAAAAACCATGAAAAAGTTGAAGCAATTAAAGGCTTAGCGTGAAATTAAAGTCGTTTTCTTAATTGATGAGTGGTCCTAATTTCAGTGCTACACGATGAGTAACTGTGTTACAGCAATTGTTTTTTGTGTTTGTTTGCTCGTAAACTCAGTTTTTTCTTTCGATTTTGCTTTTCTCTAAACGTTAACTAACACATTTATGACATATTATTCAGAAAATTATTAGCTAATGTTAACGTCGCCGCGTCATCTCATCGCAATACGTAATCAAACCAATTTTTCTCACAAATTCATTGAACGCTTTTTTTGCATGAACTGCAAAGTGATTGGCTTAAATAACATTTTGGACTTGGAAAGGTTTTTTATCTCAAAAAGTTTAAAGGCAAGTTTATCACTTACACGAGGCAAATTTTTATTTACAATCCAAAGATTTAAATGACATAATTATCTACAGCAATTAGCGAAAATAATTTTAAAATTTAATTACACAGACTTGGAAATTAATCTTCATATAACGCTTAAAATTCAAGTAGAAAGGGGTTTATTTGCAATCACTTTTCAACTGCAGGGAGTCTTAACATCACTTTTTAATTACAGGGAGTCTTAACAGCTACATACATATATATATATATACATACAAATATAGGCGAATACATTTCTCGAAGTTTACAATCCTTTCATATTTTGTTTGGGTTTCTTTTGGCAGCTACAATTCTTCTCTTTACACTCAAAACGACTTGCGGTAGAAACGTTTTCCAGGTTCAGACGGGTTTGGGATACACCCACCTTTCTTTAGTCCGATCGATCCAGAGAGTGATTCGAAGCCTGTCTGTCCGTCTTATTTTCTTCTGTTCAACCTACAGTCCGCAATTTGGTAGTTCGATGTGTTTATACCGATCAATTCAGAATCGCTTTCTGAACCATTTTGTGAAACGATCTAAGCTCATCTTTCCGTCTGTCTGTCTTGTTTTCATGTAGTCAACCTACAGCGTACAGAAAATGGTTCGCATCGAACGCCTTTTTCGACAACTTTCCACATAACGTAGGGTACTTAATGGTAGATTGTGGCCTACTGCAGATTTTTTACTTGCTGCTACCGGAAGAAAGCTAGTTAAAGCTATTAAAAAACCTATATGGTTTTCATTACGGCCTATGCGCACGCTGCACATTACAATTTCCTTGCGGCTTCCTTTTCACACAAAACTCTTTAGGCCTTCCTTTAATTGTTAACTTTTTTTCTCAGTTGTTCTTTTTACCGTTATCATTATTACAAACATTTCGCGGCATTTTGAATAAACTATGCTGAAACAAACAAACGAACCAAACCATCGATATCAGTGGCAAGCAGTTTGATCCGTAACCAAACGAACCAAACCATTGGTATCAATAGGAGGTAGCATGCAAAGATCCTCGTGCCGCAGCATCTGAAGATCCCCTTGCCGTAATTACCAACAGTAATTAAAGATTGTTAACAATATTTACTACAACTAGTAAATATCTTCATAGCAATCACTTTACGAAGGGTCCACTAAACCGTCACCCTCTTTTTTTTCGTTTTCGTGGCATTGTTGTTATTATTAGTGTAGCCCATCATTTATCCCGAAAAAAGAAAAGAAAACACTGCACTAACATTATTAACAAAGACTATAGGCCTCTTCCGCCTAACGTTGTTTTATAAAAAAGTTGATGTTGAACAAATTTAATAATAAAATAAAAAATTTGAAATAAAGAAAAAGATGAGAAAAGTTTTAAAAATAATTTTGATTTTTTGGCCACTCACTTTTGATGGGTCTCATGACTTTGTATCAAATTTTTCAAAATCAACTACAGCTCATAAACATCATACGAAAATCCGACGTAAAAGAGCTTCCAATGCCCCAAACGGCATTGTCAACAGCTAATTAAATATTTTGCAATCCTTTTTGCATCCGTTTTCGGTCATGCCTACTAAGTATTCACATTTTCTTTCTTTCTGCCATGTCTGAAGGAAAAATTGTATTATGTGCTCACCGCATGCTAATCGCTGCATGCGAAATATTTCCATAAACAGCTAGCAATACCAGCTAATTGCAATTGTTCGAAACTCTTGTATGCGATAGTAAAATATCTAAAACAATTACAAAATCAAACACTAAAACAATCCGGCAATTATCACTCATGGGATCAATAAGCTTCAATTAGTAAATGCATCGTGTACGGCCTCATTAGTTTGCACAATGATGTAAGTAATAGCATCACAACGCGAAACGGTCTTCAAAGCAAACGAGAGATGAACTATTTATGATATGCTATAAGTCTTTACCAAAAACTCTTAATTGTGAGCGGATGATCGATTGGTCGATCGAAACTCCTTTCTATTCTTGTACTATCACTACTGTTTTCAAAACAATGACAAGAAATAAATCTTAATAAGCAAAAATATTAGATTTGAATGTTGTCGAAGCTTTTACGGTAGCAAAGCTAAAAACGATGTTTCAATGCTCTTTAATATTGAAAGGTACTATAAGATGGCCCGTAGAGTGTTGCAGTTTATTCGTAATAAGCAAGAAACAAATTCTTTTTGCTTTTGAAAACAGAAGTGTTACGTTGTACTGAGGACTTTGATCGATTTCGCCCATATTGAAAACCAACTGTGTGCAAGAACTTTCAATGCTTTTGCCAAATTTGCAGCATATATCTACATTTTTGAGACGAAGAGGATGTTATTACTACAGACGGACAGACGGAAGAGCAGGAGGACAAAGGAGTTCAGAATTCAGAATTTGATATCGGTCAAGACTACAAGGTTAGTGTTTTGCGGAATCAAATCACACGTGCGATAAAGTTCACTTTGGTCGTAGCTTCAGTGATCGCTCAGTCGATACACTCATCAATTGGACCGACAGCCAATTCGATTGCGATTGGCCAACAGCTTGTGCGAATGCGTGCAACACTCCGCAGCGTTTGAGATAGGCAGGCTTTTTATTATACCGATAGATTCAGAAACACTTTCTGGATCATTTATCTGTCCATCAGTCAGTCTGCCGTTCCATGTTTCCTTCCTTATGTTCAACCTGCAGTTCGCAAATTTTTTGATATATTTGCCTGAACTTTGATGCAATGGAGTGTTTTAGCCCATAAACGAACGCTCTTGAAAATGGGTCGCAGGGGATCACATTTTTAACCACTTCGTATATAATGCTTCTCTTTAATAAGCCATTACCTACAGTTTTGTGTCAGCTATTTAACGCTACGCTGTTGCCCACTATAGTGATTGTACCGTTCTTTACCAAAGCTAACGAGTTAGCTGTTCCGTTAATTGTTCCGTTAATGTCCTTATCGGCTTTTCTCATAAAATTTTCCGTTATGAATGTGTATTTGCAATAATAATGTATTTTAGAAAATAGTTTTGTCTTTTCCTCAACTCGTTTCATTACAACCTAATTTCATATTGCATATGCTCTGCGCTTGGCGGGTGCACGAGTGGCCGACACAGTTAACTGGTTAGTAAACAATTAATGATTGGTTCTCTTTGAAGCGCTACTTTCGCTTGTTAATTGTTTCAGTCAAAGATAATTTTCAAATTTAGTCTCTCAACTTATTCGAGTAAAATTAATTATTTCCTAAGTTCCTTATTCTTAAGAGAAAATACTTACTTGGTATAACTGAATTGCAAAAAAAATCATTTTTTTTAACAATAATTATAAGCGGTTTCATTAATTAAATTTCATTTGTGTTTTCTCCCTTTAACTTTTATAGCCGTAAATACAACCTATAAAAATGTCGACACTAATGCAACAACCTGGCCAGAAATTACAACTTGGACAATACGCCCTAGCAGTAAAACGCCATTACTACACCGACAACAACAGCAACAGCAACAACAACAATCTATACTAGAATTACAACAATAATAATTACGATTGTTTGTACGACAATTTCGTTGCAATACATGATGGTGTGCTAATTACAATACCAAGACACGGCAATGCAAATAAACGATAGCAACTGGAGCGCTACTAACCATTAGAATTATGGTAAATACAATTTAGCCTTCAGTCAATTATACGTTTAGTACGCATGCAGATGCGAACAAAACTAGAATTGCGGCTAAATGCACACAACACGTGAATAAGCAAAGATATTTATTGATTAAGATAAACCTTAATGTAAACGATTATGCAATACATTTAGTTATTGTGTACGATTTAATTTCATTCCCAAAAGAAGAAAAATTCTTAAATAATGTCTCCACTTAAACTAAGATAGTTATTAATGAGTATCTTAGAAGCAATTGACAAAAAAAAATCCAATTCTTTTTTTGTTCTCAACAATTTATTTTCACAAGAAACGTCTACAATGTTTCCAAGTACAATAGACGGATACTCGAAAATCTTCTACCGAGCAGCTGTCATTAATTTGTTGGCTTGTTTGACATCGCATTTGTCACTTAGGAAGGCAATAGCAACAACAACAACTAGTACAAAATTACATCTTTAACAACAGCAACACATTGCAGATACATATATATATATATATACTTGTGCATACAAACCTTACACAACTCTATGCTATGCTAAGAGGAGCAAAAAAAAAAAAAAAGCTTAAATATCTTAAGTTCGAGGGCACAGTACTGAAGATGACAATTATTGCGAATAGAAGACAAAAAAAACTTATTTATTGATTTTAATTAAAATTTTCGCTCCTCTGTTTCTGTTAAACGAAAAGAAATTCTTTCAAATTCCAATAATATCTGAATTGAAAAAAGACTTATCTAAACAATTACATGGCTTTTATAGCCTACACCACTTGTCTTGCAAGAGCATATTGAGTTCGTGCCGATGTATACAACGCCCAGAAGGACTTGGAATAGACCGAACGATTGAGATTGTGATTGAGAACCACTTTCTGAATCGATTTGAACTTTTCTGTCCGTGAGTCCATCTGTCCGTTTATCCGTCTTGAGCGCTTGTCTGTCCGTAGTTCCGCTCGTCCGTGTTGTATCCTTCGCTGTACGCTTGTCTATTCGGCGGTCCGTCCGTCGCTATTGAAAATTATTTGCATCGGACCACTTTTTGAATCACTTGCCCTATAAAGCGTTATTTTGAAAGTCTTTATATAACTGCATAAAACTAACACTATAATATTTTTGGTCACAATTCATAAGCATTTTCAATAAAGAGAAGCATTAAGAGTTGAGTGAATTGCGGTTTTAATAGAAAAACTTTAAATTTATCTGAAAATCAAAACTATTAGGAAACAAAATGATGGGAATTTCCAAATGAAGCCAATCCAGAGCAAATAATTTAACTGTAAACAAACGAACACACAGTTTGTGATTACAATTTGAGCTCGAATTGACTTGAAGTTAAATGATGCGCAGAAACAATATCAAGAAAGTCGATAAACAAATTTTAATTATTTAACTTAATTACGGTTTTTGCAAATTAAGGAAGAAAATTTAAATGGCACAGAAGAGTGAGAGAGACAGAGAGAGAGAAAGAGTGAAGAGAATTTAACTGTACACATTTGTTCAATTATTATAGACACGATACTTATGTCCGCGCAAAGTAAACTGCATTTTAACTCCAATTCTGACACAGGTTCTTGCAATCACATCAAGATGTGACTCCCGCTCACTCAATTAAAATGCTGTCGGTTCCGACTATAGTTTAAACGTTTCTTTGATTTCAAATTCTGTGAAAAAACACTTTAAAGCATAAGAAAAAAATGTATTTGTTGACTCACGTTCTGCATTAACTTTGATTAAATTCGTAGCTCGTAAATAAAGTGAATCATATGCGATATTGTGATTGCTTTTCTGAAGTGGTATACACAGATCCTCAAGATATCTCTGTTCCAAATTTGGCTCTCGATTCTTGCTGTTCAAGAGACGGAATTCCTTTCTGACCGCGTGCCCGCCTAGCACGTCGTACTAGGTTGCATTATAAAACAAAAGGGATTCTTTTTGACATCCTGACTAGCTCCGAACTCGCAAATATCTTTTTTTTCATAATGTTAGTTGTTAGCTCTTGGAAAGGCAATATAAAATACCCAAGTTCATCTCACACTGACGAAACTATTCTTCACACTTTTGAGTGAACATTCTTAATAAGTTCGTTCTGACACCTTTTTGACCATGTCCGGTCTAGCAAAACTATTCGTCACAATATCGAGGAACACTGTTTTAATGAGTTCTTCCTGATAGTTCTTTGACAATATATGGTTTAGCGAAACTGTAGCTCACAATATTAGGAGAAGTTTGTTAATAAGCTCGCCCTGATACCTTTTTGACAATGCACGGTTTAGCGACACTATTCTTCACAATACCGAGGAGCACTTGTTTAATAAGTCTTTCCCCGTAACTTATTGACCTTATGTGAATTAGCGAAACCATTCGTCACAATAACGAGGGAAGTTTGTTAATAAGCACTTTTCGGTACTTTTTTGACAACATATAGCAATCTTATATTAATTAATCTAAGTTTTACTGAAAGCTAAATTCACTGAAAAAATCATATTGAGATTCAAAGGAAGCCAATCATTCAAGTTGCAGTCTAAAGAATATTTTAAAGGTTTTATTTGTGTATAAAGCAGCGAATTGTTTGAAAAGTCGCATCATATCGCTAGCGGTTGCTGAATATACATAACACATACATATACATATCAACAAAATTGCTTTCATTATTATTGTTGTTATTGCTATTATTCTGTTGTACATTTCATATTGTAATATAAACTTGTTGTAAAGTTTATTTTCAAATTATATTTACTAAGCATTTCAACATTAGGAATCCATGTCGTTATCTTTATTTGTAAAAGTCTCTAAACACACAAACACTTGTGTGGTAATCATTCAAGAGAAATTTGTACAATTTGTTCACCCATTAATTCGGAAAATTTCTCTCTACTCATGTTCATGTAAATTATTGCTTGCATTCACGATATACGTTATATATACGATATGCATATGTTACGATTTCATTCATTTTAAATGATCACTAATAACTAATTGCAAATATTGTTGCAATCATGTATGTCCAGATGATATATTATTAATATTTATATTATTTCCTTGTGAATTTTGTTAACTTATTTCACTCTGTTGACTTTTGTTTATTAAGCGTTAAAATTTCTATCGATTTTTATTTAGATATAATTTAAATATTGTGATATTTATTTTACTTAGATTTTACTGAAAGCTATACCAAGTAATTAATACATTGTACTATTATGTTAAGACCAACCATTCAATATTATTTACGTTATATTTGCAGATGAAAAGAAAATTTAATAAACATTTTATTAATATTTCATTTCAAAACTCATTTCAAAGAGTTTTCCTTTACTGTTCGATAATAAAAGACTAACGAGGTCATAGACCAATAAACGAAATACACACAAATCATCCTTAGCATCTTTGTCATAGAATTGTTGAGAGTACCTTTAAAACATAAAATAAGACGAATTCTTGTCTTGTTGTAAAGGTTGAAGATGCAGAAGAAGACATTTCTTTTTCACCCATCATCCATGAATCGGAACGCGCAAGATTTTGCATTCAGTTTGTAATATGTAACAAGTAAGAAAATTTGATTTCGTCCTGGAAAAGATTACAACAAGTAAAATAATTAAAAAGAGGTCAGCCCACCACTCCTACACCACAATTATTACTATATCGACTTTTCAAAATGAGGCGTCACATGGGACGTGGTCTTCTTTGGCTCAAAAATTACGGCCTGCAGGTTAGACGCAAGAAAACAGGACAGACGGACGGACAGACAGATTTAGATCGATTCACGGTTTATCTCAAATCCTTCCTGGTGTTGCAAATATCCAAAGGACTTAATATACTCTTGCCACACAAGTGGTGCGATAAAAGAAAATGTCGAAAATGGCTTAAAACTTATTAATGCATTAGCATGGGATAATGCATAATAATAGACAATCATCCAAAGAGAGAGAGAGCGGATGTGAATATCAGCCTCGGGAGCCGGCAGCCGGCCACAATAAAGAGTCGTAATACCAACAAATTCCCTAACCCAAAAATCGCTTTTTTAACAATCAAAATGCAGGGTTATGTGCTGACAGCACTTTTTCTTTGCCTGAGTCACACAAAAGAAAGTCGTCTTTGCGGTCTTTTTCGCATAGTACTGAACTGTGCTACACCATACGAGTTACTCGCTAAGCTGGGTTCCTTTCGATTACCACTTTTTTGCATCGGTGATATACTCCCGCTGACCAGCGTTTCACTCTTTACGAAAATATATGAGCAACATGAGGGGAAAAATGTATAACTAGCGATGGGCAATACTTCGAACAAAATGGTTTTTATCAATTTCATGCAATAAACGTGTGTTTTCCATAGAAAATTCCGGTTTCATATGCACATACTCGGTAATACGAACCTTTATTAATGATGAGTGCATTTACACAGTATCGTAAAAGTACAAACAATAAAAATGAAATGAAATAGAATGCAATTAATAGAAACTGAAGAAAGTCAATAAAACATTTCCCATGAATCTCTTAATAAATATTTACATTGCCTTTGCTTTATCTGGTCATGAACGTTTACTTCTTACCTCTGTAAAAGCGCACACTTGTTCTCCGTAATTACTTGCTCTTTAGAAATCTGAAACAAATTTCGAATTATTGTTTTAAAAGGTTAGGAAAACAGCTAAAGGTATGCGTGAAAACAAAAAAAAATTAGAAAATTGCTTTCAATGATTTAAAATTAAGCGTAATATTAATTCAATTAAATCACTTGCACGTTCATATAAACTGACTTTATGTTATGATGAATATTTCATTGCCATAGAATAGAGCGAAAATTATTTCTTCACTTGACAACATCTAATATCTCCCTCATAGAATTCATTTATTTTCGCAAATTTCCTAACGATTGCATAGTGCGGGCACAATAGCTTGTTCATTAATGTTCAAGGCAAAGTTTACGTTAAATCGAATCTAATTTTGAACGGCAAAAAGGCACATAACCTTGAATGTATTTAAGTACGACTTACTGCTTGTTTTTGTTCTTTCTTGGACTGTGTACACTGAAGCCCCACTTGAAATGCCGCTCCTAAGTTTAAATGCATTCTAAAATATTATCAAAATTTTCAATTCCTTTACTTTTACTATCCTCTATATGTGTTTTGTGCTAGTGTACGCAACGCCCAATAGGACTTAAGACGGACCCACTTTTCTGAAACTTTCTGCGCTAAGTTCGTTGGCCAATTTGTAATATTCGCAAGCACTTACATCCAGTGATTCCTTAAAGTGTGTGTACCTTATGTCGTGATTGCTTAAACTCTCCATCTCTCCGTCCATGCGTTCGACTATTATTGGGCCGGTCACTTATGCGACTTCCAAGCAAGATGGAAAATGGATATGATCAAGCCTTTGATAAGCAAAAACGCCTGGTTAATTGCCCCATGACCTTTTCGCTGTATCAGTTTTCTACGTGCAATTGATGGAGTGAAAAATCCTTTTAAATCTAGCGGTTTGCCTTTAATTGTATTGATAATATTATACTAAGTATTTCTACGAATTTCATAAATAACTTTTGAATTTTCTTCTTTTTTTTTATTTTTACTCTTCTTTTTCTAGTTAATTTTTTTGCAATAAGTAATTATATACACATCGGACAGAAAACAAATTAAAATTCTTAACATTTTTAAAAAAAACAAGCTTAATAGCACAGATATACGATTTCTAAGTTTTCCTAAAACAATTTTAAAGACATCTAAGATTTCTTTTTTTCGTTTTCTAATTTTTCTAATTTCTAAAACATTTAAATAAAATTCTTAGCGATAAAAGTAGAAAAACAATAATTAATAAAGAATCTTTATTAACTCATGCAAGGTGTTCTTTCTGGATTGTATTTTAATCATAACTCATGCAAGGTGTCGTTTCTGGACTGTGTTTTAGTAACTCAGTCATATCTAAAAATACAAACAAATTAATTGAAAACTTAGATTATTTGTTTTCCGAAAAATATGTTACAAGAAATTCGTTCACTATTGTTGCTTACAAAGGTTCAATTTTGTATGTAATGTAACATACATTTAGGAAATATTTAATTAAATTCTTATGTGAGTAAAGTTTTATTGAATTTCGTCGAATCTCTGAAACCTGTCGGCAGATTAAAAACTTTTAAAAGAAATTCATTTAATTGATCCCTCAAGGAAATAATTAATTGATTTAGTTCTTATGGATCTTAATTTAATAACTACTTGTTAATTTGTGTGCACTTCACATATGAAACTTTTGTCAGTCCTTCGTTCAAATTGTAGAAAACGGTCTTGTTAAAGGGTTTACAATATTGGTACGCTTGCTTTTGAGATCTATTCAATAGTCAATACTTGAGCTTACTTTTGTTTTTTCCCCACTACTATGGTTTCTGAGCTGGCCGTGTCACTAACCTACCATCATTCCCATTCAGTTCAAATTTCGATTGCACTTTCATTGTAATACTCTTCAGTAAAACCCGTAAAATTTTCTTGCTCGCTTCGCTTCAACGGATTTTAGATTCGTTTTCCGACAATTTTACGAAAAATAAAAAATTTTCTAATAATTTTGGCGACATTTTCTTTTTAGATAAATATTTTCAAGAAATACTACATGTTGACCAGGAAAGGTTATTATGAATTGGGGAATGGAAGTATAACCTTCTGTACTGAATGCATAATCTCGCTGGTAGAAGGGATATCTCCAGCTGTTTCATTTGATTAGCTTGCGATTCTCGTGGCAAGTACCTGATAATTTTTCTGATTGAGCTTTCGAAGCTGGACTATCCTTATTTTTATTATCCCCTCTTGCTTTTGAAACCAAGGGCCTTGTGGTGTTTATTGTTGTACCGTTGCAAACTGTTTACCGAAGTGAATATACCCCAGATTTCTTAGAGAATTAAATGGTTTCTATATTTAATAAAACAATTTTTAATTAATGAAAAATACTGTGTGAGTGTTCAGGTGTGCAAATTTGAAATGCGGATTTGAGAAACAGATGGCGCAACAATGTAGTGCTTAGTATGTAGGTTTTGAACGTATAAAAATAAAGCATGCCAATTTTGAACATATAAATATACAAGTGTGAGATGATATTAACTGATGAGTTGCAAGAGCGAAAAAAGAAATTTTTTGCATCGTATCATTAGTGAAGATGGAAGGTGGATTTATTTTGCGTACCCCACGCCCGAAAGATCGTGGGTAGTCCCAGTCATATCATAGAAACAAGAACGATTTAATTTTCAAACATCCTGCGTTCGATATGAATGGTTAAAATCACGAAGGCTTCTATGAAGGTGCAAAATATTCTCCTGGTTCCAAGAAAAAGGCTTCGATCCTTAATGCCATTTTAACAATTTTATTTCACTTAGCGGCAAAGTCGTTAGACTTGGGACAATTTTATTAGACCTATTTGTTCATGCCGACCAATCACATAACAGAAAAACTTTGGGAGGAAGACCGTAATTTTTGATTAGTGAGATCACAAAGGCATGACCTGTTATAAGGTATTGGGATCTAATGAAATCACTAAACCCTATCAATAACAATAGCTCGATCTGAACAGTTTGCTTCTGCATCCGTCTTTCCATCCATGCAGCAAAACCAGCGGCACTCAACTTTGAAATGCTAATCTGCGCGGTTAAAACACCATACTTAGGTCCTTTCAATTAGCGCTTGCTTGCATCAGTGGTTTAGGCCCTTGTCAGTGGTTTAGGCCCTCCTATGAAAATGTTAAAAAAAATCTCAACGAATGGTTCGCGGCAAAAGACGTAGTTTTATTCTGCCATACTATTCACAAATCGGCCAAGGGATTGGAACAATGCAGACCAGCGCCGAAGCGCACTTTGAATAAAGAAATTTTTATCAAAATTAAAAAAAAAATCCGCATTTCATACTTGCCCACCCGCGTGTTTGTTTGCAACACCATGTCTTTAGGATTCATCCCAATGTGTAAGTGCAGCTGCGCACATTCGGATACATTACATAGCGAAATATGCTTACGAGCTCTTTTATTAAACATGCAATTCTTTTAGAGATAAAGAAGTTTCGCTTTTCTCTTTACCTTTTGCTTCTTATAAAATGCTTCAACATTCTTCAGTTCGTGTGTCTTTAGTGAAAACGAAGCCAAGCTAACAAGAAAACAGAAAAGGAAACAGTCTTTAATTAAATAGTGAACTGCTAGTAATTGTAATTAAAAGGTAAAGTTTCTTTCTAAAAAAAGGTTCCGATAGTTGGTTTAAGGTTGGTACTCATTACACTTTCAAAAACAACTAATTACCTCGAATTGCGAAGAAAAGCAGTAAAAAATATATTTAAACTGTTAATAGACACTAAAAGTACTAGACTAATAAAAATAATTGTGAAAACATGCTAAAGTGCATTCATTTGAAACGGCTTTGTTTTTATTTTGTTACATTAGTGTTTAACAAAACTCGTAATGAATATTACTCTACTAACTCGTAGTGTGTTCTTGTGTTGTTTTAATAAAAAATATATGTCTATTATCTACCAAATGAATATGAAAATATGTGGTCTCGTTTGATTATTAATGAAATTCTAAAATACAAAACTTTTAACTGTAAACTAATCACAGGTAACTCAAGAAAAGAACTTGAAATTGTTTTAAAAGTTTAATTAACTTTTTCGACACTCTAGACTTCCACTAACTGATCATATATTAACTCTGCCATTCTGTTTGCAACATCCCGAAAAACACATCACCCCATCCCACAGTTATTCATGCAACGAATTTTCAAAATAAGGAGAAGTGGCCGAAAAACTGGTTCGATCCGAATCATTTTCAATAGCGTTCAACCTTCAGTCAAGACACGTCGATGCGCCAAATTTCTTTAAAATATCTCAAAAACTGCGCCTTACACATTGGACTTACAGACAGACGGATAAGTTTAGATCGCTTCAAAAAATGATCCGCACAAACTTAATATTCTCTTATACTAGAAGTGATGTACGGCGGTAAAATGCGTACGCGATAGTATACATATGAACATACGTAATATCCTTAGACGATTATTGCGCCTTTGATCGTCCATAAGATCTGTGGAGTTTCCAAAGCGCAAAAATCAAGGTAGAAAGCTTAAATTTAGCGCATTAACCTTTCAATTACGTGCGGATTAACTTCGAAAGAACAAGAGACGCCTGCAATCGTTAAAACTTTTTAGAAAAATTCCTAAAAAAGTAAACTTTTTTTAAACTATTTGTAAATAACAACTTACTCGTAGTAAAAATGCCGATAAAGTTTGCTTTCGAAAAGTCAAAATACAAAATGGCTTCAATCTTCCAATCAACGAAGCAAATATTGAAAGAAACAGCAACAACAAGTCGTTATGTAATGTTCACCTGAAAAAGTCTTTCCTTTATGTTTGTTCGCACGAAGCGCATACGCGTGCACTCAGCTCCTTCAAACCCATGCAACTCACAAACGAACAATATAATGTAGAAGTCAACGAAGCCGTACCACGACTTGTCTATTTTCTTCCTCGAGTATCCCAGATTTTTTTTAAGGAAAATCAGTGATACTAAATAACCTCACACGAAGTAGAACAAAAAAATTAAATGGTAGCTGCTTGGAAGATACTCGATATTGAAATTGTTGCCTTACCACGCTTGCTGCACAACGCAGACCATTTGCTTGACGTGTTATATTAGGCGAGGCCCCATCTTCTCAAAGAGCGATATCGTCCTATTCAGGCCATGAAACAGTTCCTTATATCGATCTACAAGGCTTCCTACTCACGGTAACAGAGTCTCCAATGTTATTTTTAAAGAAATGCGGACCGACGATGCCGCGAGCTCGACTTTCACTTTCTCACTGTCTCATGAATAATCAGCTGATTGAACTTGCATCAAAAACGAGAATGCGATTATTACGACAGCCGTAAATTCTCAATCGTACACGAAATCTTGTTTCAGTAAATAGTTACCCATCGCAGGTAAAACGTATATCTCTGACACTGACAAAGTCAGTAGAGATACTTGAAGTATGGAATATTGCAGTCATAACCGAGATTATAATAATTGATAAGACTTTTGGAGTTTGAAATCCAAATTATGAGACTGCTGCAAGAGAACCATAAATTTTTAACATACGCGCCGAAGAGATCGTCCCAATGGCATCTTGTGTATCCACACAGGTTTAGCTCCCTGAGAACTTGACTAGTGCTGACAAGATAGCTCCACTGAATAAAGAGCACACAAATCTCATAGGAAAAGAGAAGAAACAGGCAAATAAACGAAAATATTGCTTTATATGAAAATGTAAAAAAATGTAAAAATAACTCAACATCTGTGCGTACGTGCTTCTGCTTTATTGACTTTCGCAGGAAGTACAAATTCATGCCTTACCGCGAGTATGCCAAAAGATATTAAGCCGCTGTTGCGGAGGATAACAGAGAAGCAGGTGGAACAAACAAATCTCCGCAAAACAATGTTTCGCTGTTATGTTTATAAAGATATTAAATATGCCATTAAAAGTTTCAGAGTAACTCAGAGTAACGCAATTTGCATAAAAAAGCTTTTCGTTAAAACAACTTATCTATATTAATGGAAGTGTTCTTCAAATTTTAAAAATAAAATTTAATGAAAACAATAATAATTAAAAAAAATTGCTCTAAAGTCTTAAATTTAAGTGCTTACTACTTTTTTATGTTCTATAATACAAAAAAAAAACACTTTAGATACTTCATTATTTTTTGTATTATATTTACCTCACATATATTAGTATGTGTTATTACTTGTGTAGATAAGTTTCTGTCCTTTTCCATGAAAAATTAGAAATTTCTTCTGACTTCTAGTTATTTTCGAAACTCAAACAGTGTTCACAGACATTGCTTTCACTTGGTTGAAGAGATGATGCCCTTTTTTTTTGATTAAAGTGCGTACTAAGGATGCTGGTGTAATATTTGAAAAATGTATATATTAACTGAACGCCAACTTAAGAGCTAAAAAAACCATTTCTTTGGAAAAAGATACGAGTTTTGAATGGAAAATCTTCCCATTTTAATCATAACATTATTTTAAGCAATGAGTAAAACAACTTAAGGGTTATGAGCGTTTAAAAGATTGCATAAATTTTTGTACGACATCATATATGCAATCCGCATACATTCTCTATTTCATTACAGATGTTATATGCATTCCAAAAACACTAGCAAGAAAATTATATCTTTCTCACCCACCACGTTTGTCTTAAGAGCAACTAAAAAAAAAGGAAACAACATATACATGCAAGTTTTCAGTGTGCATCGTATAAAGTTTGTCAATAATGAGCAAAGAGTGATAGTGTTAGTAGGTATTATATGTATGTTCAGCGCCACTATGCAATTTTTGTGAGAAAGAGACGGAAGATATAGATTTTGTTGGTAATAGTGACTTTTGAGATGCGCTACATTGGGATAAAATTTTTGTTTGATGACTCATGCTTTTTTTG